>CM034146.1:249324161-249924161 GCA_019776745.2 Taxus chinensis | reverse complement strand
TTATTTAAATTACCCATTCTAGACCAAAACCATTTTTTAATTTAAATTTCTAACCAAGGGTCTCAACTTATCCTAGGCCATTAAGTGGCCCCATTCATTAGTTACACATACAATTTATTTAAAAATATATTACCATAAATATCCTCACCTAACAATTGTAGGATTGATTCTCATCCATTAGATTAATTCTATCCTAGCCATTGGATCGGAGGTTTGGATTAAAACCCTAGAAATCATTATCAATTCTCTTTTATGCTTTTTTCCATACCTATTCCATCATTTTATTTTGCACATTTGGAAGAAAGAGGAGGATGGAGGTCAAGAAATATTGCTCAAGAACAAGGATGAATATACACAGTTTAGTTGATTATTTCATTTTCAACCCTCTCCTTGGGTTTCCTCATATGTTTTTATTTGTTTTTTGTGTATTTTATTTGCATTTACCTTATTTGGGTATGGGTAGTTTTGCCTCATTATTACTTTTGGTTTAAAATGGTGATATACACATAGGTTTCCTGTTAACTACACACACACACACACACACACATACACACACCTCTTTATTGATATTGATTTATAAAAAAAATGTGGCCGTGGAAGAGAAAAATCATAGACAATATACAAAATAGAGGGTCATTGCATGTACCTTTTTATTACAAGTTTAAATAGGTATGCCGCAACATTAGTTTTAAAAAAAGTTGAATTAATTTGTGGGGTGTGCCACAACCCCACCCCATACTCCATTGATTAATATTACAAACTTTGGGGTGGGGCGCTACCCCACCCCACTTTAGATTACTCAATATGAAACCCAATGTATAAAATCCATACGGCTTAGTAATATATCCATTTATTATATATATATATATAATTTTAAATTTATATATAATTATAATATATATAAATATATAAATTTACAGTAAAATTTGTATGTAGAATTATATACTCAAAATTGTATAGTTTGTTTTCCTTTATTTTACACATGAAATCGAGTTTAGTTGTATAATAAAATATAAGTACAAGCTAATTATAAATTTATATTTGTTCCAAAGTGTGGAGAGGTTAGAAATATTTCTTAGATTTCAAACAATAGATATAATACTATCCTCTTATAACTTAGTGTAAAATTTGACTATAATTTCAACAAACCGATAAGCTAACTTTTACAATCGATAAGAAAATAATTCCTTTCTTATCACAATACAATGAAATCCATTTCCAAGAGAAGAAGTAAAATTTTAACACACTTTCTCTATTCAGTAACACCATTCTATTCAAATTAGATTTACAACGCAACGCTTAAGCATAAGCTTAGAAATTGAGAGAATTTCATTTTATTTTATTTTTTATACAAGACCATTTCCAGGTCCTTACTTCATCTAAATAATAAAAGACTTGATAGTTTCCTTCTACAAAAGCTACCAATTTAAAAATATATGTTTTTATTCAATACACTCTTGGTAAAGTATACAAGTTGAAGGAGTTATACTAATAACAAGAGGCAAATTTACAAACCTATTTTCCAACATGAGAACTTCTTGAATAACCATTACAAATAGTTTACAAAATACATTTCTAAGAAGGTGAAGCTTAAAAGACAAGTTTAAAAATCCCTCCACACAAGTGGAGACAACATGGAAAATATTTTACAAAAGTAGAATTTCTTGTTGTCTTCTTGACATTGCAACAATGTCCAAAGATTCACTTGAGATCCACTAGCTTCTTCAATACCCAACTCGTAAAAAAATAGGGGTGTAGGAAATGATCCCCACCAAACCAATAATACTATGAGGAAGAGAATCCTTCTTCCTCATTGACTCCTGAGCCCCAAAAATGAAGCAATGAAGGGTATAATACAGCCAAGGCAACTTAACATGGATTCGGCAGGTAACATTCAAACAAAACATTCAATACAATACCTAAATCACAACAAACATGCAAGTCATTAAGCACAACGACTCAATCCTCAAGACAAGAAAGAGAAAAGAAACATGGGGATCTACTTATTCCTCCCAAGAGTTTGGGTGCCCACCTTAAAGCCTTGAAGAAAATCAATCACTATAATGCCCACTCATCTTTAACTTTTTTTAAACAACATTATCAATTTCAAATTGATTATAATCCTAAACATGGCTGTTGCATTCTAAGTTAGCATACTAATAAGATGTGTGAGACATCGTGGTTAATATCGTGTTTTGGCTATCATTTTGATCACATGTCATACTATGGACCTTGATAGGAAATTAAAGATAAGACAACTAGCTAGAATGGTTGCATTGTTGTAAATTGATTGTGATAGTATTACTCTTCAACATTATTTTTTTTGGTCTATCTATGTGACTTGACACATAGACATCATTGCACAAGGTACCTGGAAACAGTAATTGACAAACGATAGTAACACATTCTGATATGGAAATTGAAGGATATAAATCTCTATTCGAACTGATTAATTTTTGATAGACTTTTAGTATGGAAGAAAATGATATGTTGTCAATTTTGATATATGTTGATATTTTGAATTATTTTCGTATTGATCTTTATTATGATGTCAAGGTTATTTTGTGATTCCTTTGATGTTGGAGAATTGGAAACTTTTGAACAAGTGAAATTATATCTTAAGTTAGATGATTTAGTTGGTTTATGATCGTAATTGCAAACTGATGTATTAGTAGAATCAAAATGTTGAAAATTGGAGTAACTGTTGAATTACTTGGTCTTAGCAATAGTAGCTATCATATTTATTATTGAAATTGATATGTAGATATAAGAATTTTATTTGTTTGATGTCACTAATATGGCCTCAAGGCCAGAAAGGTACCGTGTGATTTTGTAGGTAACAATTTCACAACAATAAACTACGGGGGTAGGAGACCAACAACAAAGGAATGTGGGGTATTGGCAACAAAGGCCGCCATGACAACTTTTTTTTTGTTGTGTGTGTCTTGTTTATTGTTAGGGGGGGTTTCCATGGGGGGATAACCTCAAAATGTAACCAAGGGGTTTGTGTGTTGTTCTTTTAAATTGTTTCCTTTATTTAATTTTAGTTTGTGATTTTATAGTGATGTATTTTCCCTCCTATTAATTATTGATTTGTGTCTAGATTAGTAAATTAATCATGGTGATAAAATAATCATCGATGGGACAAAATAATTCATTTAGTAGATTAGATGGCTCTTTGGTTTATGTGTTTTAAGTTGAGTTCTTGAGACCTTGAGAGTTGTACACTCCACCTCTTCTTGGAAATTCGGTTTTGGCCTTAAAGGCCAATTTTGGAGGCTTGTGGGACAAGTTAAACTTGTCCCACACCTCTTAAATTACTATACCAACCCTACCTATGGGTTGGGGGGTAAAATCTAGACCCCATTATGTGTTTTGGGAAGTCAAATTGTAGGTTTTTTTATTGCAACTTCTTACACATGTTTATTTCTTTGTCCTAAAGGGTATGTGTTGGAATTGTGTGTGTAAGTAAATTTTTCATTTCTTGAACCACTTATTTATTGTGCATTGGGGTTGAGGTTTTACTTCTGATGTGGAGTTGAGGATGAGTGATGTGGCATCCTAGATGGAACCGCCTCATCCTCCTCTTCCCTTTTTCTATATATGCATGTTTAATTGTTGGTTTGGGGGTTACTTGTTCATTTGTTTTAGGAATGCTTGCAATTTTGGAGAGCTTTCTTGAGAATGGAGCTTGGAGTGGATGGTGGTATTTTAGGATTTTGGAATTGTTGGAGCTTGTTATGTATTGATACTCTTCATTTGTGAGGTAGATCTCCACCTTTTTTTTCTTTTAAATTATTATTTTGTGGTGCTCTTATGTGTAGATGTTGATTGTTACATTCATTATACTATTTTTGAAATAGGCTTGTTCCTTAGGTTGTGGGAGATATGGAAATGTGGGTAGAACTTGAGGGGGGCATAAGAGAAATATTATTGGGATTTTATGTGGGAGTTTGGTTAGGATGTCCACCTTGTTGATAAATATGTTCTGTATTTATCTTGCTATTATCTTGAGGGAGGTAAAATAGTGAGGAAGGCATAAGAGTGGGTTGATTTATTGAGGGAGGAAAAATATTGGTGTATCTTCTTGGAGGGAGGCATAAGAGTGTGGTGTGTATTGTGATGTAAATTTTGGAGGCTGATAGGTGGACACCCAGGCCCTTGGAAGGCATAAGAATAACCCCCATGTTCCTTTCTCCTCAATGGCTTTAGTATGAAGCCTTTGTGTTTTGACATTTTTTCTCTTGTGATGAAATTGGTATGGTGTTATATTCTTTGAATTTTTTCATTGAATGTGTATATGGAATCCTTTTTGAGTTGTCTCGGTTGTCTCAATAGCTCTCATTGCTTCCTTGTTGGGGCTCTGGGGCCAATGAGGAAGAAGCCTTATCTCCCTCATTGAATATTTTGGTTGGGTGGAGAGTGTTTCCTTCTCCCCCATTTTTTTTTGTGTGCTTAACTTGATGGATATGGTGAGTCATGCAGAAAGTGCTCTTGTTGGAGGAATACATGTAGAGTTTCACCTTGGTTATTATGATTATTCTACTTGTAAATTTCATCAATGGTTTATTGGATGTAACCTTATGTTTTGGTAGTTAGTTCTTGTAAATGACTTGTATTACTTCATATGAGATGTGAACCATGTAATGGTTTGGTAATAACAAGTATAGGTCTTCTCAAATCCAAATTTTCTTGGGAAGTTGTATTATAAATCTTATTTGAAATGGTTAATGTTAGTGGGTGAAAGTGAGTTGGATACTCTTGTTTTGGCATGTTGTTTTAGTGGAAAGAAGGAAGACTTTCCTATATTAGTGCCTTATTTTTTTCTCATATCTCAATGAGCATGTAATAAGAGATATTGGAAAAATTTATTTTACATTTTTAAATTGAAGTGAAAGCTCTACTCAAACCCTATACCACTATAGGCATCTTGCAAGTGATTATGAAAGAAATGAAATGTTAAAGATGTATGTGATTATAAATGTATGCAATGCTCAATGTATCTAAGAGAATGTAATTTATTTTATTTATCCAAATTTATAAATTCCAAGGGTATTCTTAACATACATACATACATACATACATACATATATATATATATATATAATCACAATCCCCTATCCTATCAAATACATTTTACTACTAAGTCAATGAATCTATATTTATAATAGACTTTAATCCCACTTACAATTATTCATATCACTTAAGGTAAGTCATGATATTAAAATAAATTAATAAATGTTACTACTTATATATACAAGAAATGGATTAAATTATATATATATATATATATATATATATATATATATATATATGCACTTTATTGTTATATATAGTTATAATTTTACATAGTTAGAAATAATCTATAATAAAACAAAAAAAAAATATTTTCTTTGAAAGCAATTAGTTAGACCGAGTATAGTTTTTTTTTTTAATTTTATAGGACATTATGATAAAGGAGTCATTTGGCTTTTGTTTTCCACAACGGTAGTGCTATGTGTTTTTTTTGTTTAGTATGGTTGGGGGGAGGGGTGCCGAACCCACCCCCAACCCTTATGCTTTGTAAGGGGTGGGGGTGGGGTTGGTGACCCTCCCCCCAATTCCATACTCATTTAGCATAAGCTGCCACACATACACCTAAACTACCCCAACATCATAGGAAACTCCTCCCACGTAGTCGAAAAACAGCCCCTTTACTTTGCGACCTGTATTTCTTCTCTTTTGTGGCCTATGTGAGGTGATACTGAAACATTTTACTTTATATATATAAATAAATAAATAAATAAATATATATATATATATATATATATATATTCTCACATGTATATACTCTTTTGATAGTTACATATATATATATATTAAGCAGGGGAGGGCAATGGAATTCAGGTGGGCAGTGCCACAAAGAAACCCAACCAATTTTTAATGAGACATATTTAACAAAATACCCATCCATGATGAATATAGTGGAGTTTGTGATAAAGGAAGAGATAAAGACACCAATAACCTACTTAAACATCACAAGAATCACAGATTACCGGAAGGATGCCCATCCTTCTATCTACACCAAGGAATACCAATACCTTTCAAATACAAAGGATAGAGCAACTGGCCCAACAAAAGGGATCAATGGATTGCAGCCATTGGTGCTTAAGCACTGGAGTTCCTGATACTTGGAATGAGCTTCCTTATATGCCAATGGCCTCCACTGTGACCATGCCTATCTGATTTATGTTTATCCTTAAGGTACTAATGAACTTCAGGCTTGGGTATACCATGAGAGATTAGGTTGTTAATACCAACATGAATAGAAGAGATAACTCTTCACAAGGATCAGTGTTGGAATTTCTTTAGTCAAACGTAGATCTAGTGCAATAAGTCTAGATTACATTGTAAATTTGTTACTTGCTGAACCCAACATCCCTTAAAATCAATTTTGGTAAATGATATAAAAAATGGGATTGTAAGGAATAAGACATGTTATTGTTCTTTCAATGACTTAAAAGGGCAATCCAAAGGGGGTATTCAGATTACTCTTACATTTGCCTTGACCACTTTGAGTAAAAGAAAAAATTAAAAACAATGTGTATGTCTTTAACAATGCAATAGAATAGTGTCCTAGTATGATTTAATATCAAGTTTGTGTAATAGTACCTGTCAACCATCAAGATATAATTTAAATGTAACTAATGGAGTCATGTTTTAAAAATAAAATGAAGTTCATTCAAATGAGAGGCTTTTAGACAATGGCAGGAAATTTGGTGATGGTGAACTGTTTCATAGCTTACTATTGAGATTCCAAAAATATGAGGTCCTTTGTGAACATCATTAAAAAGTTATTTTCTTTTTCTTATTAATAGTCAATCAAAAAATTATAATATGCATTGTCCATATAAAGAGTTAATTGAGTTGCTTATTGGAACGAATTAATATTTTAAATGGAATATATTAATGAAAACAAATGGCCTGTTTGCAATTTTGGGTAGTACTTGGGATATATGTGGGAACAAATAATAAATATTACAAAAACATTCCCACAGAGATTCTTATGCCTTCCTGAGACTCTTATTGACTCCCTCAAGAAAACATACAAGATAAGCACAAATTTCACTGTATCTACAAGATGATAATACTACCACACACACACTTCACACACACACACACACACACACACACACTTATGCACTACACACACACACACACACACATGCATTTCACATTTTCGCTAACACACACGCTACAGGCACATTCTATTTCACGCAAAATCACACACGCACACAAATCATCGCACGCACACACACACACACGCACACACGCACACGCACACGCACACGCGCATGCACGCACCTACGCGCACGCATTGCACACGCAGTATCGCACGCGCACGCACGCCCAATATCCACACCCTTTCCACGTCGCACGCGCACGCACACGCACACGCACATGCACGCACACGCACGCAACGAGCACGCACGCACGAGCGCACACACGCACGCACACGCACACGCACGCACACGCACACGCACACTATCGCACACGCACACGCATTACACACAGCTTGCACACATAGCACGCACACGCACGCACACACAGCACACGCGGCACACACACAGGATGCACACATCACGCGCGCGCGCGCCCACACATCATACACGCATGCACACACACCCACACACGTGCACACACATCACACACACCCACACGTGCGTTGCGCGCACACACACACACACACTTACACACACACACACGTGCTTACGCGCACATGCACGCCCTACAGGACACACACACGCACATGCGCATCGCGCACGCGCGCACGCGCACGCACACGCACACACGCACATTTTATCACTTACGCATCACACACACGCACGTCTAATTTTTTACGCCCGCACGCACACGCACACGCCCGCACACGGTACGCCCGCACACGCGCACACATGTGTGGGACACACGTGCACACTTGTCACACACGCACGCGCACGCGCGTGCACACACACACACACACACTACGCGTGCACACGCATGCGCACGCGCATGCACACACACACACAAGGTCATTTATTTCGAATTTAAACATCCAAGTGCATTAAATCCATTTAGGAAAAGTAGTTCCAACATGAAAGGAATCCTATTTATTTCAAGAGCATCCCACATTACAATAATTAATGAACGAATTCAATCAACTTAGAAAATGGAGTATACTAACATTTACAATAAGTAAAGTTGCATCACTTTGAATAGAATAAGGGTTAAGATCACTTGCATTACATTGGATTACTACAATGAAAAGGGAATTACATATGTACCCACTGGTCAGTTTTTAAGCCACTTTCTCCCCAAAGGGGAACTCCTGATTGAGATAGGCACAACAAAACAACATCCACCCCCATGTTTCCAAGGTGACGTGTTACTGATACCTAATATTTGTTGCAACATGATAGTCTCCTAGGGTCTTAAGTTTGTTAGGATACATTTTTTCCTACAATAACATATAACAATTTATAGAAAATTCGGCAAGGTTTTTGGAGCCTCATGGGCATATGAACACAGTTTCAAATTCAATTTTGCAAACATCTAGAGATCAATCTCGCAGAATCTAATAGTGCTATTGTTATGGTTGTAACCAAAATCAAGGAGTGTTCATGAGTCTAGTCATAGGTGCTTATTTATTTCTCCATTCTATACTGGGTTAGGCCATCAACAATGAGACCTTCAACCAGACGAGCACTGATCACATGACAACATGATTATGAGGTTCTCAAATTCCAATGGCCATTGTGTACATTTTCTTGTCATTGATAGGTCAATCATCATCAATAGATGGAATATCAGTCCATTTATATGATGTAGTACTACGATTCCCCATATGATGTTATTCAGTGGTCAAACATGAAGGTCTGACAATGTCTAGTGTCAAGTTCTTGTCCAGTATCAATGTTGTCCTGGTGTATGGTTGTGTGATGCTAAGTCACTATGATGAACAATCTCTTGATTTCCAATCCAAAGTTTTCATGAAAAATCATAGTATGGTACAATTTGAGGTGTGTTTTAGATACTACATGGGTCAATCATTGAGTCAGTCATGGTCAGATGCCATGGTTGAGTCAAGTGATTTCAGGCATGTTATTCTTATCCCTGGAGCAACCATAATGAGGTAGTGGCATGAGATTTTTCAAGCTGATCAGTCTAATCAAAGCATGGGAATATTGTTGTGAGCATGGTTACATCACGTGTCATGATGAGTTCAGAGGTCATCAGTCATAGATACATTACTTTTATGAGGTCTTTGGGAAGCTATAAGGGCGAGAAACATGCAAGTTTAGCACAGGTAAGTCGTTAATGGCTGGAGAGTTTGGGAGATTATTTGGGTCTAAACGCTAAGTGATTACAGAAAGTTAGATAAGGATGTTTTCATGGTGCTTCATGCCAAGTTTAAGGTTATAGTGGAGACTTTTGAAGGAATTGCAATTTATTCAAGTTTTGGTGAAACCAAGTAAGTCTAGTAGTGTGATTTTCAAGCAAACATTGAAACTTTCTGATGCTTGCTGTGAATTGTGTGATTTGCATGGGGACCTAGATGTCTTTGGAATATATTATTAGGTCCAGTGATATGACAGACTTTTTTGAAAAAATAATGAGGTGAGTTCATTTTCATACTTTTATGAATGGAGTTTAAAAATATAAGTTGATTTTAAACCCCAACTAAACCCTAGGTCAAAGTGACTTGGAGAAATTGAGGTATGCCATGTTTTTTTTTATTCCTTTTTCAAATGTGACAATTTTGTATTATATATGATTCCTCTATATTTGAAAAATTATTTATCAGTGCATGTGAGTGTATACGGGCCCATTCTAAAATGCTAGTTTATGAAGAAGGTTAGTGAAAGGAGTTACAAAATAAATGGAAATTTTTTTAGCGTGGGAGTACCTATTTAGGAAAATTTTGGCTTTAGGTCATGGTAATTCTTTTAATTGACAAATTGTTCCCTATTTGTGAAGTGTAGTGAAAGGGCAATTTTGGGGCGGTTCCAGGAAGTTTGCAGAGATGGCCTAAGTTTAAGGCCATCTACTTTGATTTGGAAGGAGTTATAATATTTTGTAGAAAAATGATTAAGAGAGATTTCCATTGGTATATTTTTTTCTCTTGATGATGATATTTTATTGGTCATTTAGGCCACTTTGTGAGGAAGAATATGGATGGTTTTCTAGGACATGATTGCTCAGGCTCAAAGAATGAAGTAAATGAGGTAGGATATGGAGGAGATAATACTTTATATCATTTAAAGAGTGAATAGGGATGGATTTTTTTCTTATTTAATTAATTTTGAGGTATTGAAAGTAGTATAAAGGGTGCAAACTAGTCGAGTTTGCAAAATTTCTATTTGGGAAGCTTGATTTAGTGAAGAGGAAAGTTGAAGTATTTTGAACACATGGATGTTATGTAAAATTATTGAGATTTCAATAGAGTGGTTACATGCCATAGATTTTCTTGAGTGGTCTTAATGTAAAAAGGAGAAGACAAGGTGTTGGAAGTAGTTGCTTAGTGAAGGATATGAGCATTTTTGCTTGTGTAATGACATATTCATTTTGTCAGAGCTAGTTAAAGACCATGGATGATGTTGTTATGATATATTAAACATGATATGTGATGAATTTTTGAGTTTGAATAGTCAAGGTTTTGGTGTAAGTGGATTTTACTCATCCTAGTGATAGGGTTTTGGGCATGGATGACCTATATGGGTCATATGTTAACATTGTAATGAATTTTTTGTGATGATTTTATGATGAATTGGTCAAACAAAAGGTATAAGAAAGACTTACTTTGTTTGTGTGAAATGAAATGCCTATAAAAGTGCATTTGTATTTCAAATTTGAATTAGTTGTACAAAGGGGGAAAGTGTGACCCAAGAGATAGTGAGTAACAGGAGTAAATTTGTGAATTGAGAGATAAAAAAAGTTTCTTAAATGTTGAGAAATGATGAATAGGATGTGTGAAAGTGATTAAGACAAAGAAAATTCTATGAAAGATCTAGAGAGAGAGAGTTGAATAAGGTGTGCTTGAATGGGGGTTTGAAGGAATTTGGAGTTGAATTTTGGATCATAATCAGCTTTGGTATCATCATATTTTCAGTATTCATAATTCTGCAACGTATCTAATGATAATTCATATTCATATGAGTCTTTTATTATTAGTAATATCAAAAAGGGTTTAGGGGTTTGTGCTCCTAGTGGGGTTGGTGCCTCACTAAAGAAATCTCTTGTGATGTGTAATATTCACTTAAACCTATTTGTGTATACTATTAGAAAAAAATTCAATAGGTTTTCTTCCCCTTGAGGGTTTCCCACTTACATCTTGTGTCTATGTGTTCTCTTTCATGTGTTATGTTCATTTGAATGTATGGTGCACACTTAATAAGTTCTCATTGAATGTATATGGTTGAATGGATGTTAATGGTTAATCTAACTAATAGAAAATTAAGTAATAAAATTTTAGGATTGATTCACCCCCCATAATTCCATTTTGTATCAACCAATTTGTATTATAGTAGGTCCTTGAAAAAAAAATCTAATCCCTTGAAAAAGATCCTCAAAGAACAAATAATGGGAATGCATTGAGATGTTGAAGTTTCAATAATGAGGATGAATGAAGTTTATCAGTAAGTTAATCATAACCTACAAGATCAGATCAAGAATATGTAGATAAATCTTGATCAATCCTTCAAGGGTTTAGAGTCATAGGTTGAAATTGTTTCAAAATCCCTAAAGGATAAATAGTACATTTGTTCCAGGTATGAAGAGAGGTTGTAATATTTTGAATGTGATTTAGTTAAGGCATCCAATAGGTTGAATAAGTATGAGATGTTAGTAAAGAATTATGAAACTCTTGAAGGGATCTTGGAGAGCGAAAGAGTGACAGTGACAAACACGGTCTAGGGTTTAAGGGATAACATGTAAATTATGATGGTGAAGTTGGTTAAAGTTCCAAATAATATGAGAAGGTGAATAAGAATACTTATTTGAGAAGGTATAACCATGTTAGAAAACCTAATGCTATGGTTTCTGGTTCTTCACTTAATAGTTATTGCTATGTTTGTCATGATTTTGTTCATAGTGTAAACATTGATTCCCACACCACTAATTTCACCCACACAACCTATGCCTAGATTATTGTTCAGCTTGATACCTCAAAAAATGTACTTGATAACATTTAGATTAATTTCTAAAATATAACTTTGATCTAACCTCTTAATGATGAAGAATTTCTGGATTTTAGGTGTAGAATATGTTTCACTTTGGGACATATTGTTGTTGATTGTGTGATGGTGAAGTAGAAAAATTAAAGAGAAAATTTGTGAAAAAATGCTCCCCAGGATCATTTTGTCTTTGATACTAAGGAATATTTAAACTCAAATGTTGATTTGGAGGAATTGGTTCATTTAGTTCCAGAAAATACTCTTAGAGAAATTTAAGTTGAAGGAAACAAGGAAAAATTAAATGCATATTTTTAGCCAAACAAAATTATTGAACCAAAATTATGTGAAATGACTAAGGAAAATATTCCCCATTATTTTACTTTAAATGAAAGTACATATCATCCGATTGAATCTCTTGAATTCATGCTCCCTATTGAGGATGCCTCAGATGGTTTGTAAATGGTGCACACCAACAAAAAATTCCTACCACATGAAAACATTTCCCTTACGTAGTTGTTTCTTTTTGTTTTTGGGTAGTTGCTCCCCTTCTACTTGTTTTTAAAGTTTTATCTATGATTTCAGGTCTTCTTTGTTCCTAGGTAGGACCCCTAAAATACCACCTTTTACCCTTTATCTAAAAATAAATATTTTTCGTACATCTCTAATGCTAAATAATATAATTAATTACGATATCAAATGGATCTAGAAACCATTGTAACTTGCTACATAATGCAAAATTACAACTTTTCTAGACACATAATTATTCCCTATCCCTTAGTTAACTTAAAATATCTCTCCAGTCTTTCATTTAATTTTAGAATTACTATTCCATCTCCATCTATGCAATCACATAATTTACTCACTACCATCTCCTAGCTCATAAATTTCACCTCATTTTATAACTTCCTCATTAACATTTCATTTTCTTCATCACAATCCCTTCCATATGGCATGTACAATATCTCATTTTCTTCCTCATTGTCCCTCTAAAATTCTTTCTAGCCTAAACAACAATAATTTCTCCACTGATTGATGGCTAAACATAAAGTTTCAAAAGTAACAATGCGGTAATCCATTAGGGTAAAATCACCATATTTTACTACCTTACTTGTGTATTCATATAATTTTTTCCACCCTGACTTGCAAACAACACTAATAGCCACCTTCCTCCACTTGTATCTCAGTGTTTATGCCTTATTAAATAATTCATATATGTTTCACACATGTATATATTCTCCTTTATATTTTCTTTTTCTAAAATTCACTCATCCAAGAGTAAAATCCTATGATCAAGGTATATTTTACATCAACAATTTTTGTTTGGATGGTGAAGCATCATTTCCATTACAACATAAAAGGTGTTTCAACACATATTTAGTATTGCTTATATATTTTTTAATGCAATCAATTGTACCATACTCGCATCTATCATTATTCTTCGATATTCCCTAGAAAATGCATCCCTATCCCAAGGCATCTAGCTTATCTAAATTTTTATAATGTTTTGATGACACGATCTTACTCATTCAATCATTCCACTAACCATGCCAATAAGGGAACCTCTTTTTGAAATAGAAATATATCTTACAAAATCATCCCATTTATACCTTTGAAAAATTGATTAAGTGGTCTATCATTCGCTACTTTCAAGTGGCATCTATCATATGAATTAAGCCTATCAATCCCTTCACACAATTCATTTAAAGCGCCTATTGATCAAAACTTCCATGTCTATGGCTATTTTTCTCATCTGTGTGAGTAGGGGAATAGATATTCCATGCATTTCATTTATCTAATTTCTTTTCAAGTGTGTTTCTAACCCAACACTCTTCTAAAGTTTGAAAAACACACTAATAATTAAATCCATTAATAATTATTTAGTTAATCTTATCATCACTTTACTAAATCTTACACTAAATATTCACATAATAATAAAATCATCCATATTAGCCTACAAATCAAACATTTGTATCATATCCATCTCATCTTCAACCTCTTCTTCCAACTCAAATCGAAATTTCTCCTCCGATAGTTACAATTTTTCACCTTGCTCCATTATCGAATGGAATAATGCATTCACATTGACTATTTTAAAATATCCATTACTAAATACTCCAAAATCATTACCTAATTTCATTATAAAATAAAATAAAATAAAATAATCCTTTTAAGTCTTCTATCTTGCAAAATATTCTAGGAATTTCTCCAATGTCTGCACCCACCTCTATTATCAAATAAGATCATATATTTAAATCTTCTATTTTCAAAGATACTCAACTAAGTCCTCTAAAGGTGTTGTTGATGCAAAATTACAGTACTCCCCGAATGGCCTCAGATCTGAGTGGGGCATCCAGTGTGACCTGCATAACATGGAACCATCTCTCAAGCTATGGTACTTGCGAACTTGAGATGGCCCTCCAGAGAAAGCCGACTTCTTCTTCCTAAACTACCTGCCACAAGATACTCTAGTGCATGTAAACTATATAATACTAATCTAACCTTCTAAGGAAATAGGGAGAGAGAGAAAAATGCATGGAAAGAGAACCTACACTAAAGTTGTGATACACCAGAAAAGGAGGTGGTTGATCACAAATCCAACTTCCTGAAATGGAGAGAGGTGAGTAATAGAGAGGATGGAAAGATGCATCGTAGACCAAATATTAATGTCGCATAGAACACCACTTCAACCCATTAAACACAACTCTCAAAACTTGTAATAGACGTGAAAAGTATGCACAATACACCCTGCAATGATGAGAGGTAAGAAGAGACAATAAAACAAGGAAGGATGGACAAAATGTATCACAAAACATATTGTATTGCTCCACGAGTTCAGAGAGTACATCATCAGTGGAAAAGAGGCAAGAAAATTCCATTACTAAGCCAAGAGAGGAGGATTAGACTCTACATTCTACCCTAAGGAAGAAAGAGAGAGGGGGGAAGGAGAGATAAGATGATCAAATTTTTGACCACGCATTTTGAGGAGGATCTCTCTTTTGGCCGCGCGTTTTGAAGTTGGACTGATGAGGCATGTGGCACCTTCTGTGGGCATATTCTATTTTTTCTGTTTTGGCTAAGTTCCTTTTGTTTGGCAGGGCCATATGTCTTACCCTGCACACGTGGAGGCTCAGCGCACTTTTAGGACCTACCTCCAGATTTCTCCTTTGGAGTTACATCGAGTTGACATGTGGAGGCTTCTGCAAACCCTTCTATACTTAGCCAATTCAATGGCTGGCTCTGCCCCTTTTTCAGACCTGGGACACATGGAAGCTCTGCACACATTTGGGAACCCACTTCGGATTTTAAACTTGAAGATGAGCTGAGATGACACGTGAAGGCTTCCGTCATCCCTTCTTTTCTTAGCCGATTCAATGGCTGGTTCTTCTCCCCTTTTTTGACTTTGACCACATGGAAAGCTTGCGCACACTTGGGGACCTGCTCTTGATTCTTCCTTTGAAGTTACATGAAAGAGACATGTGGAGGTGCCTGCTAATGCTTGGAATTTTAAACGGATGACTCTATCTCCTTTATGGAGACTTCCCCTTGGGTCCTTCCCCTGAAGTTGCGTCGTTGAGGCACGTGGCACCTTTTGAGGGTTTACGACTTTTCAACTGTTGATGAAACACTTTCTAGACCCTAGAAACATGAAGGGTTGGCACACATTTGGATACTGACTCTGGATTTTTCCTTTGAAGTTGCACTGAAGAGACAGGTGGCATCTTTGGTTGCCTCTCTTATACTTAGCCGATTCAAGCCCTCGAGTGAACACTGCCTTTCTCCATGTTTCCCCTGCTGAGCTCTGATCTCATTTAACATTGTTTGGCCTCATTTTCTATCCTTGCTTCTCCATTTTTGAGTCTTTCCTGCCCCTTGATTTAGGATCTCTTGTGAGCTCGTAGGATAGAGGCAACCCTTTCGATTTTCTTGTGCAAGGTTGTGTTTGATCAACTTTCCAGGGGGGAAAAATTGGGATAACAGTTTGGTGACTTGCTAGGATATATTCCTGCTAGATGAAGTCTTTAGTGGCCTTGAAATATCCATTGGGTATGGAGTCATGAATGATATCTGGATACTAGTATTGTCCCTGAAACCGTGAGCCCAAGTGCTTGCACTTGGTGACCCTGAACCTCCCTCGTTGTCTGCACTCTCAATTTTCATAAGAAAATCTTGAATATGAGGTTTATGAGAGTAGAAAAATGCAATGCCCTGGGGCTCTCACCTATCTAGAAAGGGACTGTTATGAAGGCCGATTTTATTTTCTCTATATTTTTTCATTTTAAATTAGCAACTGTTAGAGGCAACTATGGGTCCCTTTTCTATAAATGGTGAAGGTCCTGGTGCACTGTACCTCTGGAGAAATACAAACAATACTTATATACAAAGATTAAATCATACATGGCTCAAATAAGACATGCAGAGTGTGCAAAACCTACTCCTACTCCTACACTAACCCTAACAAAGAAAAGCTAAACAAAGCCCACTACAGGAAGGGAGAAATAACTTCCCTTCTTTAAAAAACATGGCCATGTATATGATTTGGTTCTGAACATGGCTCTTATTATGAGTGACAAACTAACAAGAGGATGATCTTCCACCCAAATCATCAAGGTATCAATATCAATCGAAAATACCTCCTCAAGTTGATTGGCATTGGACTCCTGGAGATGTTAATGGTGACCCTTGGTGCTTTGATACTCATCCTCATGCTCTGAAGTGGGAACAAATGGTTTTGGATTCTCCCTTATCTCCAATGAAGCCAAGTACTAGATTGGGCACATTCAGGTCCTTTGAGTGTGCCCATGGTTCTGAGTTTTGACTCCAAGCATGGATTATTCTCGTGTACCTTCTTGGGTGGATGATGTGAGAGAAATGGGATCCTTTTGTTCTTTTCCTTCCTCCTCCTGAGAAGAGCATGGAAGATCATGATCCTCCAAATTTGGTTGTAGAGATTTGTAACACCCATAAAAACAAACCACTTGAGACCCAAGAACAACCTAGGATTAGTTAGGAAAAAATATGGAATAATTTTCTTTTGTTTAAAGGAGTCTACAACCAGGTTACAAGACAACAATTGTCGCAAGTAAGTTTTCAAACAAAATACTATAAATAGCTTAGATTTTTGTTAATACGACAATTATAAAAGATCACAAGGTCCAAACTTAGGGTTGAATTAATCCATTACGTTAAGAGGGTAATTTCTCACTATACCACTCTCTAACAGGCTTACAAGGTTCAACTTGAATTTTATCAAACATAATGCACTTAAAACTTCCCAAAAACATTCCCATTAGATAGGAAATTTTCTCACCTTTTGAGTGATATAAAGAAGTCCTCCTAACTCATCATATTTCCCAACAGCGGGCTTGCAGGCCTGGGGAAGAATATTTTTTGCCAACTCAGGCCTGCAGAATTTAGAGAGAAATTTCTCCTGGAGGAGGAATGCAGACTGGCGGGGAGGGGAAGAAAAATTTTCCCATGCATGGGTCGACGTAGTGGGGAAGAACTTTAGCACATTTTCCCTTTTGGGACAAAAGTGCGATTTTCCTTCACGCACCCGCAAGCCTGAAAGGACACGTGTCGGCATTTCAAAACTCGAGCGGAAATTCAGGATGCTGGAGAAATTTAAGACTTTTATCCTT
This sequence comes from Taxus chinensis, assembly GCA_019776745.2. NCBI lineage: Eukaryota > Viridiplantae > Streptophyta > Pinopsida > Cupressales > Taxaceae > Taxus > Taxus chinensis. The sequence continues at coordinate 249,906,331 of CM034146.1, read as the reverse complement.
TTTGCTAAAAAGCGCTAAGGGATCAAAACGATCTGCACCTCCGCCGACACCAAAGGCACCACGTGTCAAACTATGATTGGCTACGACCCATCATGCCGTCAGAGTAATTTGAAAATTTTTGATTTAAAAACAAAATTTTTAAAGCTTTGAAACTCTCCATGCCTCTACCAACATGTTGCGAAGACATGCATCAGCCATCCATTAGCTGCGGGTCAGCAGGAGAACTTAGAAATGTTTTCCCAAAAAAATCCGAAGTGCTAAGTTTTTTTTTTAAGAATCCACTCCTCTGCCGACACCTCTTGACACCACATGGTAGCACTTGATTGGCTGCAGTCCAGCGGGGCCTTAGAAAATTATCCCAATTTTAATTTTGAAAACACTAAGGTTTAAACGAGTTCTGCACCTCCATTGTTACCTCGTGAGGCCACGTAGCAGCATCTGATTAGCTGCAGGAAGGCGGGGAAAATTAGGAAAAATTTCCAAATTTTTTTTAAATGTTAAATTAAATGTTTTTGGCCCACGCAACCGCAAAAGAAAATAAAAAAGGCAAAAGCAGGGCGGCGGGTCCACGGGGGAAATTTATCGAAAATTTATTTTTTTAACTTAGATGATTTTTGACAAAAGGAAAGGCTTTTGGGTTAGCGGAGTGGTGGGGGATTTTGTTCCTTTGGAATTTTTGACCAAAAAGTGCAAAAGGAACATTCGGGCCCAAGGGTCCGCCAAGGAAATGTTTCCTAAATATTTTTTTTGAAAAATAGAATTATTTTTGACGCAAAATTAAGAAAAACTTCAGAAGGCCATAACTTTTGATTGGGAGATCGTTTTTGGGAAAACTGGGACTTTTTGGAAATATCTCAATGTCTTCTTTGCACAGGAACCCTAGTTTTTTTATTTTGATAATGTTTAAGGGGTAAATTTCATGAAAATGATCTGCAGGATTTTAAAAGAAAAGTTGGAAAATTTTAACTTATGAAAGTTTAATCAATTGATCATCTTCCTCTCTCAACATCTCAATTAGACATGGAGAATTATTCTTAGATGGATTTGGAAGGTAAGTTTTTTTGATTGACTCCCAATTTTAAAAAAAAACTTTGATAGCAAAACGAAAATAAAACGGTTTGAACCTGATTTTGATAAGTTTTCTAAGAAATTCCGTAAGTATTTTTGTCCAATTAAATTCGTTTAGGGAATTCTACTTGAATTTAATTTTTTAATTTGTTATTTCATTGCTGTAGGTTTGAACTGTGCATTTTGCATAAACTATTTTCCAGTTTGAAAATACAAAACAAAGATCAAATTTTAAAGGATCTATTTGCCATTTTCATCTTCCAAGTGTTAGAATTCATTCCAATTATAATCTACTACATTTCACAACAATAATGCAATAGTATATGTGATTCAGCTCATGGCAACAAGGGATTTCACAACCCACAAGCAACATTTTCACATTTAAAACATAGTACAAGAATAGAATATAATTAATTACTACATTATAGTATGACAAACAAAACTGACGCTTCGTCAAGTAAGCCAAAGGAGAAAGAAACTATGGGGGATGCTACTTATGCCTCCCAAAGGGGAAATGAGTATCACCATCTGAGAACATACCACCAAAACACATATCATTTCAAATCCCTGACATACCCTTATGCCTCCGCCAAGTACCCCTTATTCCTCACAATTTATTATGCCTCGCCAACCTCTTATGGTACCCCATAATGAGTAAAGAAATCAAAACTATTTCTTTTTACAAGGTGGAACCCAAATCCCAACTCCCTCCACACTTATAACTCCCAAAAAAAAACACTTATGCCTCCCACAAAATAAAGATGATAGCCTTCTCCTACACCATTCCTACGCCATCAACCCAGCATCCCACAAACAATAACAAACATACAAGCATTTACATTTTCATAAAATGGAAAGAAGAGCATTTCCAAGAGTGAAGCTCTTACCTCTCCATGATGGAGTTTGCTCCAAGTTATAAAAAACAATATTTCAAATGAAAAAATAGTCTAAGAGATAAACAATCTACAAGAATGCAACCATCTCAAATATTCTCCGAAAGTAAGAGCTCTTGAAAACCCCAAAAAAAGTCTCCCAAAAAAGAAGTGATAAAGGTGAAGCAACCCAAAACAAGGTAAGGAATTCGAATTTTATAAAAGAGAGAAGAGAAGAGAATGAAGTGGATCCATGTAGGATGCCACTTCACATATCCTCATCCCCAACACAAAGTAAACTTCATTCTCCAAAACATAATAAAAATGTGGGTGAATAATATGATAGTTTACTTACACACTCCAAAACAAGCCCACACCCCATACGGATTGAAATTAAAACATGTAAGAAAACTGCAATTAAAACCTACAATTTTTCTTCACAAAATACATTATAAAAGTCCAATTTTAATTCCCAAACCATAGGTATGGTGTGTAAATGAATCTAAGAGGTATGGGACAAGTTTAACTTGTCCCACAAGCCTCCAAAATCAACCTCCAAGGAAAAATTCGAATTTCCAAGAAAGTGGAGTGTTTCACACTCAAAAGTTAACTTACGCATCACTTACATATCACTTACACATCACTTACACATTACTTATAACACTTTAAATCATGGCCAACAACTCTCATTAATTACCTTCTTATGACATACTTGATTTATTTATTTTAACAATATGATTAATCACAATATTTACACACCATTTAATACTTAATTAAAGGGGTAAATGCACCACAAAATAAACACATGCAAACATTAACAAAGGTACCAAATAAAAGAAATACACATAACCCTTGGTCACATTTAAAGGTGATCCCCCCCATGGGAATCACTAACACAATCAAACATCCAAAACAATAAAAGTAGCCATGGTTACCTTGTTGAATTCATCTAGAATTCCAATGTGGTTGGTCTCCAATCCCCCAGTGTTTGTTGTGATATTTTAACCTACAAAACATGAATACCTCCTTTGGCCTCGTGGCCACATCAGAACATCCAAAATAATATAAATAAAATTATAAAATCATCTAGATATATGAATCACAACAACATCCAAGAAACCAACAAGATCATTTGTAATTTTACTTAACAACTATATCTTCATCAAATAATTTCCATTTCTAGGTCTACCCACAATATCCAAATATCACATGTCTGAACAACATCCATAATATAACCATGTCAAACAACATGTCAACATCTATATAAAATGTCACTAATAATCATCATGCATCATATGTGAATTAGAGTCAATAATAGTCCATGCTCTAACATCTAATCATCATACTAAATCAAAACTATAATAATGTCCATAATATAGTCAGTAGTATCATGATCAATATCAAAAGTATCGAAGGGAAGTGGGCACTACAAGGTCTATTGTCAGATGCAGGATGCTTTTCTTGAATGCTCTCCTCTATGGTAGTAGGTTCATGCACTTGGAAGGTGGGTGATGGAGGATAAAATGATGTGATTTCCTAAGGCTCCTCTCCATCAAGACAATCCTCCAAGTCTGACAAAAAAATTTCCCCCTTGTTGTCCTGCTGCGCGCGCTCCACCTCCTCCATGGTATCCTTTGGATTTGTAATTTTCTCACCATGGTTCCCCTCATCTTCAAACATGAAGTTTGAAAGCTCAAACTATTCTTCCACATTAGAGCTTGAAGGGGATGAAGTGGGAGGAAGAATTAAAGGTTCTTCTGTGGCCTTCTCTACACTTGAAGCCTCTAGAACTATATGGTTCCACTCCACAGCCGGAACGTACTCTTATTTTTGATATGGAGTAGATTTTTCTTCCCACACTTGTGTTGTATCTGAAGCTTCCACCACTTGTGGTTTGATGCCAACCTCCTCCATGGGCTTAGCCAATAAGGGAATATTTATAATTCTGAATCTAAGAGCCAAGCTTACTGAGCTTTTGATCATTTTTTCTTTTGTTGGCTCTTCCTCTTGGTGTGTTTTTTGAGTCTCTCCCTGAAATGGACTAGGGAGAGTAGGAGTGGTCAGCGGGGTCCCCACTAATTGCTTCCTTGTTTGTGCTGGAGGGGAAGTAATTTCTTTTGTCTCTTGAGGGGACTTGGATTTGGAAGGAAAATGGGAAGAGGAAATTAGATCAGATGGAAGACTACGGGATGGAGAAGCGAAATCAAAACTCAGGGCAGTAGATGGGAAGCTTAAATCATGACACTGTTCTGATGATACTGATTGGGGAAGAGGAAAAGAAAAGATATGTGGTGGTGGAATTACCCATTGAAAAAGTTGTCTGACACCAGGCCCGTAGGACTGTATCTCCTCAGCCCACTACGCAAGTTGGGGCAGCATCTCAACCATGAAGTCGAGCTTCTCCTACGGGCTTTAATGTCTTGGAAAAGGGCTGACCCATGGATAAGGTGCCCTATAACCAATATTGAATTCCTTCGTTTGAGCTGCAGCCCTGGAATGCACCATACTAGCCTCTATTCTTTGAATCTTCTCTAGTAAACCAGCATTCTTAGTATAGTTGTTATCATCATATGCGTACCCTTACTCTTGATAAGCTCCATGGAAAAAATAGTTTTGACACTACTCATATGGGTAAGCATAATGGTTTTAGATCTGATCATAATACTGATCTAGAGGAGTTGGGAAATACATTGGAGGTAGAATACATTGTGGTTGCTACAAGTGTGAGTTCTAATATGGAAATGAAGTCATGATTTCACAACTTCATGGAATGGGAGAAAATGAAAGATATGGAAAGAATAATGGATGAAAATTGATAGGAGAAGGTATGTAACTTAGAGGATGGGTTGTTGACCAAATGGAGTCACCCCAAATGGCCTCATCTCTGAGTGGGGCATCCGGTTTGACCTGCATAACATGAGACCGTCTCTCAAGTTGTGGGATTTGTGGGCTTGAGATGGCCCTCTGGAGAAAGTCGGATTCTTCTTTCTAAACTACCTACCAAAAGCAACTCTAGTGTAGGTAAACTATTTAATCCTAATCTAACCTTCCAAGGAGATAGGGAGAGAGAGTAAAATCCATGGAAAAAAAACCTACACTAAAGCAGTGATACACCAGAAAAGGAAGTGGCTGATTACAAATCCAACTTCTTGAAATGGAGAGAGGTGAGAAATGGAGAGGATGGACAGATGCATCAAAAACCAAATATTAATGTCACACAGAACACCACTTCACCCCATTAAATACATATCTCAAAACCTGAAATAGACATCAAAAGTATGCATAGTACACTATGCAATGATGAGAGGTAAGAAGAGACAATAAAATAAGGAAGGATGGAAAAAATGCATCACAAAATAGATTTTATTGTTGCATGAGTTCACATAGTACATCATCAGTGGGCAAGAGGCAAGAAAATGCCATTACAGAGCCAAGAGAGGAGGCTTAGACTCCACATTCTACCCTAGGAAAGAGAGAGAGAGGGGGGCAGGAGAGAAAAGATGACCAACCTTTCGAAATATTCCCCTCCTTTACTATATATAGAAGAAAGAGAGAAAGAGAGAGGGAATTATTTGAATCCTGCTTCAACCACCCCAATATATGCATTGAAATTTGAATGTAAAACTGATGGCCTTTACTACAAGACCCATGCATCCATGTGTTGTCCCTTGCAGGGCAAGAAAGGAGTCCATTCTTCACTATGGCGATAGGTGAGAGAATTAACATCCTAAAAAATGGCAGACTGGATCATTAATGGTGGCAATTGAGTAGCAGGTGCCAAGAGCTTTCTAAAACGTCCCTTCTCACCTGAATCTGAGCTTCTAGTCGAAAGATATGGCCATTTGAAAGCACTTTGGGTTTGGGTTCTATCCCTTCGAGATCTACATCGAGCCCCATGCATTCTTAAGATTTTGCTGCCTCCTTTCACTCTTGAAGTGGCATTGCAATGACACGTGGCGCGTCCGCAGGTCTGCTCTATTTGCTTAAAGTTCTGGCTAAGCCCCTCCTGTTCGGCGGAGACATTCTGCCTGACCTGAGACACGTGGAAGCTTTGCGCTCATTTGGAAACTTCCCCCATATTTTACCTTTTAAGTTGCATAGACGAGGCACGTGGAGGCTTCCACTGACCATATTGTACTTATTCGATTCGACCTGCTTCCTTTCTCGGTCCCTAACTACGTGGAAAGCTAGCGCATGTTTGGGGACCGCCTCCAGATTTTAATGTTGAAGATATGCCAAGTTGACGCTTGGAGGCTTCCTCTGACCTATCCCGAGCTTAGACTTTTCAATGGCCAGTGTCCCCTTTTCAGACCTGGGACACGTGGAGGGCTGACGCAAGTTTGGGGTCTCTCTTTGGGCCATGCCTTTTGAATTTGTGCCGATCAGGCACATGGCACCTTCTATGGACCTGTTCTATATATTTTTATCTTGGCTAAGTCCCTTTTTTTAGTGGGTCCATATGTCTAACCCTGGACACGTGAAGGCTCAATGAACATTTCAGACTTGCCTCTGGATTTTGCCTTTAAAGTTGTGCCGAGCTGACACGTGGCGGCTTCCACAAACCCTTCTATACTTAGTCAATTCAATGGCTGGCTCTGCCACTTTTTCAGACCTATGACACATGGAAGCTCCGTGCACATTTGGGAACCTACTCCAGATTTTGACCTTGAAGTTGCACCGAGATGAAGCGTGGATGTTTCCCTTGCCCCTTCTTTACTTATTCAATTCAATGGCCGGTTCTACCCCCCTTTTTCGACTCTGATCACATGGCAAGCTTGTGCACACTTTGGGACCGGCTCTTGATTCTTCCTTTAATGTTGTGCTAAAGAGACAAGTGGAGGCTCTTGCTAATGCTTGGACTTTTCAACGGTTGAATTTGTCTCCTTTTTGGACCTTGGACATGTGGCGAGCCTACACTTGTTTGGAGACTGCCCCTTAGGTCTTGCCCCTCAAGTTGCATTGTTGAGGCACATGGTACCTTCTAAGGGTCTGCGAATTTTCAACTTCTGATGAGACCCTTTCTACACCCTGGACACGTGGAGGGCTAGCGCACATTTGGAGACTGCCTCTAGATTTTCCTTTGAACTTGCGCCAAAGAGACAAATGGCATCTTCCGTAGGATCTCTTATACATAGCCTATTCAAGGCCTCGAGTGAACACTGCCTTTCTCCATTTTTCCCGTGCTGAGCTCTGATCTCCATTAACATTGTTTGGTCTCATTTTCTGACCTTGCTTCCCCATTGTCGAGTCTTGCCTACCCCTTGATTTGGGATTGGTTGTGAGCTCGCAGGATAGGGCCGACCCTTCCAATTTTCTTGTGCAGGGTTGTGTTTGATCAATTTTTCGAGGGGGCAAAATTGGGATAAAATGTCTTCATCTATCTCTATTATAAAATAAAATAATCTCTTCAAATCCTCTATATTTAAAGATCCTATAGTATCTCAACCAAAACTCCCACTAACTCTAAAAATTAATTTAAAATTGTACCTTCTTTATTCTTTAAAAATATATAAATCTAGATCCTTTCAACCTTCATATCTAAGTCTAGATTATTCTATAACAGTGTTGTTCGAGTTATTTGAAAAAAAACAATTATCCCATTCCTCTTCATAAAGACACAGTTTTGGAATTTCTAGCATGGGTCATTGAGCACCCACATCTTTCATTAGAGAAAATTCAACCATCAAGGAAATTCTTTTGTGCATTTTGTTTTTAGGTTTCTTTGTGTTCTCTTGCCTCCCTCTTACTCAATTGGAGAAGGTTATATTGTGTTTAGTGAAAGGAGGCTTAGCATTTGGAAAAGTTTCTGATTTCCTTCTAGTGTCGTATCTTTGCTATATACATTATGATTATTTATTAGTTCATGATTTTGTGCTGAGAATCATGATTTCAAATGTGAGAAGTCTAGTTGTCCAAGCATTCTAGTGAAAGACGAAATCATTGTAAGACTCATTGATGTATTGGAGATTATGTTTACAGTCACATTGAATTGCACCAGTGATGAATGAGTTCTTATGTTGGATTTTCTTAAAAGAGGGATTTGACAAGAATCAATTAAGTGGGTTATCCCCAAATGAAACATCCATTTTAGTGCAGGCATCGATTTACACTGACTTTTGTGTATTGCCTTTAGATAGAAAAATATGTGATTTGCATGTCTCTCGATTGTCCAATAACACATTTATTCCTCTCATTTAAAAAAAAAACAGAAAACATATATTAACTAACAAAAAACGTTTTACAAGTAGATACAATGCCAAGTAGTATAACCAATACCCCAGGAAACGTCATGAGAGATATGGTGATAACAGCTTAAAACATAGTGCGACAGGGAGAAGTCATCCTTGTGAGTCTTGAATATTGAATTTCTGACTGTCAAGACCTGATTAATTTATATACATATTCTATTCGAATGTTTATTTGAATAAATAGTGTAACATCCACGTATCCGTTGCACAAAATTACACAAGAATAAAACAAAAGAAAATTCCACTTTGACCGATAAAACGTAAAAGTAGAGATGTAGACAAAAAAGTTTATTACAAAATGTACATGTACAGTAGCAGTTATGGGCGTTGAAGAATATGATTTTGTTCAATGAAAACTGGCGATGTCAAAAAGACTTACGTAATTTCAACTTTGTTTGTAGTCTTCGATAAAGACGAGGCAAATAAAAGTGAAGGTCAAAGTGAGAGCAATAAATAATTGATGGATTGGTCGGCACGGCAAATGGATTGGTCGGCCCGCCACTTGGACCGTGCTTCTAGAATTTCGCCGACTTCATGGTAAAGCGTGGAATAAACCAAACTCGTGGTCACGAGAGCATGTCAACAAAGTAATAAAGCTTACAATTTGTTTAATAAAAATCCAAACGCTTTGTCAACTGCGTAAAATCACCATCGAATATAAACAAAACGTCCTTTGTCTGTTCTAATCTACTGTAGATGAAGTTTATACCAGGGGAGCAAGGTTACCCCGTGGTTGGGGCTGTTGGAGTTGGGAATGTGGTGCGAGGTATTTGTTTGGTAGTTACCGGTCTTCGTTCTGCTTCGTTGGAGTGAGGCGTCTGTTGTAAATTTTTTGCTGAACAATCTGAAGGCATGTCTGAAGAGAGACCTTAGATTGTTTTTTGTGGCTATATTTTGTGACTTTGTCATCCTTTTTTCATACCAATGTTGATTTCCAAACAGCAAATTGGTGCAGCAAAATGAAAATGATAGTGTATATGCAAACGGAAATAAATTTAAAAATCCTCTTTCATTCTCTGAAATTTGTTTTCCTTAGGATCTCTATTTGCAAAGATGATTGAATGGGAAATAAAAAAGAGTTTTACTCAGAATTCAATATTTTCTAGAATAAATCATGTGATAAACTTTACCATCGAATACATAAGCCTCAATTTGCCTCCTTGTATCGCTTAGGTTATAAAACATCCCTTGCCTTCACTACAACAATTTGATACAAAGCAGAAAATCTCAGACCAACACTATTTTGTACCAAAACACAAATATTGTCTCTGTTGAAGAAAGTTTCAAAGATGCCCTACATTCTTATGAAAGCACCTAAAGACTAATATGAAATTTACGGTTACCAAGGTGTGAATTTGATATTTGTGTTCCAATTATGAACTTGTCTGTTGCTTATGTAAATTAACAAAGGCGCATGAGGAGGAATTGTGAGTGGATGCCATTTTAGGAAGAACTATGAGTGGATGCCATTATAGGAAGAATTGTGAATGGACACCATTGGAGGTAGAAACGTGATTGGAGCATAGATCAATTTGATTACAACGAGGTAAGAGGTTGGAGTGGAAGAGAAGACTCTATTGGAGGAAAATAAATTCACTCCTCCAAAGGGGTCGAATTGTACACTACTCTTATATAGGAGGAGAAATGGGAAAACTTTGAAAGCCACTCTTTCGTTGATGACAAAAGAACCAACTTCTGCACCATATTGGTGCAAGAATAGATTTCAAGCAGGATTTCATGAGGATGTTTTGAAATAATTGTAAAGCCTTTCATGTTTAGGAAAGGAAAGATATCATTACTACCTTTCACTCGGAACTTTACCTTGGGATGAACAAGCAAAGACCACTAAAAAACATGCTAAGTTGGGGTCAAGGCCAAACACCAAGACATGCATAAGATACCTAGGAAAAATAGGAAGAAATCCTTCCACATATCATGAGGGACTAAGTTTTGTGGGAAACAAAACCTTCTAAGAGAGGGAGGTGTAATCCATAAAGGATTAGAAGAAACAATCACAAGATCAAGGAAAACAAGAGCATTCTAAAAATCCTACGTGAATCAATTTTTCAGCTCCAATTGAGAGATTGTCAACCTTATATGTGTTTCATCATATATGTATATGTCATGAAAGTTTCATTTTGATCCTTATGGTGGTTTCATCCATTTAAACCAAAAAATCAGTAACCAAAGATTCATTGTCTCTTCTCATTCTTTGCAATTGGAGATCCTTTGGTTTTCTAAGGGACACATCTAGCAAGGCATATGAGGAGTTATGGGTAAACAATTAGGAAAAGAGATAGTGGGAAGGAGCGAGGATTTGATGAATGTATGAAAGGGTAGGAATGAGCAGTTAGTTGTTCATAGTTGATGCCTACTTTGTGTTCCTCATAATATTTCGATAGCATCATTAGAAAATTACAAGATAACAGGATATTTCAGATGTAAGGTTCCTTAGACATCTTTGTATTGCTACTTCTAGCTAGAATCCTCCATAGCAAATTTTCTAAGTTAAAATTATTTTTTATTTTGTGGTTTGTTTCAGTTCTTTCTAGTCGTTTATGGTTTGCAAAAAGATTTACTCATTCTAATGCATGTTCTAGTATAACACACTCTAAAACTACAACCGTTTGAAATAAGTTTGAGTAATAGTAACATAGGTAAAATAAGATCTGCATTTTGTTCTCATTGGTAAAATTGTAGTGGGTAGTTACAGATCAGTGTAATTTGGTCATATCCAAATTGATTCTCCTGCGGGGGCCGAGTAGCATCATTTGTCTGGGTCTTTGTCACTTAGGTGTTGGAGAAGTGGATAACACCTCTCTAAGGGTTTGATCTACCCCACTACTGTAGGTTGTGCCTTCAACTAGGGTGAGAGGACCCGTTATGTAACCCGTGTCAGTGAAGGACATCAAGAGATCCTTCTCTACATGATTTTCATGAGAACATTGAGGAAATATGCTCAATACAACACAATCTAACTCTCAGGAGTTGTCACACTAGAGAGTGGAAGTGTTTCCTAGACAAAGGTTTGGGTTACTAAAGACAATAAATGAATCATGATTTTCCCTACATACTTTGGCAATGGAATTTGTTCATTTGTGGATACACATTACAAAAAGGGGTAGTTTGTGGATTTATCGTTTGAGAAATTTTTTGGTGGGAAGTTAAGTAAGATAAAGTCTATTATACTAGATATTTGAGGGCCTTTACATAAATTGGAAAAATCACAGACAAAATACTTCAAGACAACAAAAATATTCCTTCATCCAAAAGGTGTGCATCAATGGAGGCCCAAAGATGCACATTTTCACATTCTTCAAGAATTCAACATAAAGGATCATGTTAAATACTCAACTAAACATTAGAAATCCTTGGTTCGTCACGCCTAAGATACACTCATAGGCTTATGAACAATCTTTATCAACATAGTGAGAGAAAAGTGATTTTAAATTGTTTATTTCACTACCAGATGAAATCTCTTCTCATGATATTGCAAATGCCACAATACTAACACACGGACGAGATCTTGTGTGACTGAGAGAGATTTTAACATAAGATTGCAATGGGAAAAATAAAAACTATTTGAAAACATTATGAAATAACAACAAACACAATAATTCTCTTGATTAACATAGAGTCATTTAAGGTTCATTAGATTCATTAGCAGGGGAAAGTTTCTTAAACAATCTCAAGGCTTTTTAATGGTTCTACACTTGCAACCACCTTGATGTGATTGAATCAAAAGACATAAGAAAACAAACTGGTCTCTCAGAAGGTCTCTCAGGAAAATGGTTTCTCTCAAACTTTTTCATAAAAGTTAACCCCTGACCATTTGCAAGAGTATTCTCATTGCATTTATACAATTTCACTCGCTCACTCATCCCAAATTTTTCCCCCAAATAAAGAATATTCGAGGAATCCTTTGTTTGTTACAATTTTTTTCCAGAAAGTGATGCTTAAAAAATTTACACCCAAAAGCTTCCAGGTGGATAAATCATGAATTGATCACGTTTTTCAGTCCCTCAACTATGACTAGGATGCCATATCATAAATTTTTGATATTCCTAATCATTATTTTATTCTGTCATGCAAGAAATCCCTTTTTTAATAATTCTCAGGTGGCTCCATATGGCTTGATCTGACAAGCAATCCTTTTCACTTTTGAGAATACACCCTGAGAAATGAGTGCCCTCACATGAATACCTACATTCGTGCTTGTTAGAAACGAGTTTCCTCACATGACTTATACCACATACTTGCGCTACGAGTCTAGGTCAGCCAAGTGTAAAGAGGATCCAGCGGAAACCTCCACGTGTCTCCTTACAACAACAACAAAGGTGAAGTTCAGAGGAAGGTTCCCAAACGAGCACATGCCCTCCATGTGTTCAAAACCCTAGAGAGTTGCACTAGTTGCTGAAAATTCAGAGTATGGGAAGGTCCAACGGAAGCTTCCACGTGTCTATTTAGCACAACTTCAAATATGAAGTCTAGAGGTGGGACCTCAAACGAGTGCAGGATCTCCACATTCCCTGGGCACAAGAAATTTTCCTTGACCTTTGAAAATGTCTTAGTATAAAGAGGAGATGACAGAAGCCTTCACATTTCTCTTCAGTGCACTTTTGATATGGTGCCCAAAAGCGAAGACCCAAAACAAGCGCAGGCTCTCCACATTTCTCAGCTCTAAAAATTTGTTGAAAACACTTAAGGACCAGCAAAAGGTACCACTTGCCCAGGGATCGAGAAATTTTCCTCAGTCTTTGAAAAGTCTAAGTATGGGTAGAGCCAGCATAATATTCCATGTTTCTCTTCGGCACTTTTTTGGTATGAAGACCAAAAGAAGGACTCCCAAACAGGTACAGGCCTACCACATGTCTAGGGTCTGACAAAGTTACACTGGATACTTGAAAGGTCTAAGTACGGGAAGATCATGGGCCCTCCACGTGTCACGGGCTTAAGAAAGTTTCATCGGGTGTTTGAAAATTATAAGTATAAAAAGGAGCCACTGGAATCCTCCACGTGTCTCCTTGGCACAACTCCAAAGGTAAGACCCAGAGGTGGATCCTTAAATGAGCGCAGGCCCTCCATGTGGAAAATATTTGAGTTTAAGAAGGTAAAAAATATTCAAAATGCTCTAGTGACCCATCTCCCCACTTCTAGCTTTTGATTTGGGCCCCAGCGGAGTCGCGACTCACTTTTATACTTTTTCCTCATTTCAAAACAAAGCTTAAAAACTCCAAAGTGATCCACTGACCTGCCTCCCCTCTTTGAATTTTTAATGCTGACTCAAACATGTGACATTAATTTGTCCCCTACGGAGTTGCGGATCATTTTATAATTTTGTCCCCTTTCCACAAAAAGGCAAAAATCTTCAAAATCCTCAGGCGACTTGCCTCCCTGCTTCTAAATTTTGATGTGGGCCCCAACGGAGTCACGAATCAGTTTAATACTCTTACTTCATTTCAAATCAGAGCTTAAAAACTCCAAAGTGCTCTAGCGACCAGCCTCCCCGCTTTTACTTTTCAATGCTCACTAAAACATATGACATTAATTTGTCCCCCGTGGAGTTACAGATCATTTTATAACTTTTCTCCTTTTCACAAAAAAGGAAAAAATCTTCAAAATGCTTCACCGATCCGCCTCTCTGCCTTTGACTGTAGACTCAAGATGTGGCTTTATCTGGGCAATTGCGGGGTCGCGCTTCACTTTTATACCTTACTCCTTTTTTCAAAACAAGGCTAAAAGTTCCAAATTTCTCCGATGACCTGCCTTCCCTCTTTTAACTTAAAAAATGACCACGTGTCTATCTTTGGGGTCAAAGTAAGAAATTTACCTTGTCGCTTCATATTGCTAAATAGCCAATTAGAAACTATCGGGGCTAGGAGACCAATTTGGAATTTTTTACAATTGTGACAAAAGTGACAAGTTCACCAAATCGACCCACCATGCCATGTCCAATTAGAAGAGATCATGTATCCATGGATGTTGGGATAGTATTTACAAAGAAGACATAGTCGTGGAAGATGCTAAACAACAAAGTTTTTTCCTGCGGAGATGAAGACTGTAAGTAAAAACAACACTCAATTGGATCCACGACCCAAGGAAAGGTCTGACAATGGAAAACAAAGGAAGGATAAATCTTTCACGGATCCATACAAGGAGATAGAGAAACCTTCAATCCTTGTGGAATGATAAATTTTGAACAAATGGGGTGAGATTAAATTGAGCACCAACATACTTCACTGTATTAATTGTGATAAAGTTTAGTTACATGTACATAAGAAAATATTCCAACACCAACTTTGTTAGATCCATTAATTATCCATTATTCTTCAGGCCTGGAAGCCTACAATTGAACTCAACAAAAAAAATATCAACTCATCTAGTTTTTTATTCTCTAGGGAATATTTCCTTGGATTTGGGATGAAAAAAAACCATCGCATGCAGTGTCAGGTTACTTCCAACACTTGCTAATATTGTGTATATCTCTCTTTTTTTGCTAACGATGCCTGATCTACCTAAATAGAACAAAATAATTGCACCATTTTGTTGGCCCTGCATCCACATGAAATTATAACATGTTCAAAATAACAATTACATCCATAGAAAACTGTTGCATGAATTTTAGTAATTCCCTACAAAATTTTAACTGAATGCATTCTGTATAAATTCCAGTACCCTTCCTAGACTATGATCTTGTACATTAACATCTATATCTGTAAATGATAAACAAGCAAAGATACATAAGTTGTAGACCGACCACTCTGAATTTCAGAAATACCCAACTTGTATAAATTGATCAAGAAATTATGATAGATATATGGGTGTCTTTAACTTGTATAAACAATTTTTAGAAAAATATTTTGATGTGGCAGTCACTTACCATGTTTTTCACAAAATGATAGAAAAGAAGATAGAGGTAGTTAAATATTAAGCTTAGGTGGAACTGATTTTTAAATGCCAAAAAGGAGATCAGTCTCTTGAAAATTACTTTTCCATTTTTTGTAAATATTGATGGTAAAACACCATCTATGGGTAGTTAGAATAATCTACATTATAGATTGACACACCTGAGGGGAAAATATTTAAATACTATTCTTGAAATGTTGCAATTCACACCAAAAGAGATTAAGATATATATATTTTTTGAGCAATGTTTTTAGAAAAAATGTGGGTAGTCAACATGGTAAATGAATAAATACATCAAACGTAGACCATGTAAAATCTTAGACAACTGGGTTGAATCCCCTGGCTTGGTTAAGGCTAAATTTAGTTTTTTTGTGAGCACTTAGTATGACAGAACCAAACACAATGTTGTGACTCAATTGTCCTATGTGAGGTGACAACTTAAAATTTTTGAATAGAAGTTTGGTTCAAAGGATTTTACAAACCTAACAGGCATATATTTTCATTTATTAATTTACACTTATAAAAATTAGGGAGAAAATAAAAATAAAATGCATACCATTGTGAAACAGGCTGAGTAGTCAGGCATCTTGAATTTGAATTAACAAACAATACATCAAACAAATCACAACATCATCTGATGTAATGAAAAAATATGTCATATGTGCTATAAAACTAAATTATCGAACATGAAAAATTTAATCATTTCACAAAGGTGAAGGTGAAAATTATTATACATTTGGTTTTATGAAGGCAATAGCAAACTTTGTCCATATCTCGAAAGGAATCCATTTGAACCACATCCCACCTACCCACATCTGCATAGATTTTTTATAAAAGAACATAAGTTAAAGTTTTTTTAGGATCCAGTTAAAAAAGGGAAGAAGATTAAGAGCATTCTTTGAAAATCCATTTTGTACATATCCTCTAACCATGGCATTCCATGAGACGGTATCTCTTTGAAGCATCTTGTCAAACACTTTTCATTCATGTTTTCTTTGGGGGTAAATATAGTGGATGTCTATTACTTATTAAATGACAATGAAGAAGAGACAAAATTATTCAATGGAGGTAACAATAAGTACATGGGTTGTGCAACAGGAGACCTATTTTTGATACAATACACTTCAGCTAAAACAAGTAGCCCTACGCTAGTCCCAATAGTTCAACAAGATCTGTAACACACAATGTAAAAGTTGCAAAAAAAGGCTATGATCTTAAGGCATGGAGTAAATAGTAGACATTTAAAAGAAGATAATAATGCAAGAATAAGTACCTTAGGTAAATATTTTGGAAGAACAATGGTAGTTGTGGATTGTATGATCAATTAGAGTTCCAAAAATTAGACCTTCAAGAAGAATATGAAGATGTCATACTTCTACATTTCTCTTCCAACCTAATTTGGATCTTAGGTTTGCAATTCTCCACAACCTACTTATTAAGTTGGGTTGCAGAAACATTGCTAATGGTTGGTGGCTTCATTATCATTGGTGTTGTTGGCATAACACATCTTATAGAAATATATGTAAACCAATCAAATATGTAACATCCTTGAACAAGGAGTTGTTATTTTTGTTATAAAGTTTTAATGAAAATATGTAAAACATGTCATTGTGTTTTGCATTAAAAACAAGCCAAATTACTTACCATGATATTTGAATCATGTGTCCCTATGCAAATAGTAATTAAGGTTGTAGTAACCAAAGGTCTGATTTATTTTTTTAAAAGCCTAGGTATATTAAGGTTTGAGAAATGAAATAAAAAATATAAGATATCCATTAAATAATGGGTCATTTGAATTTGAATTGCATACATAAAATGATACCATTGTCAAATGGATGACACTAATGGAGGCCTATACGCATTGAGTAAATGAAATGTTTAGTAGTGCAAAGCTCGATTTCAATAATTAGGACTGTGGAGCAACTTACAGTAATCATAAGAACCAAGCACAAATTAAATTAGTGTTACATAGGTCATTTATAAAGAAGGGAAGGCAAATTACAAACTACAAGCATTTAGAAACTACAACAAATAATTTATAAAGGAAGTAAGATTGTGTACCAATTTTGATTAGTTTATACAGTAGAAGTGGTGTCAACTGAGATGGAACTAATGTTTAGTAGGTTATAGATACTTTTTTATTCATCCTTTTGGATTTATGCTTTGTACATGATTTTTATAGTATGTGGTATGTACATAAGGAGCGTATCAGAGTTTTATTGTGGTGTTTCTTTGTTGTTATGGGAAGGGGGTGGATTTATAAAATTCTATTTAGAATTTTTCCCTAAGGATGTGGATGGTGTCTTTTCTAGAAATAGCTTCTTGTTGTAGTGCAGTTTTTGCTTTTTGTAGTGATTTTTGTGTATGCAACATTGGAGAGATTGCATCATTGTCTACAATTGTGGTTTTTGTGCATTGTTCTTATAAACATTCAAATATTAGTTATTGTATGCGGGTACAATCAATTCTAATTTGGCCTGTTATGGTGTCGAATGTGGTTGTCATGTTTGGAGTGCATGTAAGGGGGTTTGTAAATAATGTATTATAGACATAAATTAAGGAGGATGAATGATTTAATTTTTTTTATTGTGAATCAAAATGAAAAGTGCTATAATGTTAACAATATTTAAAATATAGATGTAGTGCATGGTGGAAAATGTAAATACAAAAATCTATTGTGATTCAACATGTTCAAGAGGTCGGTTGGATTGGTTAAGATGAGGTTTGCAAGCGAGGTTTTTATCAATATTTACTGAAAAAAATGTAGTGTAGTTTTGTTCCTGTAATCAATAAGCAGTAATTTATACAGTTATGCTTTAATCTATGGAAAAGAAAAAATGATATGAAAATGAAATTTTTTACTATGGGTAAGAGACTATTTTCTTTACTACAACATGGAGTATGTAAGCATGTGGGAAATAAAACATTAAAAACAAAACACCTCTATTATGTACACGAAGAAACATAAGTATAACATGTATAAGATGAAATGTTTTTTCTTCTCAGCCACTACTTGTCGTAGAGTGTTGTTTCTAGGAGTCTTTTAGGAGGTACGAAGTGAACGACTTGTCTATCAATTTTTGAAACATGTCATTATGATATTTTTATTTCATTTTATTTTATATAGTTTCTATAGCTACAGTTGTTTGTTGCAAGATTTGTTGTGCCTCTTAGATTTTTTAATGTGGAATACATGCTTATAATGGTAGATTTATCCAAGGGTGTAGACATTTCATAGTGAGTGTCTACAGGGTCTCATAACAGGCCTTCTAGAAAAATGGCATCATTATTGGTGCAGACAACTAAAGTGTAAAAGTTGTCAGCCATTGTAAAGTTACCTACAAGTGGTATTCAAATGTTAGTTAGAAATTTTTTTTGTAGATAACATGGATTGAATTGTGAATTAAGAGCTAACATAAGAAGAAAATAGCAAATAAATATGTGTAGCCTAGTTGTAGGCACTAATAGAAGGAGTCACATAAATGTTTTCCTGAACATATAGACAATGGAAATTAAGTTTAAATGGAGTACTGTACCAGCGGGCGTGCCCTAGTTTTTTTGTTATTTGAATACTGTAGGAGGTGGATTCCTTTAAAGAGGGCCTAGGTATAAAAGGAATGGTGAGTTTCTTAGATTTTGGTGATATGGGTGTGTTACAAGATAATGCTAATAAATTTGAGTCACAACATTAGTACGTACCTATGGGGTGACAAAATGTAGGTCGTGTTGTAATTAGGCTTCTAATTTTAACTAGAGTATGACATGTTTCTCTTCCTATAGATGCTTATAGTGGGTGTATGAGAAGGATGGTAAAATGTGAAGATCGGAAAGGGATCAAGCTAGGGATAAGGTTGTAAAGCTCAGACCTTGTCTTTCTTTGTGACCAATGTCGATGGTAGCATTTTTAAGAGTCAATACTTGTGCTTTATGAGTAGTTAGTGCCCATTCCATTTTTAACGGTACTTGTCGGTGGTTAGTGCCCATTCCATTTTTAAGGGTACTTTTCGGTGGTTGCTTCTTATTATGGGGAGGAATGAAAGGTACAATTGATGTGTCAGGTCCCAGGATGGGCCTTGTAGCTTGAGAATTTCACAACCACATATAAGGGAAAGCTTGGTGGGGTGCTTGCTTGCTTGTACAACATAGTAATGATTTGTCCTTGGGTACCATTAAAAAGGTCGGTTTGCAACCAAAGATTTGTTGTCAACATTGTTTGTTCACCTTCACAGAGAAAGAGGATGTTCTCTAATTGTGTGTTAGTGCTTTTCCTTGGATTTTCTTGGTGTTTTTGTTCATCCTTAGATATTTCAACTGGCATGTTAAGATCTTGCGTCATGTATTTGTTATCTTGTGTTACCAGCACATTTGTTGCGTAAAGGTGCATTGCAGCCTAGAATGTTGTTTTTCCTGTAAGAGTAATGTATGTAGGGGTCCTCAACATTAGTAGATTCATGTCATGCTCTGTAGCTACTATGTTTCTGAAATTTTATAATAGACCTCGAAGGATGTGGTGGGAAGGGTCGATGCCTTGTTGGCAGAAGTTAATAGTAAGTGTGATTGTATTTATGAAAAGGGACTATAACATGTGACCATAAGTGCCAAGAATGTACAAGGGAGTGTCTTTAATTAGAGGTAGTTGAGCTAGGTCTCCAACTAAAATAACAGAATGTCCTCCAAAACAAAATTCATTTACAGGTGGGGAATGCTTCATGTAGACAGTTGTTTATGTTGGTTAGCAGTTTAGGGCTGATAAAACTCATTTCATCGATTAGTATATATTCCACATCTACCATGGCTTATTGAAATATAGCGAGTATTTGACCATGAAGAGGGGTAACTTTAGCTATTGGTATGTGTAGGCCAGTGTGTATTTTTGTGCCATAAATGTTGAATATTGTAAGTCCTGTTGGAGCTAGTAGGAGTAAGATGTTAGCATGGAGGTTGGTGTGTGATTAGAGTTCCCTTGAAATTTCCCGTATTAGATGTAATTTACTAGTGCTTGTTATTCCTTGAATTATCATGTATAATGGGGAAATGTGTAACACTTCATTTACATGGGTTATGATCATTTGTAATGCATATTTTTGTTCCACTGATAAGGAATAGCCATTTACAGTGGGTAAAAAAAAATGGTGCAACTATTCCAATGGTTGAGCATGTAATTTATATGAAATCTCTCCCCATTTCATATAAGTTATTACCAATAGTAGCTTGTGGAAGGTTGTGTGATAGATCAGAATCATGCTTCCTAGGAATGTCTTGGTCACAAATGTCTACAATCGCGATAGGATGTAAGCCAGAGAACACCTCCCAGGCATCCGTCTGAGTTGGGGTGGGTACATCAAATTCACTATTAGAGCTTTTGTGTGGAATCTTAACTGGTTTCCGGGAGGTAAAATGATGTACATGCCATTCATGGTAGGTTGGAGAGAATGCAACCCACTGAATTGTGAGTGTTTCTAGGCACCTTCCAATTTTGGAAGTAATAAAATGGAAAGATTTGTACAAAAGGAGCTTTGTGAAGCAAAAAGTGTCATATGAAGGCTAGCTAACAACAGGGGTGGCTACTATCTAGGGAAACACTCTAACAATAACCTATTATTGTTGTGATTTCTATAGTTTCCCTTTCCTACACTTATCATAGGCCCATGACCAAGTGGTTTATCTTAAATAGTAGATGTATAAGGAACTGGGTCATGTTACATAGGCATCTATAAAATGGTGTTGTATAGTTTCAGGTGGAATGGGGTTGTAAAATGTTTATTTAGATGGTTTTGCTCATGGATAGTGTTAGGAACACTCGGCTGCATACAGTAAGTGGAAATTTCAGTAGCATGTGGTAGGTTTCTTGTGCACCTATATCCCAGTCAACAATTATTTCAGAAAAGAGCTTGTTGTATGCTTTGTTGACATTTTTTCAGGTGCTGTAGTCAATGTGATTCTGACAAGCATACGTTGGTATGTTTCTGACTTGTGTTCGGATTTGGATGCATAATTTTCTATGTATTTCAATACAACATGGCATGAAACTATGGGTTGGCAGTCCATGTTGGCATGCCAAGCTATTAGTATATCTCTGTTGTGAATGTTTAATCTGTCATCATTACGCGTTGGAGTATAAACTGTGTGGCCATGTGCTTCTTGGCACAATGTGGATACTAGATGTATCGGCCATGGGCATTTGTACCTACACAGTCATTTCTTTCCTTTTCTTCACAAACATGTAGTCATAGTACATTTGGTGTTCTGTTGTACTCGGCTTACCAAGGCTGAATAGTCACTATCGGGAAGCACAACTAGTATTTCTATTGAGAGAAGTAAACATGGATCATTAGTTGTTGTATGGGGCATACAAGAAGCAACCAAGAAATTTTGAAGACGATTCAAAGCTATAACTTGGTTGTTAAAGAATGATTTTTTAATGTTGACGACGTGGGGATCTACCCAGTCTAACGTGTCCATATTGGGAGTGTCAGTTAGCCATATGAAACCATGACTATGTGCAGAAGCTCTATGTTTCCATTCAAACCTGATATAGTAAATGTTAGCATGAAACATGTTGGAGAAAAGATTTTTCAATATATTTTTCCTTAGCTTTAAAAGGTATATGGCTTCACCTATACCAAAAGTCTTGCACATTTAAGTGTTTTTCCAAGATTTTTTCCCAGAAGATTGTGAATCTCACAGCCATGCATGTTGTTGTCAAGTGCAGATATGAAATGATGTTATGGTTTCTCCAATTTTATAGAACAGAAGGCATGGGGGTGCAAGGGCCTTGCATAAGGTAATGCAAGTCTTGTCATTTAGTATTGGCAGTAATAAGGGTGAAAAATAAATTTAGAGTTCCTAGTTGGCATATCATGTTGGAAAGTTTTTTCTTGCATTGTACCCAAAAGAGCGGGCACCTCTAAGGTGGGATGCGAACTATATGAGGTGGTTTTCTATTTTTTCATCTGGTAAGGTTTCTAAAAGTGTGTGAAGGTGTTGTATTATTGTGGGTGTGTTGCATTAAATATTTTTTTCCATAAAAACAACATAGATGGCTTGGCTTATGTGGTGCATTATAAAGTTAAGAAAAAAATATTGAAACCGAGGATGGCTACCAAATCAGTTTTCATCGTAACATAGTAGATAAATACCATATTCATGAATTTTGATTTCTATGGGGTGACCTTGCTAAAACATAGTAGCACCCAATGGGAAGAGATTTGGTAAGGCCATAGAGAATAATCCCTCTATCGAATATTCGTTGATTGGAGTTGAACTTATTTGGGGCCATTCTATTGATGGTGGATTGGTGGTTGTAACGGTTGGTGTGAAAGATCTAATTTTGGAAACCTTTGCACAAATAGGCAAGAGTCTTGCAACAAATGACATTATAAGTATGGAGTCCAATGGTGTGGGATGAAGATTAGGTGCTTCAGTTAATGGTGGTCTTGGCGAAGTGGCTTGCTTAAGTATTTGTGGCAGGTCGTTGAAGATATTAGTTGTAGGTATTCAAAAACTTGCAAGTGCCGCTTCATATACAAGGATGTCACTATATTATGGGTCATGGAGTATTTTTTATAAAAGGGAAATTTGGACCCTTGTCTTGTTGAGGTAACACTCATATGATTTTCCCTCCACGCCTAATCTTTTAAGGATTATAATGTCTAGTTTTTCAGCCCGATCGGGAAAGTAACATAGTATAGAGGTTATGTCTTAAGGGAAACTAATGGTGTGGCCGGTGTACATGTATTGGCCTCCATGGGCATGTGTCAATTGTAGCAGTGTGGAAACTCTAGCAATAATAATTTTTTCAACTTGGGTTAGATTTTATAATTCTAGGGGTTGGGGTCCGGGGTCCATGTTATTCCATGAGGAAAAGTGGTGCCCCTCTTTTACATTTGCGCATCTATAAAAACTAACTCCACTAAGGTTGGGTCTTGTTTGCATTCCTGGGTAGAATTCTCTACAGATTGAAGAAGGTTAAGAAGAAAGTAGAGATTCTAAGAGGGTGCAAAATGTGTGTTGAATATTGTTAAAAGGAGGGAGGGTGGGATTTTCACATAAAGGGGAAGGTTAGGCTTGTGGATTAGTGTTTGTTTTTTGGTAGTTGTGGTCGGCGAAGTTGAGGGTGTCTTTGTGCACAACATAATCTTGGAAGTATTTTTCATTTATTGTGTGTTCATTCTAGTTGTAGAGCAGATGACGCTGAGCATTATTCATGTTTAATGCTTGAAGTAGGTACCTGTAATGGAAAATCACATATGTTAGCTCGGCTACAAGTTATATGATAGTTTTAAAATAGGACTTCTAACAATAACAAGGGTAGGGTTTTTTTAAAAGGAAAAATTGACATTTAGTAACAAGAGTTTTTCAGTTGTAGGTGTAAACTATGTTTTTAAGATATGGACATAATATTACATGAAGGGATGGTGTTTTTTTAAGCTATACATGTAGGTCATTGCATGCAAATACATTCTTCTAAGTGGCTAATAATACAATGAAAAAGTTTCTTATGTGTAAAAAAAACTCTCTTTATAGATATATACATCATACTACAATAGGGTTAGGTGTTTTTTAAAGATTTATAGATAGGAAACATGTACAAGTGTTTCCATGTATTATGTGGCTTCAAGAAATGCTGCTAATAACTCTGCATGGTCTAAGTCTTGCTCGATTGTAATCATGTTGTGTAATATACAAGAGAGTTGTTATTTTCCCTTGTAGGTAGATGAAGACACCTAAAAATTTAACCTATATGTATGAAACGACACTTGTTTAATGCTGTTCCATAATTCATATGTACTCTTCGAATGTTCTTCAAGGGTATTAGCAGATACAACAAACATTGTTAGTGTGACATCATAAAAAATTGTTGCCCATATGGTCCCAGTTTGTTATTCAACCATCATGTGTAGTGCACATCTATAGTCACATGTAATTTTGAGCAAGTTACAGTTGCTACA
Organism: Taxus chinensis; assembly: GCA_019776745.2. Lineage (NCBI taxonomy): Eukaryota > Viridiplantae > Streptophyta > Pinopsida > Cupressales > Taxaceae > Taxus > Taxus chinensis. Next base: position 249,882,286 of record CM034146.1, on the reverse strand, counting down.
ATTCTATGTAGATTCTGAAGTAGAACGTCTTATCTTTTTCTAACATTGTTTATTATTTACAATCCATGAGGAAGCAAAGTAACACTAGTTTTTCATGTTCAAATGAATAATAGTCACCATAATTACAATCTGTTGGGTAGGGTAGGGGCTGTTGCAAGAATGAATATCAACAACTTTTTTTTTCACTTGTGCCTGTGTACTAAGTGGAGCTGAGCTAGTAGATGTTTTTACTGTTGTTAACTAAATTTGAAGTGACTACATTTCTAGTACTGCCAGTGTAAGGAATAGTTGAGTAGTAGGCCCTGTAGTTAGTGTTTTTTCTCTAAATGTTGCAGCTTTAGCTCTATGAATATCAAGAACATGCATTTTTATGACAAATTGACCATGTGGGGGTTGTAAAATTTGTATGGCTTCATCCCATAGCAAGCCCCATAAATTTATTGTTATGTAATACCGTGTGTGGTCCTTTATAGTGATTGTAGAGCATTGTGTGTTACTTCCATCTGGTCGAGTAATCATAAGAATATCAGAGTAAGAAGTGCCCACACCAATAACATTCACCATGGAATTGAGGGGAATGTGTTCGATTGCATTGATATGCGTGAAATGGAAGCCTATTGCTAGTATCAAGGTGGTAGGCTCTATGGATATTTGTAAAATCGAATCCATGCCTGATATGATTTCCCATCCATTGCTAGAGTCTTTGTACCCTGCCTTCACATATTTGAGAGTACCCTTCGAGATTGTGTAAATTATATCTACTTCGATTTTTGCATGGTAATAAGTTACAGCTTTGCCAAAGAACATAATTTTCATGTCATCACAAAGGGTGTCAATTACATTGAAATTGAAAACCTGCCCTACTCCTTTTGCATTGGTATAATCATGTATTGTTCATTTACGTATTACTCTTTCCTCCAATATCCATGCCATATGATATGGATGTAATTTATTAGTATTTATTCTCCTACCTAGCGGTGTTACTGGAGTAGTGTTTGACATCATTGGCAGCTGCTACCAATGTCAGGTTCACACTACAAAAATTTTGTAAAGGTGAAAAAATAATATAGTTGACGAAAGTAAAATAAGAATGTATACATCATTTTAAAAAATTGAGAGGAATAACTAACTTTGATGTTTATATATGGAAATGATATATGTATTTTTAATATTCCTAAAGATTCTTAACTGCCTATGTTGATAACAAAAACCTGAAATCTTTTATTTCACATTTTTTTGTTTTGCAAAAAAGAGTTGAGCGAAGAGGTGACAAGGGTGGAGGCAAGGAAGGCCCTGGTACCAGCTGAAAAACATGCCCAAACCCTATCCCTAAACTTCCAAAGGAAACAAAACCAAGTAAAAACGTATTAAATGGATGGATTTGTAATGTTAGAATTACAGAGGTAGATGTCAGTCTTGAATTGGAAGCTACTAAATAGAAGCTTCAACAGTTGAAACAAAGTTGTAAACTTTCCTTGAAGCCAAAGCAATTGTCGATAAGTAGATAGAAGACACGTTGTTCAAAATAAATAAAAAATCATTCATAATAGAGGAGCTTTCCAAGGAGGTTGGTGAAGCTCAATACTTACAGTCGAACCTGAATCAATAAATTCAGAAGTTACTAAGTGAGAAAGAGGGAGAAGCTAAAGCAAAACTAGTTGATTTGAATTGTTAACTTGGTAGAGTACGTTTTAAATTGGAACATACAATTGTAGTGAAAAAAATGTACAGACAAGAAGATGGATATTGGTGTGGCTCGAATACATGTGATAAAATTATAGAAAGAAGAAACATTGTTAAAACTACAAGTGGTAAATAAAAAAATGAAGGAAAAAGCTTTAATTATGAATCCTTATTAGTTAAGCCTGTATTTTATAATAATATGGAGTGATATTCATGGTTAGCATAAATCTTGTCCTAGGGAGGCTTGAATATTTCAAGGAGGTTTAATTGGACTTAGGTTATTATAGGATGCCTGATTTCTATGTAAATTTATATAGGATTCATGTTCCCTTCAATTAAATAACAATATTGTCAGAACAATGCCCCAATTTGGTAGCTAAACTCGTCTGAATGACATACTAATTGATAAAACCATCTGTAGCAGTCATAGATACAGCTCTAATCTTATTATTTCCACTCATTTCCAACTTTTCCCCCCTCAGATTGGCCAATTCGAATCTTCTCTTCCAATAAGAGCCTTTTATTTTTCATATCTTCTATGACAATCACTTTTTCTCTAAAATTGTTGGCAAGTACCTCTCTTTTCAATGAGTTCATGTAGTTCCTGTTGTTTAATTTCGAATTCATGTAAAAGGAAAGGATTTTTTTAGGAAAAATAAAACATATGATCTGATTCCGTATTATATGGAATCATGTTAAACAAAAAAAAAACTAATGTTCATAAACAATCAATATCATAATCAATAACTCAATTTTAATGTTTCATTCAATTTAAAGTTGATATATCATACAACTGGATCTAAGACATAAATTTAAACAAGGAGCAATTAAATTTACCCAACATTTGCAATAGACATCATTCCCTAAGGCTGTCTTTAGGGTTGTTAAGGTCATGAGGACTCAAACCCAATTTTTCTTGGATGTAAATCTTGGAGACGTTAAGTCAAGAATTGAAGCGTTTTATGTGTAGCCTTCAATCATCTAAATTTTTAGAGACAGGTCTGCATCTTAGAAATGGAGAGCTCCCTTGACATCTGTCAATGTTTTTGTTTCCTAATACAGATAAATAAGATAAAAATGATACAACTAAATACCATTAAGGCTCAAAAGTTCAAAAAACCACACCAAAATAGTCTGTCAATCAATTAAGGAAATTTGTAAAACAATTGAAGACAAAAAAAATTGAGGTTTGAAATCAGCAAGATTGTGGAAACAAACAGATGGCATCATAAAAAATGATCCCAAATATGGGCACATAGATTATTACACAAGAGTGGACAGTTGACATAAAAAATTCAATGTTTATAGAGGCTCATTTTGAGTTATAGGTTTTCTTTTAACTTTATTTTTCTAGGAATATTTTATGGATATGTGCTTCTTAAATAGATATCCTATATCCCAATTCTGAAAATCGTGTCCCCAATCCCGTGCCTTGTTGACCATGATTAGAAGCTCTGTGTGGTAACATGTCCACTTGTTCCACGAAAATAAATCAAGATAAACTCTGCTTTGATTTATTATGATCCAATCCATAGAATTCTCTTACAAATACTGTAAGGTGTAATGTCAAATCATTTGTTCAATTTTTGGACACGTTGTTTACATTTATTTTGACTTTCAATTTCCTTATTTTAAAATTTATGTCTGACTCTGAATCAGGTACGCTGGATTTTCTAGTCCCTTGATAGAAAAGTGTAATTATTTACTTGAACATACTTAAACAGGCTTCCTCTACAAAAAAATTAGTGTCATTTCTTGTAACTTCAACAACAGATGATTAGTGTTTAAGCTTCTAAAATCCATGTTTAATTAGGCAAATGCTTCAGCTTAAATTGCATAACAATAAGATACAGATCAACAGGTTTTGCGCTCATGATCAGGACCATAAAGTAAGGGTAGAGATAAACTTTCACGTTTACTTTTCATGTTCATTTCTAGTAACTCTCCATGATCCTGATGATGGTATGCAAAGTACTTGATATATCTCGTTCTTCTATGTGATTTCTACTGAAATATTTATCTAGTTATATATTATTGTCTCACTATAAAGAATGCCGAAGTTGGAGAGACCTCAAAAACCATGTCACATGGTCTACATAGCTTATCTAGTTTAACAACTGAAAAAATGGACAATTGTATTTAGGATGTTTTGCAACATACCAAAATAGCCTTATGGCCCATCACAACCTATAAATCATCAGGGGTCTCTTGCAGATCTAAATAAATCTTCATTCATTCATTTCAATTTAGTTTAGTCAGATTTATTTTGAATAAAATTCTCCAAACGAATTATCAATACAAGTGACATAAAACAACAATACATGAAAATTATTCATTCTGATAATGGATTACCATGATCTAAAACATTGATTAAAATTTTGCAACATTTTTTCCTGCCAAAATTTCATTTTTGAAGTTCCATTGACATAAATACAAAGAATTTAAAAACTGAGCTTATCAAATTTATATTTTCTAATATACTCCTAGCCTGTCCTGAGATGGGAGCTTTGGAACAGGGTATGAACACCAAAAAATACATAAAGGATAGACAAGTTTTATCAGTTGTTGTAGTTGCAACTGCCCCAAGACAAATGCATGTAAAATGTGGAAGTCAAGAGAAGACAAGTGGACTGGTTGACTGAATTCATCAAAGAGGTTTGTGCATAACATTGACTGCAAGAAGTAGGAACCTGTAATACAATAAATAAATGAAACACCTCCTCAAATATAACTACCAGCACGCAATGGCCTCAGGAAAAGTGAGCCAGATAGAAATCCTAGAATCCAAGCAGTTTGAAGACATTGCCAGCTCCAAAATCTTCAATTTCTCTATGCTATCGAATGAAATTAATTTTAAGAATTGCAAACATGTTCCACAGTGTGAAAATTCCTAACAGACATGGATTCCTAACTCAATATATTTCAAGAACTCGTGACACTGATTTAATGCTTTAGGATTACTTCAACCATTGCACTCTATCACATGGTATCACCTCAAGGAATTTTGTTAAACAATTCGTAGGCCTTGTGCTTTTGCACATAGTTGTAGGCCGACAACAACAGTTGCAAATGCAAATGGACAGAACATGTTCAATTACAACTATGCGAATGTAATGGAAGTATAGAGGATGGTCATAGATCGAAGTCTGAAAAAATATGTGAATGCAAATATCCAATGGAAAGTCTATATTTCCCCTTTTCGACTACAAATTTCATATTCTACAGTTGTAAAACTAAGAGTATAAATCAACAGTATACTAAAAACTATTTAATCAAATACTAGAACTATAAAATAACTATCAAAACGAAGAAAAGAAAACTAACAAACATAGACCATGTAATATGCATATAGATTTTAATTTTTAAGCTATTATGGAATTAGAATGGTAAATTACGGGAAGTAAAAACACAAATCTATAGGAACAAACAAGAATATAATTTTTTCTCTAGAAGACAAACCTCTTCACTGGTGGGGTTGCTGTGGAGGAAGGTTTGAAGCAAGGGTGGCATAACCAAATCGATAGAAGGACAGAACAAAAGAATCTGCATCCAACAAACACGACCCATATTTAACACTAGCAGGGACCCACATGGAGAGATGGAGTAGAAGGCAGGAAACAAGAACATGACTAAAAACACATGGCCATTGGTGGACAGAGGTGGTGGCGTATAGACGGTCAAAAGAACATGAAACAGGTGAACGTCGTCGCGAGGATCACTCCTAATTAAAAACACGCCTTTGGCATAATTTGCGGTTTCTCTTCATGGTGTATGTTGATGCAGAGATATTTTATGCTGTGAGTCTCATGGTTAATGTTATGTCTTATGTGCATTGTTATCCGAGGATGATAATGGTGCAATACTAATATGAGTGAGAATATGACATAATATATAGTATTTGAATTTGTGACGAGTGGTTATATATAAGCATACGAACACAATATATTAGTAAATTGGTGATGGGAAATCATATTACTGCAAAATTAAAAAACGGTGATGGCTAAATTTCTTTGAAATGAATATTGGAGCATGAATTATCAAAAATATCGGTCGGAAATATAGAACAACAAACAACCTTATTACATATAAGTTTGTAAGTTCGTAAATGTTTATGTTTGTTATTATTAATTGATATATTCAATTGGTACATATTGCAAACAACATATTGTTATAGAAATATTATATACTTTGTTTTAATCTAATATAAAAAAACTATTCAAATAAAAGTTACTTGTTTAATGATATTTCATTATCTGCAATTCTTTTTAAATAGTTGTAGTGAGAGTGCAAGTTTGCATTAATTTCTCGACACCAAAGTGGTTGTTTTGTTATGTATACCAGTGCTAAATAGGAGAAGGAGCTTAAAAATTTTTACTTGTTGTAGTAGGTGTTTTGTGTAGCATATATAGTTATTTTTTGTTTTACAGTTGTGAATGTATTAGTACAAACCGACACATATATAATTTAAACCAAAATTTTAAAAATATATTGAATTATAAAATAAGAAGATGTATTTTTTATGTTGTAAACATAAAAGAGTAAAACTTGCACCCGTGCTTTATCCACTAGTAGGTGAAAATAGTTGTGGTTCGGAGTCAAGTCTAGCGGATAAAAAGACACAGAAGGCATTTGTCGGAATAAGGTTCTTAAAGGTTTCTTGATTCTAGACCACATGGGTGACTAAATAGGGGCCATTACTACCCCATATGATCTCATTAATATTGAACATGAATTTGCTGGGATTTTTTGTACCAGTGCATAACATTTGTCGTAGATTAAGATGGTGGTTTCGAGTCTTTTTTACGTCTAATGGACTCGAAAGGCATAGTTTTGACTGACACTCGACCTAGGTAATAATAGAGAACTTAATTATATTTGATATCCACATCTTAAAATTTATATGGCGCAGCGCAGTTTAAGCCAGTAAAATGAGATGAATAAGAATACTTTTTTAAGAGAGGAGAGAGGTTGGTGATGGGAAATCAAATCAAATGCGTATGTCCACTAGAAATATTCATAAAGTAGCACAATTTAACATTCAAAACCTTGCGTACTAGATGGGTAAGCCCATATTTATGGTTTCCTCAATTTTATCCTAATACTTATGATGAGCATTGAGAAGTATGTCATTGCATGCAGAAAAAAAAGTGGATTACTAACATGCTCTTTGACCACCTAAATACTTTTAAAGACATAATATATTCAATTCAACATAATGGAACACGTTTCAGATTAAAAAGAGTATGTGCACAATATCTTATTGATGACTAAAAAATGGATAAAGGTAAAATCTAGACTCGCCTTATTTTGAACAGTGCCCGAGTTATAAAAAATCTACCACCTTCAAAATCTACACAATATATCTTCCAACCCATCCTCTTCGTAAGAGATTTTGTGTTATCATCCACTCTTGCGCATAATATAATGTCTTCTACTTTTTTTTTTAGTGTTTTAAAACCCTTCATCTTTGAAATGTTATGTTTATCATAATTTTATAATCAATAGAGTAATAAATAACACTTAGAAACCTATTACTACGCAATCAAAAATAATATTTCAAGATACAATTACCTGATCAAAATAAAAACAATGCATTTTTCAAATTTTTGTTAAGGTTTATTTCATTACAAAATGTGATTAGTAAATAGGTAGGATGTGATTTGTAAATCCACAAGTTGTGAAAACTCTCATAAATGGACCCTCTTTTTAGACTATTTGGTTCATACAAGCAACCTTACTTCCATCCCAAAAGCAATATAATAGTGTTTTAATTTTATTTTGAGGACTATATAAACAGCTCATCCACATGAACCTTAAGAATAGAAAATTTTTGTATTTCATGAAATCTTAACAAAGGAAAAACTATTGATCCATTGCTAACCACACCAAGTTGCACTGAAATCATAGACTACATGTGGTTTGCATTTTCATTATATTAAATCCCTCAACTACGGTAAAATATTATAACAATTGTAGTTAGACAAGGAAAAATTAACAAATCCACTACATTTATCTGTTAAATAGTAGAGTACATGTGATTTCGAATTTGTTTTAATTGTAATCCAAATAGGAATAACACACATGTGCATGTTAATTACAAAAACATTACTCAAAATTTAAACTTTTTAAACACCATTTTATAAGTTATAAATTTACTTGAATGAATGGAATAAAACTTTAATTTTAAACAACACAGTAAATGTTACAATATTATTTACACGAATTTTATCAAATTTATATTTTTAAATACTATCTTGATGTCTCCAAATTCTACTAGATATGCTAGGCAGGAAAAAAACAAAAACATCTATTTCTGTAATTGAAAAAATAGGTATGGAGACCTCAAACCGAGAAAAAATCCAAACAAAATACAATATGATATTTACATCTTGTCTAAAATTTGAAACAAATCACATACAAAAAAAATTAGTGAATGTCCATCCAATTCATATATATTTGAAGTGGAAAAGGAAGACCCTGTGGAGTTGTAGACACTAAAATTTAGCAATCGATCCTTTGAAAATGTTTATCTTGATATTACACACTTACATGGGCGAATACAGTCTCCTCACTCTTGCTTACCATACATTGATATATCTTTGATTGTGTTATTATCATTGCACTCAAATTTTTTGACAGTTCATGAGATTTTATAGAGTAAATTGCATCTAAATACATAACCCTCTAACATAAAGAGATAAACCATTTTTTTTTGGCCATTAAAAACCTCCAGTTTCGGTTACAATGTAGAATTTATCTTGATCCTATTGTATCTTTTTGGACCAACAAGTTATGGTCCCAAAATTTAATTTGAATCATCCTCATATTGTCTAACATTCCTTCTTGGTAAAAAAATTACAACATAACTATCAATAGAAGCCTATATAAGCAAGTCAATCATACCTCATTTAGGGTCCTACAATGTTAGGTTCTCATCATGTTAAATCATGCACTAAAGGCACATATTGTTCCCTAAAAAATGAAGAAAATGATGTATATCCATTAAGGTAGCACCCTCTAAAGATTTTAAGTTTCCTTCCACATCCATAAGTGTCCATCTTCTATCCACAAGCAATAAAAGTTACCCTTCACGAGTATTTGATCAAGTTTATAACTCAAGCTAAAATGTTTCCAAAGAACACTTATCTTGAGTCTGATTACACTATAGTAAACATCACAAACGAGTAGAATGACGTGTGTTTTAAGTCATCATGGGAGTATCGGTGATGTTAGCGGTGCACATGGATGCACATAACCCACCTTATTTTATTTTGGATAACGTCTATATTTCACGATGACGGTTTGATTATAGTTACAATGCGATTTGGAAGGACAAATATAAAAATAAACAAATAAAAAAAACTTATTTGTAGGTAGGAAATGCACACAAAATGTTATAGATCTAGAATCCAAGGAGGAATATATGCATATAGAACTATATTGCCCATAAATTTTCCACACGAAACTCAAGAAAACCTAAAACTTCAATTCGAAAAATTAATGATTTTTTTTTTAAGACCGGTTACAATGTTTACTTTAATTCTTGGTTAACCAACTATCGTTGTAAGTAATAATTAAAATATACTATTCAATTTCAAGTTCGGTGTAAAAATCCCCATTTATATAATCCTTATTTAATTTAATAGTGTGGTTCAAAATTCATTTAATAATTTATTATTCTAGTGCTATTTCTAATTTTCCCTTCCATTTAAACATTACTATAAATTTTACTCCCTAATAATAAATTTGTCTGATTAATAAGGAGTGAATTTACTTTAAGTATCACAAGGTCATGGGCCTTTTATTTTTAAGAGTTAATAATAAAACATTATGGGTAACAAATTAAAGTCAAATTCAACAGCATGTAAGTGGCTCCATTCAAAATCGACCCATCCATTTCATTGAAAATAATATCACAAAACCTTCACCTAACTTTTGTAGGGAAGAATTTTTTCCATTCGATGATTGAATATGAGCCTTTATTTCTTTATTAATAAATTTTGTTTTTATAGTTTTATATATATATATATATATATATACTAATAATAATGATATTATTATTATTATTATTATTATTATTATTAATATTTATATATGAATATGATATTTAATATGGATTAATATTAATTTCATTAGTAATATCAACTGATTATGCTCAACTCGTTCTCTTTTTTGGAATAATTAGATAGAGTAAGTATGAGATATATTTTTTTTTTGTGTAAAAAATGGTCAAAATTTATAACATAAGTGTAATACAAGATAAGAAGTTTTGTAAATTTCTTCCTATTCATTTAAAAAAAATTTAGGGAAAACTAATAAAATATTTCATTCAACATACTATAACTAGTAAGGGGAAGTTATTCTTCTTTTTAAGAATTTTCATCAATTACTATCTTTTGCTAAGATGCTACAAAATGTAACTATCTCATTTCCTTTACAAGATATAAGTGTTAACCGATTTAAACAACAATAAATTTTAACAAAATTCCCAATACTTTTAAAAATGAATCATATCACTTTTTGGAAATAATGAAACAACTTAAATTTAAGAGAGATGCATTCCCATTTCAACTTATTTCAAAATTTCTACTTAAACAAAATAATGTAAAATGTTGTAGTTTCCTTTCACAAAACTAACACACTTTAAAATGCAAAGTTTTCATTCAAACATTCTTAGAAGATTTTACAAATTACAGGGATTTCCAAATACAAATAAAACATTCTTTCAATAATACAAATTTACACTCTTCCACTCAAACTGGGAATAATGAAATGTAAAATGAAAACATAAGGACTTTCAAAAAGGCCAAAATACAAGTCTCTATTTCATATCTTCTCCCAAATTCAGCGTAAATCTTGCACTCTTCAATCTTTCAAGAACATGGATTATAATACAACGGAAAAGCGATATAGGTGACACTCTCCGCCAAACCTATAATCCAATAAGGGGAGAAGCCATACCCTTCTTGGCCCCCAAGCCCCAACCAAAAAAATAATGAAGGATCTTGAGAAACTTTTGTCCACCTTTTATCGTACAAGAATGGCTTCCACAACAAAAAACAATCCAAAACATTCAAAACATTTATATGGACATACTAAACATAATTACAACTTTCTCAAACAACACAATAGGTTTGAGATCAAACCAAAAAGGAGCAAGGAATATGGGAACCACCTTATTTTTCATCCCAAGTGAAGTAGGAGTTTCAGCCAAAGCCTCCATGTGCACAATACAATAACAGAACAACCTTATCTCTCTCATGTAAGTATGCAAAAATATGTCTGTGTTTTCCTTTTCACTCCCCATAGGTGAAACTCTCAATAACACTCCCTCCAAAATGCATGTATCACATCTCATTTTTCCTTCGCCAATGGTACCATAAATCCATCTCCACACACATAACTTACAACAACTACCAAACCATAAAAAAAACAAACACATTCATAGCACTCATGCAATACATAACAAACACAAACTTTTCACATCTACAAGCATAATAAATATAACAAAGGTGGAGAGCCTACCTCTCCATAAAGATTCCAAGAAAATTTCACTCCACAAGTCTTTGACACCTTTTATCCAAGTACACTCCAAAAGCAACTCACACAAGCTCCCAAAATTCAAAAGTGCAAGAGAAGAAAATGAACAAGTAACCCCAAATTCATCAAATTCCATCAATAAATAGAAATCGGATGTGAGGATGATGAGTTGGCTCCATGTAGGATGTCACTTCATCATTCCTCCATTCCAGCAAACAAGTCAAACACCATGCCCGAGACAATAATTGAACATGTAATAGTTATAAAAAACCCACATGTCACTCAAACTTGCACACCAAGTCTTCTAAGAAAAACTTTATTGTGGAAAGTAGGAAAGTGCAATTATTTTCACTTTTTTACATTCCAAAATGCATAAATTATTCAAAAATTAACTCCCCATACCATAGGTAGGGTTGTTGGGTAAATTTAAGAGTCATGCGACAAGCTTAACTTGTCCCACAAGCCTCCAAAATGGCCTCCCAAGTCAAAATCCGAATTTTGAAGTTGGGGAAGGGTACACCACACAAAAACAACCTCAATCTAACCTACATTCACAAGATATAATGTATCATCTACCTTCATAACTATCAAATTGTCACATCCTTATTTTAGTTATCAAATTCATTAGGATTAACTTAATTAAGACACGTTATTAATTTCTAATAAAGTGACTACAATTTCCAACAATTAAAAAAACATATCACAAAATAAAAACACACACAAAATTAAACGAAGATAACATTACCCCCATGGCCACACATGTGATCTAACTCCCTATGGTAAACCTCCTAACTAGGCATGCAACAACAACACAACTTAACATTACACAAGATGTAAAATTTTGGCCACATTACACAACATTTGAAATCCTTCTGTATTTTGTCCCCTTATCCCCTCTCGATGTATTTGATAAAATTTCCTGCAACACAAAAATTACCTCTCTAGCCTTATGGCCGCATTAAAAACATCAAAATAATATATATATATATATATATATATATATATATATATATATATATATATATATATATATATATATAACTCACTAATCCTCATCCGAAATTAGCAATCTGATCATCTAGCATCATAAAATTAATTTGATTTTGGAATCCAACATAGGTTATGTATCCAAAATATGACATGTTAGTATAGAATCGGGATATCACAAATCAACATATATAACTGTCTATCGTCACCATCTAGTGCCTCATAATAAAAATGTAAATCACATAATGTCAATAGTCTAAATATCCACATAGTTCATCATCTACTGATCAAAATATATTACTCAAATGTCTAAGTATCAATCCAACATTAATAACATCATAAATAAATCACATCGAAGAGGAGTGGGAACTACAAGAACGGTCAAAACCATAGAGACAATTTTGACCTAGTTTTATGGTTTTGACTATGTATAGTCTCAAGTGCTAGTTTTAGAAACAAACCACTTTGACTCTGATATCAACTTATTAGTATACTCAGATAATTCAGTAGCCCCAAAATCCTCACAAAATAAGCTAAGCATAATTTATTCTTTATGTTTTGATAGTTTCTAGATCAATAGTCACTTTGTAAATTGATATTATGATTTGGGAAATTAATTTAGGAATTGAATTTATTATGAATAATCTCTTATTTTTATATTTCATCCTTTGTATGTATTATAATTAAGTTCACATATGAAATGTTAAAATAATAATAGATATGATTAAATCACTTAAATGTGAAATGATTTTGTGAACCTTACTTCTTAATAGAGTAGTTAGCCCTAACACTAGTGACCTCAGGGTTTCATCTTCCATTTAGGTTTGATTTGTTTTCATTAATAAATTATTGCATTGTTACTTTCACTTATGTATATATTAAGCTCCCTAAAACGTAAACTATACCTAGCTTATATGATGATTCAGATGATTTTTCTATGGTCTCTCAATTTTTGAATTCTAACATAGATGAAGATGATATTCATGAGACAATATTCTACTGGCTGATGTCTTCTCTAGTACCATCCTTAGTCTTCCTGATTATGTTTAATAAATTACATGGATCTAATACTAATTATTATACACCTCCCCAAGACCTTCCTGAAGATGAGGTCCAACATATGTCGAAATTATTTAATAATCACCCTTGTAGAATTTATCTTCTTATATATGTTGTTAAAGATCAACTTCAGTATGTTTCTCTATAAACATCTATTATACCCACTTCTTCCCACTTATTTATGAAAATATGGCATACCCATCAAAAATTTATTTATAGCTAAACATGTACAATAGCAGTCATGGGTTTGTTAGGGTATTCTTTTGTTCATTGTAAACTGGGGATGTAAAAAGCAGTTACTTAATTTCAACTTTGTTTGTAGTCTTCGATAAAGATGATGCAAATACAATGAAGGTCAAAGTGAGAGCAATAAATAATTGAAAATGGTTTCTTAAGACCAATCAAATTTGTATGGCACAACAAATGGAAGTGTCCCATTCTTTTGGCCTAGCACTTGGACAATTCTTCTAGAAATTCACTGACTTCATGGTAAAGTGTGGACCTTGTTTAAGAATAAAACAACTATTCATAAAGTAGCACAATTTAATGTTTAAAACCTTCTATACTAGTTGGGTAAACCCATATTTAAGGTTTCCTCAATTTTATCCTAATACTTAAGATGAGCATTGAGAAGTGTGTCATTGCATGCGGAAACAAAAGTGGATTGCTAACATGCTATATCTTCTTGGTCTTTATTTTTCCTTGAATTTATGTGGAAAAAGACCGCCTAAATACTTTTAAAGACATAATATTTTCAATTCAACATAAAGGGAAAACTTTTGGATAAAAAAGAGTATCTGGACAATATCTTATTGATGAGTAAAAAAAATTATGTAGGTAAAAACAAAACTCACCTTATTTTAAACAGTGTCTGAGTTATAAATAATATAGTAGCTTAAAACTCTAGACTATATATCTTCCACACCATCCTCTTCGTAAGAGATTTTATGTTTTAACTTACTCATGCACATAATATAATATCTTATACTTATTTTAGTGTTTTAAAACCCTTCATCTTTAAAATTTCATGTTTTTCAGAGTTTTATAATCATCATATAGTAATAAATAACACTTAGAGACTTATTACAAACAATCAAAAAATAAATTTCGAGATACAATTACATGATAAAAAAAATCATGCATTTTAAAGATTTTTGTTAAGGCATGTTTCATTACAAAACATGATTAGTAATTAGGTAGGATGGGTGTAAGGAAAAATACTCCTAACAGTGGAAACTATAAAAAAATTTATATCTTATGGCCATCCCAAAGCTAGGCATTATACCATGTTGGAAATTTTGTTTCAAGATCATCTTTCTTAGTACCATCTTATTAAGTGGATTCCCATCTTTAATAAAAATGAATGTCAGTCAGTAATCACATATTGTAAATCCACAAGTTGTGAACACTCTCAAAAATGCACCCTCTTTTTAGACTATTTGATTCATACAAGTAACCTTAACTCTATCCCAAAAACAAAATAATATTGTTCTCATTTTAATTTGAGGACTATACAAACATCTCATCCACATGAACCTTCAAGAATAGAATAATTTTGTATTTCATGAAATCTTAACAAAGGACAAACTATTGATCCAATGAGGACCACACCAAGTTGCACAGAAATCATAGATTACATGTGGTTTGCATTGCCATTATATTAAATCCCTCAACTATGGTAAAATATTAGAACAATTGTAGTTGTACAATGAAAAATTAACAAACCCATTACATTTATTTGTTAAACAGTACAATTCATGTGATTGTGAAGTTGTATTAATTGTAATCCAAATAGGAAAAACACACATATGCATGTTTATTACAAAAACATTGCTCAAAATTTAAAATTTTTATACATCATTTTACAAGTTCTAAAATTACTTGAATGAATGGACTAAAAATATAATTTTAAACAACACATTAAATGTTACAATGTTATTTAAATGAATTTTATAAAATTTATATTTTTAAATACCATCTTGATGTCTCGAAATTCTTCTAGATATGCTAGGTAGGACAAAAGAAAAAAAAAATATTTCAATTATTGAAAAAAAGGGTATGGAGACCTCAAACCCAAAAAAATCCAAACAGAATACAATATGAGATTTCCATCTTGTCTAAAATTTGAAACAAATCACATATAAATCAAATTCGTGAATGTCCATCCAATTCATATCTATTTGAAGTGGAAAAGGAAAACCTGTTAGTGCAGAGTTACAGTACCCCCGAATGGCCTGAGTGTGAGTGTGGCATTTGGTGTGATTGCACAACATGAGACAATCTCTTAAGCTGTTGGACTTGCAAAACTTGAGATGGACCTCTGGACAAACCCAATTCCTTCTTCCTAATCTACTTGCCCTAAGCTAATCTAGTGTAGCCAGAATATAACTAATCCTAATGTAACCATTCCAAGGAGACAGAGAGAAAGAGAGAGGGTGAAAGAGCCTACACTAAGCAGTGATACAACAGAAAAGGAAGTGAGAGACACTCTATTGAGAGAGAATTAAACAAGGAGAAGGGGACTGAGGGAGGACAAACAGAAGTGACATAGACCCAGATCAAGATCCACCATAGAAAATCCATGAAACACAACGTCTAGCAACTGCAAACATGAAATACATGCACATGATACATATTTGAAAGGGAGAGGCATGAGGATACAACAAAAAAATGCAAAGGGTTGAAGTAACACCATAAAAACACATTTTATTTCTCTATATGGGTGTACAGACCATTACATTCTTTTCTCAGAGGCACAAATCTACTTTCCAGGCATAGGATAAGGTTTACAACTCAAATGGATGGGGAAACAAATTTGACAGAGTTTCCCTACGCCTAGAATATCTCTCCTTCTCAAATGATAAGTTTTACAAAATATAGAATGAAGATCAAAGAGAGGGAAGAGAAACTCGACTCTTCTCTAAAACTCCCACAACCAACCATCAATGCCCATTGCGAATCCATCCACCATATATCAATTATGGTTCCCCATGGTTATTTGATGTGTTAAAGAAGGAAGAATGATGGATCGAATCAAATCAGATCTAGTAGTTGAAGCAAAGAGATTCTGCATTAATGGCCTAAAAGATGTTTTCCCATTTTTCACCCACCTAACCTCATCAAAATTAAAGTTTCAGGATGTCATAGCGTAGACGAGGTTGAGACCTTTCCAATGGTGCCAAATTTGTTTTGAGTCGGGTTTGTACAAAAATGAATTAAAACCAGTTAGCAGAATGGGTCTGCGGGCTTGAAACTCACTTTGTGCCTTTTGGGACCAAAAAACAAAAATGAAAAATTTGTCCCGTAGCCCTGTAATTAACTTTCTCCAAAAAATCATCTTCATGTCTGCCAGCCCACATTTTTTATTTGGGCAAAAAGTCTCTTCCAGGCCCATCGGCGTGCATGAAATTGAGGCTTGACATGTGCCTCCCCGAGGCATCGGCGGAGGTGCGGCTGATTTTTTCACTTTACACATTCTCAGGGAAAATATTTCAAATTACCTCTGACGACCCATCTTGAATTTTCAACATGGACACGTGTCCCTTTGCGGGCCTTAGGAATTTTTTTAATTTGGCTTTAAGACCCCCTCGCGTGCTTGCGGGCCTGAAATTCACTTTGTACCCTATTTGCAAAAAGCGTAAAAGTTCCCAAACTCCCTGCAGACATGCCGACCCAAAATTTACTTAGGAAAATTTTCTTCTATAGCCCCACAACTCACTTTTTCCACTTGGTGAAAATTCTAAATATCTCCCGCCGCCCCGGCTCTCTGCATTGGCAAAAATCCTTAAAAACTCCCACCAACCCGCTTTTGGGCAAAAATACCTTCTAAGGCCTGCAGGCCCGTAACTTGTAAAATATGTTTGGAAAGGGGAATAAATTTCCTATTTGATGAAATATTTTCAGGAAACGTTAAGTTCTTAGGATATCTAAAAAATTGGATTGAATCAATAAAGGAGGGAAAATGGGTGGAGTTAACCAAAAATAAGCATACGCTTATTTTGGATAACAATTTGGTGACTCATAGGGGACATCTGCCTGCTAGATGAAAAGATCAGTGGCCTTGAAGCATCCATTGGCAATGGAGTCTATCTGGTAAACACAAATCTGAACTGAAATTTGAAAATATGATCCCTGAGCCTCTTGGAAAACATTGAAATTGGGATTGATCTCTCCAAATGCCATTTTTAATGCACTATGCAAGAGCAAAAAAACACCACAACACACTATGTATAAAATTTTAAATCATACACACCCCACATGGGATATGTAAGGTGAGCATAGGAACTTCTTCTGCTGAAAGAAAACCTACCTAGAGTATTTTAACCAGAGAGAAAGAGAGCTCAAACAAATCCTTCAACCAATAGGGAGAAGTAGCTTCCTTTTCTCAAGAAGGGCAGCCATGCAAATGATTTGAAACTAAATATGGCTTCTTGCATGAGTGAAAAAATGACTATAAGCTGGTCCTCAACTATGGTCATCAACGTGTCAACTAGAAACAAGACAAATACCTCTTGCAGTTGATTTGCATTTTGATTGAAGAAGCATTGCAGCTAATCCTTGGTACTTTGAAATTCATCCTCATGCTCAAAAGTAAGCATGGCTAGTTTTGGCTTCTCCCTTGGCTCCAATGAAGCCAAGTACCCGATCGGGCAAGATTTGATCCTTTGAATCTACCCACTACTATGATATTTAACTCCAAGAATGGAGTCTTCTCATAAATCTTCCTAGATGGATGGTGTGGAAGAGATGATAACATCCTCTTGCCTTTTCTCGTCCTTCTCCTGTGAAGTGTGTGGAAGACTTTTATTTTCCAACCTTGGTTCCAGAGATCATCTATGAAGTGTAGGTTGTTGTCCTTGAATCTCCTCCTTCACGACAACAAACTCATGTGCTTGGAAGGTGAATGAAGGAGGAGAAAATGATGTGATCTCCATGGGCTCCTCTCCGTCAAAGCAATCCTATAAGTCAAACAGATAATCTACCTCCTTGTTTTCCTAGTGCATGTGCTTCACCTCCTACATGGTGTCCTCCTAATTTGAAACTTGCTCACCATGGTTCCCCTCATCTTCAAACATGAAGTTTGAAAGTTCAAACTCTTCTTCAACATTAGGGTTTGAAGGGGATGAATTGGGAAAAATAACTAAAGGTTCTTTTGTGGCCTGATTTGTACTTGAAGCCTCTTGAACTATATGGTTCTCCTCCATTATTGATTCATTAATCAAATCAGGCCCTACAAATGAAAGAATAAAGTCTTCAACAATGTTTTCTTCATCAAGTGGCTTTAACTCTGATTTTATCTCTTCTAGTTGTTCCTTTTCAATAGGACTTGGGGCTAATTGTTCCTCTTCCTTCATGGATGATTGTACAGCTTGGGTTGGATCAACAATCTCTTCAACTAAAGTGCCATCATGGGCGCTGCATTAAGGGAAAAATCATTACTGATCATGTCCTTCTTGTTCTTGTTCTTCTTTTGCTGCAAACTCAGCCTTAGCCACTACTGGATCTTCAACCTTGACCTCCTTTGTTGGCTTAACCATCAAGGGTATCTTTGTAATACCAAATATGAGAGCTGAACTCTTCATATTTTCTATCATTTCTTCTCTGTTTGGCTCTTCTTCTTGCTGCCCTTGACTAGTTGTCTAATTTTCATCTTCTTAACATGGATTTGGGGATGCAAGAGTAGGGGTAGGTTGGGATTCAACCAATTTTCTATTGTTTGTGGTGGGGAGGGAAGTGGAACTTCTTGTTTCTTTGGAGGAAAAGACTTCTTGGAAGGGAAAAGCACAGAAGAATTAAGATGAGATGGAAGAGTAGGAGATGGAGATGGGAAATCAATGCTTGGGGTAGTAGATGGGAAGCTTGCAAATTATAGGTTGGGTTGAGATGGTGCTGCTTGAGAAAGAGAAAAAGAAAATATATGAGATGGTGGACTCACCCATTGAAAATGTTTTCTTGTATCCAACTCATAAGCCTCGAGCTCCTCAGTCCATTGTGTAAGTTGAGGCAGCATTTCAACCACGAAGTCAAGCTTCTCCTAAGGGTTGTAATGTCTTGGAAAAGTGCCTTCCCATGGAAAAGGTGCCCTAAAACCAATTCTGAACACATTCATTTGTATTGTAGCCCTTGAATGAACCATGCAAATGTCCATTTTTTTAATCATCTCCAGCAGATAAACTTCTTCAGGTGTGGAACTACCTCCAAATATTTGTATATCAATGCGCTGTAATAGCTGTATAGTTTGGAAAATGACCAAACTGATTTGAATTTGGGTCACCAGGATATCCATAATGTTGATTTTCATTATGAAACCTTTCTAGAGGTGTATTGAAGTAACTTGGAGATGGATCTGAATAGCACTGCCACTACAAGTGTTAACTTTAAGATGGAAATGAAGTCATGATTACATAACCTCATGGAATGGAAGAAAAGGAAAGATGTGGAAGAAAATGTATGAAAATGGACGGAAAAAGGTTTGCAACTTTAGAGATTGGGCTCTTGACCAAATGGAGTCACCAGATGTGTTTTTCATGTGCCTCAAAAGGTTGAATCTCATAAAGGACACATCAACTTGATGAAATAAAGTAGTAAGGTGCTTCAAACCTGTCCCACTAGGCATGCCAAAATTGTTAGTGCAGAATCACAACACCCTCGAATGGCCTAAGTGTTAGTGGGGCATTCTGTGTGATTACACAACATGGGACAATATCTCAAGATGTGGGACTTGCAAAACCTGAGATGGAGCTCTAGAGAAAGCCAGTTCTTGCTACATAATCTACCTTCCATAAGCTACTCTAGTGAAGGTAGAATCTAACTAATCCTAATCTAACCATTAAAAGGAGATAGAGAGAAAGAATGGGGGTGAAAGAGCCTATACTAAGTGGTGATACACCAGAAAAGGAAGTACGAGATACTCTATTGAGGGAGAATGAAATAGGGAAAAGGGGACTGAGGGAGGTTAGACAGAATTGAGACAGACCCAGATCTAGATCTGCCATGGAAAATCCATGAAAAACAATGTCTAGCACATGTAAACATGAAATACATGCACATGAAATAGATTTGAAAGGGAGAGGCATGAGGAGACAACAACACAATGCAAAGGATTGAAGAAATTCCAAAAAAACACGTTTTATTGATCTAAATCGATGTACAGACCATTGCATTCTTTGTTAAGAGGCACAAATCCACTTTCTAGGCATAGGAAAAGGTTTAAAAATCAAATGGAGTCGGGAAACAAATTTGACAAAGTTTCCCTACTCCCAAAATGTCTCTCTTTCTCAAATGAGAAGTTTTATAATATATAGAATGAAGATCAGAGAGAGGGAAGAGAAAATTGACTCTACTCTAAAAATCCAACCACCAACCATGAATTCCCGCCATGAATCCATCCACCATCTGTCAAGAAGGAATAACGATAGATCGAATCAAATCAGATCTAGAAGTTGAAGCAATCAGATTCTGAATTAATGGCCTAAAATATGTTTTACCTTTTTTCACCTACCTAGTATTATCAAAATTAAATTTGAGGATCCCATAGGATAGACGAGGTCAAGACCTTTCCAACGGTGCCAAATTTGTTGAATTTTTGGCACTGGGTTGAAAGAATGTCCATTTGAATGTTTCAAGTTGGGTCCGTATGAAAATGGTGAAAACCAGTTAGCAGAATGGGTCCGTTGGCCCGAAACTCACTTTGTGCCTTTTCGAACCAAAAAACAAAAATGCAAAATTTGCCATGTAGCCCCACAATTAACTTTTGGCAAAAAATCATCTTCAGGACCATCAGCACACATTTTCCATTTGGGTGAAAAGTTTCTCTCAGGCCCACTGGGCTGCATGTAATTGAGGCTTGACATGTGGCTCCCCTAGGCGTTGGCCGAGGTGTGGCTCATTTTTTCACATTACGCCTTCTCGGGGAAAAAAGGTCAAATTACGTTCGATGACTCACCTTTACTTTTTGACATGGACACATGTCCCTTTGTGTGCATTAGGAACTTTTCTTCATTTGGCTTTAAGACCCCCTCGCGGGCTTACATGCCTAAAATTTAATTTGTGCCCTATTTGCAAAAAGCGTAGAAATTCCCAAACTCTCCTCAAACCCACCGGCTTGAAATTTACTTGGGCAAATTTTCCTCAGTGGCCCCGCAACTCACTTTTTACTTGGAAAAAATTCTAAATATCTCCCATCACCCCACCTCTCTGCATTGGAAAAAATCCTTTAAAACTCTCGCCGGCCTGCTTTTCAAAAAAAATATCTTCCAAGGCCCATCGGTGTGTAACTTGAAAAATATGAGGAGTTAGTACTTCTCTATATTTTTAGAAAGGGGAAGAAATTTCCTATGTGATGGAAATGTTCTTAAAACACCTTAAGTGCTTAGAATATTTGAAAAATTTGTTTGAAGCACTAAAGAAGGGAAAATGGGTGTAGTTAACCAAAAATAAGCATGAGCTTATTTTGGATAACAAAACCCTTCGGAGTTGTAGACACTAAAATTTAGCAATCTATCCTTTGAAAAATTTGATCTTGATATTGCTCATTTACATGCGTGAATATATTCTCCTCACTCTTTCCTACCATACAATAGTATCTCTCTGATTGTGTTCTTATCATAGAACTCAATTTTTTTGACATTTCATGAGCTTTTATAGAATAAAATGTATATAAATACACACTCCCTCTAACATAGAAAGATAAATCATGTTCTTTCTGGACAGTCACAACCACCAGTTTCAGTTACAATGTATAATTATATCTAGATCTTGTTGTACTTATTTGGACCAACAAGTTATGGTCCCAAAATTTAAGTTGAATCATCTTCATATTGTCTAATAATCCTTCTTGGTCACAATTTTACAACATAACTATCATTAGAAGCCTATATAAGCAAGTCAATAATACCTCATTTAGGGTCCTACAATGTTAGGTTCTCTTGATGTTAAATCAAGCACGAAAGGAACATATTGTTCTCCAAAAAATGAAGAAAATGATGTAAATCCATTAGGGTAACACCCTTTATAGGTTTTATGTTTCCTTCCAGGTCCATAACTTTCCATATTCTCTCCACATGCAAGAAAAGTGAACCTTCACAAATATTTGATGTAGTTTCAAACTCAAGCTGAAACATTGCCAAAGAATGCTAATCTTTAGTTTGATTACACTTTAGTAGACATCAAAAACTAGGATAATTACGTGTGGTTTAAGCCATCTTGGGAGTAGCGGTGACATTAGCAGTGTACATGGTCACAAATAACCCACCTTATTTTATTTTGAAGAAAGTCTCTATTGCAATATGAGTGTTTGATAAGAGTTACAGAGCCATTTTGAAGGAGTAAAAAAAATATAAACAAATATAAGCACTTATATGTAGGTAGGAAATGCACATAAAATGTTATAGATCTAGAATCCAAGTAGGAATATGAGAATATAGAATGGTCACCGCCATAGAGACAATTTTGACCTAGTTTTTTGTTTTTGACTAGGTATAGTCTCAAGTGCTAGTTTTAGAAAAAAACCACTTTGACTTTGATATCAACCTATTACTACACTCAGATAACTCAGTATCCCCCAAATCCTCACAGAATAAGCTAAGTACAATTTATCCTTTATGATTTGATAGTTTATAGATCAATAGTCACTTTGTGAATTGTTATTGTGATTTGGGAAATTAATTTAGCAATTGAATTTATTATGAATAATATCCTATTGCAATATTTCATCCTATTTATGTATTATAGTGAAGATCGCATTTAAAAGGCTAAAATAATAATATATATGAATAAATCACTTAAAATGTGAAATGTTTTGGTGAACCCGACTTCTTAATAGAGCAATATAGGCCTAACACTAGTGCCCTTAGAGTTTCATATTCCAATTAGGTTTGATTTTTTTTCTTTAATAGATTATGGGATTGTTACTTTCACTTATGTATCTATTAAGATCCCTAAACCTCAAAATATCCCTATCGTATCTGATGATTTAGATGATTTTTCTATGGTCTCTCAATTTCACAATTCCAACACAGATGAAGATGATGTTCACAAGCCACAATATTTTGTTGGCTGATGTATTCTCTAATACCATCCTTACTCTTCTTGATTACTTTAATAAAGTACATGGATCTAGTACTAATTATTATAATCCTTCCAAATACCTTCCTGGAGATGAATTCCAACATATGTTTAAATTATTTAATAATCACCCTTGAAACATTTATATTCTTATATAAGATGTTAAAGATCAACTTCAACATGTTTATGTATAAACATCTATTATACCCACATCTATCCACTTCTTTAGGACAATATAGCATACCTATTCAAAATGTATTTACACCTAAACCGGTCACCACTATAGGAATTTAATATCCTATTTTTTATCATACTGTCTCAAATACATCTTCATCTAATAACCACACTCTTGAATCCCTTCTTCATTCTCTAAAATAAAAAAATTACAATTGCAACAAGGTGTCTCTAATACTTGTCATGATATGGACTTTACCCAATTACCACCAAACCCAGTTGCACCTTATGTTGTCTCATAACATTACCCTATATTTTTTACTGCACTTAGACTTCCTATCTATTATGGAAAAGGTGATAAAAAAGAACATCTTCAATACTTTAATGTAATTTTGTTTTATTAGTCCTCTACCAATATATTTCTTGCCAAGATATTCTCTAGGAGCCTTAAATACATTGAATTTGAATGGTTTTATAGTATCCATGCTAATTCTATGCATTCATTTTATCCATTGGAAAATATATTATTGAGATAATTTTCAATCAACATTGGGGATAAGTTATCTTACGTACAAATGTTTTAAATTGTGCAAGGATTTGAAGAGCATATGAATGAAAATATCTTGCATTAGCATATAATACTTACTAAAATGATCAATATCTTGGATGATGCTGAGTTGCAAAACCTTTTTGTCTAAATTTTTCTTCCTCCCTTGCGAGAATCGGTTATATTGGACAAGTTTCAAAATTTCAACCATTTCTAGCATACTATGAAGGATTGTGAAGAAAAACTATTTCATATGAAAAAAATAATGTATTTTTCTAGAACCTCTAATTATTATAATACCAAGTTCCAGAAAAAACCTAATTTCAATAGTAAACTTGTGATTCTAATAATGATTCTAAATATGTCAATTTTGTTACTTAACCTACTAGGATAAAATTGCACCATGTAAGATGAAAATTTACACGAATACCTTGTCCTCCACACATATTTGTAATTAAATTACTTGAATAGAATCTCTTTTATCTCCCTCCACCATTTGAGGTTGACATGAGTGAGGTTATCATATATATATTGCTAACGGTATAGATTACTATCTCAAGTTATGACACATCACCTAGGATCTCATTATCACTAATGAAATTGAATGGGATGATCCCACAAAATATTCCACTCTTTCTAATAAAAATTTTGTGTTAAAAACCTTTAATGACCTCCTCCTAATAATGTTACTCATCCATATACCATATAATTTCATAACACACATACTGTGGTTCAACCACTATCTTCTTAGGATCACCGATTAGATGATATGATTGGTACTATCTCTTGCATATCATCCTCTACAGAAGTAATTTCTTTTGATTAATCAAATATAGATTCCACACTTTTATTTTATCCATTATCTAATCCAATTTCTATTCATCAGATTCCTATTCAAGTTATTTTGGTTACTCCACATCGCGTAGATAATGTTTATGCATGGACCTTAATTTAGTATCTTGGTATTTTGTAGAGTCTTACATTTGATTCTGATAGGTAATTTAGACACATTACACCACCAATCACCATTGGCTCTATCACTACACATTTTATTCATAGTTGTTAAATCTATCTTCACTAGTGTGTTGCATTTAGGTTTTCCTTAGCTATGTTAGCTCAAAGATGTCCCATCTATAATTCATTAATGCATCTATTTTTTAGTTATCATAATTTTTTCACTATTCGATTTTCTTTTTAGCAATTTATCTCCTCATGTGCATCACTCATGTGCAATTTTGCGTTCACGTGGTATATTGAAAATGATACATGAAAAACATAGATTTTTACATGATGACAAGTGTTGAATTTTTTAACCTCTAAGTGAATGTTCCTTTTTACATACTACATATGGGTGCTACATTTCCATTATGGTTCCTTTATTTCTTCATTACACTTTATTATGTATCTATCTTGTGTATTTTATATCTTTCACAATAACAAGACTAACACATAATTGGTGTAGTTTTTATAGTCATTTTTAGCTACTTAATATATTTTATATCATATTATTTTCATGAACATGTATGCTAGTAGCAGGTGTAGATGCTTGTTTTTCAGTTGTGATTTTGGCCTAATTGATTTGAATGTATTGTTACATCATGGGTATCCCATGTTCACAACATAATTCCTTTTATGTGGTTATGCATCTCTTGTTTGCAAGATCACGAGACTTAATTATGTCATGACAACATGGGTGTTCCATGTTTGTAGAAAAATTGGCCTTTTACATGACATTTATTGCCATTATATGTACTTTTATTCAACTAAATAATAATTTTCTATTATGTAAAATACTATTTTGTTCCATTCACAGTAATTCTTGTTGCCATGCTTTTTACCATGTGCATCCCCTCTGGTAGGTGTAGTTTCTTCTTTTCATCCACCACATCATCTCTTTAGAGGTTATCTACATGTTATAATCATTTCAAATATGGATATAATTATTTCCTTTTGAGTCACGTGATAAAATTCTTCATCGCACATACCTAAAAGCATGTGGTAACCATCCATGGATTTATTTCACATTTCTTATTGACATAGGAATTGTTAATAGCACATACATATGAAAGGGCAGATAAATACGTATTAGAATATAATTCATATAAAAAAAATCTATAAATGGTTAAGACCATATAAATTTGTTTGGACTATATATTTAGACATTAAACAATGCAATTTGGGTATCTATCTAGTCTTGATCACATACTACTATTCCTATGATTATTGAGGGAGAAAAGTACAAATTAATGCCATATTTCCTTGCTTTCTATTGTGTCTATCTTTTCATTCTTCGACATTTCTAATTCTAGAAACCAACACCCAGCTAGGATGCCGGCACCAAGCACCCCTGTTGCTTCTGGGTGCCCCGACCTCATTGTAGTTTGTTCACATATTTTTGGTACCTTCTATTCATTTGGAAATCTTATATTATTGAAATTCAGCATTTTCAGAGTTAATTACTAAATTCAAGAAAGGGAAACATATAAATATAAAGTTATGCCATCATAATAAAGGACCAAACACTAAGAATTAGCTATCACAAGCTAAGGTTGCATTCAAAATGCCATTACAAAAGGACTCAAGAATTAATCTAGAATCCAAAAACAAGGGAAATGGACTAATAATTATACATACATACATACATACATAGGAGGGGAAGCTCATTCTTTCATGCATACATTTTTTTACATTTCTTACATATAGTTACTTTATCTATATTAACTACGACATGCACAAGAGCCACCAAAGGAAAAATTACACACACACACAAATAGAACTACATTGGGTTTGAGATTTAGTTCAACACTCAGTTGTAAGTTCACTTTTTTGATAGCTGAGGACAATTTGAACCCTCATTTGCATTATTTTATTTTTGGGATTTGATGTGCTTTTGAGGATTTTGTTATAAATTTCTTCATTACAGGTTTCTTGTGACATTTGCAAACTTAGTGTGACATACTAACAACAATAATTAAATGACAACAAACATTCCATGACCCAGTGAAACTAGTTTTAATATCTTTTGAGTAGTCACGGGAACCCAAAATAGGTCTACAGTGTCCCAAGCACGCGAGACCCTCAATAGGTTCCCCAATCCAACATATTCCAATAGCTCTACATTTTTCTAGGATTCATTGATGCTTCTTTCATAGAATTTATGGTATGATGCGGAAGAAGAAGATAGACCTATTTTTTCTAGAGACTTCGCATGACCCAGATAACCACTGCCTCCTCTTGTATTTTATCTAAACATTCAATATCTTAAAACATGTGGAGTGTAGTGCCCACTTCCCTTCGACACCTTTTGTTATTGATTTCATTACTATCAACTATACTTATGGATATTATTGTATCTTTTGATTTAGCATGATGTTAGAGATATTGGAATGTTGTTGATTTCGATTCATGCATGATGTGTGTGGATTATTAGAGACATTAAATATTGATGTTGTTATGAAGTTGACATGTTTATAGTTATATATTTTAGACATGCGATATTTCTTCATATTGAGTAGAGCTAGACAATTGAACTAATCTTATGATGATATGGATATTGATGAAATGTAAAATCAAGATGCTGATAGAAACTGTAAATGATATCGTTACTTTCCTAGATGATGTTTTGTTTCATATATAGATGATTTTCAAGTTATATTGTATATTTAATTTGGATTTTTTAATGTGGCCACGATGCCGAAAGAGGTGTTATGTGTTTTGTAGGTAAACATGTCACAACAAATATCAGGGGGATTGGACACCAATTAAATTGGAATTATAGATGAATTCAACAACGGTCACCATGAAAACATGTATTTTGTTATGCGTATGTGTTTGAATTGTTGTTAGGGGGGTTCACATGGAGGGGAATCACCTCAAATTGTGACCAAGGGGTTAAGTGTTTTATTTCATTTAGGTTCCTTTATTCAATTTTAGTATGTGATATTATAGTGATGTATTCCCCATTTGTTAATAACTTGATTTATGTCTAGATTAGTAGCTTAATTAGTTTACTAAATTAAATAAGAATGGGTCAATATAATTCATTTATTGGATTTGAGAGTTCTTTGGTTTATGTGTTTAAGTTGAGTTCTTAATATCTTGAGTGTTGTACACTCCACCTCTCCTTTGAAATTCGGATTTGTCCTTGAGGGAAAATTTTGGAGGCTTGTGGGAGAAGTGAAACTTGTCCGACACCTCTTAAATTACTATACCAACACTACATATGGGTTGGGGGGTAAAAATTAGACCCCATTATGTGTTTTGGGAAGACAAATAGTATGGTTTTATTGCACTTTCTTACATATATTTATTTTTAGTCCTTAAGGGGTGTGGGCTTACAGTGTGTGTGTAAGTAAAATTTCATTTCTTCAAACACTTATTAATTGTGCTTTTGAGTATGCGGTTGATTAGGGTGATGTGGAGTGGATATAAAATGAGGTGGCATCCTACTTGGAGCTGTATCATTCTCCTCTCCCCCTTTTCTATTTATTCAAGTTCTTTTTCTTGTTTGGGGGTACTTCATATATTTGTGCTCTTGTGTAGTTGGGAGTTAGAGGATTTTTGAATGCTTGTGGATTTGGTGGAGATTTTGGTGATTATTTGGGCTTGAAGAAGCTTGGTGTGGGAATTTTGGATCAAGATCTACCATGGAAAGGGAGGATCTATACTCTTGTAAAATAATTTCCTTTAAAATTGTGTAGATGTATATATTTTTGGTTGTATTGGTATGCTTTTTGGGTGCTTGGGTAGATTGCTTGAGTGTGGTGTAGGAGGGGACTATGGGGATCTTACATGTGGGAAGGCATAAGAGTTAATTTCATGTTTGGAGGGAGTTAGGATGGGTGCCCCACCTTGGACAAGAAATTGCTTGCATTTCTTACTTGGTATATTTTTTTAGGGATCCATAAGAGAATGTGGGAGGCATAAGAGGTACTTGAGGGAGGCATAAGAGTGTGTAGGGGTTTGAAATGTTTATTAGAGGGTTTGTAGGTGGGAACCCATTTCCTATTGGGAGGTATAAGTTACTTCCCCATAGATCTTACTCCTTTTCCTTTTGCATGTTGAATCCTTGTTTATTTTGTTGCTTTCATTCTTGTGATGGGAGTTGTATTATTTTGATTTTGGTATGGTTGAAGAGTCCTATATTCTGATGTGGAAATTTTTTTTGTTTCCATGAGTTGAATACATTTTTCATTGCAATGTGGTTGGGGCTCGGGGGCTAATGAGAAGGATGGATTATCCTTCTCATTGGAATTCTTGTTTGGGTAGAGAGTGTTACCACTCCCCCCTTTTTTGTTGTGATCAAATGAAGCATGGTGGAACTCTCTTGTTAGTGATGTGAATCTCGGATATTTGTTTGGAGTCCATAAGAAATCCTTTCTTGTGAGAAGCCTTACTGTTTCTCACACTTAGGGTGGAGGAACTTGTAACATTGTATTTATTTTAGCTTACTTTCTTGCATTGTTTCTCACTTTAACTAGAGGAAATTGTAATAATATTGTGAAGAAAAGTTGCATTAAATTATTAGATATGACAGTTGTATTGTATATTGAAAAAGAGAAAGAAAGATATGTGTTGTAAAGCTAGACTTGTGAAATAGAAAAGAAGCTATAAAAGGAAATCATCTTATCTCATGGTAGTTGTTTTTATTTCTGACAAAAGTGTATAGATTTTATTGGAAATTTAGTAACTCTCATTTTAAGACTTATTGAAAAACTTGGTTATATTTTTTGTGTGAATGGTTAGAAAATAGTAGTTGGAAAAAGAAAAGGGATGGTTACTTCTTGTATTCCGCGCGATTTATAAAATAATGGAAGAGTTATAATTGTTCATCCTCTTTTATTGATTGAAAGACATTTTAAATTTGTATGTCGAATGGAAAGAGCTTAAGTGTTATTGATCTCTTACTTGTTAACTAAAATGGATCATCTCCTAGAACTCATTGTATAAGAAAATTTCTTAGTTGTGAATAGATCTTAGATCTTTTGAATGAATAAATAAATGACATATTAAGTTAAATAAAGTTCATTATTGAATCAACTTCAAAATGTAGAGTTAAGTGTAAAATATCTATAACCTACCACTTGAAAATATTGATATTCCATCAAACTGTACAAAACTCTTGAGTGCAAAATATACAATTGTTAACAATATAAGTATTATCACTTAATGAAAATTCCTTATTATTAGAAAATATTGGATGTAATGGTAGTAACTTAACAACCAAATTATGGATAGTACAATTATTACTCATAATAATATTAATAATATATTAATTTTATAATATAATTAATTTGTAATACATTATATTTAAACTATTATATATATATATATATATATATATATAAGAAAGTGTATACACCGTGTCCAAATCATGGTGTAAAAACTTAGGTCTAAGTTAGAAGTTTGACCAAATGTTTTAAAGGAGACTAAGTTGGAAAATGCGGCCAACACCTTGTAATAAAAATGGTGAGGAGTGGAGTAGGCTACCCCACCCCATAGTTTTTAAAACTATTCTTTTAATCTTTTCCAAATGCCATAGTTTAGACAGTTCATGATTTCAAACATGTGCACTGTGTATTTCTGCGGCCGAATATTTTCTAATTCTTTATATATTTAAGTATATATATATATATATATGCTTATATATACTTAAATATATGTATAAAATATTGTTTCTCTCTATTAAATCCATTCCAGGTTTACCCAAATGAAGTAAATAAGTAAAATATGTACACACACACACACACATTATAATATACCCAAATAAAAATATAAATCAAACCCAACTATATCAATAAAAAAGAAAATACCCATAAACACATTTGGGGAAAAACCAACAAAATGAGCTAAATATATATATATATAAATACATTGAATCCCTAGGAGAAGGTGTAACCAAAATAAGAAAATAAATGAAACTTGTAAGCCTCTCCAAAATCTTGGAATGGCCTTTAATGGCATCCCTTCCTCCTCCAAGAACCTACAAAACAAAAGAGAAACAATGAGCCAAATGAAAAGAGAAAGAAACCTTCATAAGCATGTTTTAGGGTTAGATTCCATTTTTCCTCATCAATTGTCTTAATTGAATCCATCCAAGGTATGAGATTCATCCTTACAAAAATTAGGTGGAGAGTGGGTGAGTGGGAAATTGCCCTTTTAATTTAAATGTTTTAATTTCAAAATATGGGTTGACTTTTTAAGGGGTTACTTTATGGGGTAGGGAAGTGTTCATTATTCTAACCCAATATTTAATAAGGGGACCTTGCAAGCTGTTTCAACATTATAGAAATTAAATAACCTTTGTATTTTATTTCACTGGCCACTTTTACCCTTTACATCCCATGGGGGAATATCCAACTATAGTAGGAATTAATTTGTTATTTAAATAACACTTAGGGAGATTAAACATGCTTAGTCAAATCAATGTATTAAAGTGTAATGTAAATTTTTAATATTGTGTTATCATGAAAAATTATTTATTAAAAATCATTCCTTTAGAAACATTATTGTGGCAACTGTCATTTTCGAAAACTCTTTGTGGGCTTGCTTTTTTCAAAAAATAAATTATTCCATAATCTTTCTACCTAACGCTAAGTTGTTCTTAACTTCTTGGGTCTCGTGAGACAAATTTTTACCATGGCGAATTAAACTTGGTATCAGAGCTGTGGGTTCAAAGCTTGGATCCTTGGGTGCACAGGAGAACTTGAGACATAAACATTAAACCTAGGAAATAATTAAACATAGCATAATACTAAACCTAGAAAACAACTTGTCTGAAAGGTTGTATATTTTAGTGAACATAGAAAAATGAAATAAAGCCTAGAATGATGAACTAACTTTCGTTTTGGTCTATGTTCAGGAGGCATGGATCAGATGAGGGGGTACTTTCATATAGACCTAGACTTTGCCACCTCCAGAGCAGGTTGTAGCATGGCCATTCTACCCCATATTTTACAGACATGCTTTATGGATGTCAATGCCGTTATACGCAGAGGGTACTTACAAGGATGATCAGACAGACATGATATGGATCCATCCATTGAGGCTCATGTGCATCTTCTCGACACAACACGGATCATAGGGCAGAGAAATCCCATGTTGAGGGAGCCAGAGAATAGAGTCACCACATAGGGGGTACAGGAAGACATGATTTCAAGACACAAGGATAGGTATCGAGAGCCCTAGAACTTAGAGATGAGCATGATAGAGAGGCCTAGGGCTCACCATTCAACAGGATTGTAGACCAAATTAGGGATATCCTGAAGCTACGACCATCTCACTATTCTAGGAGATATAAGTGGATTTCAGGAAAAGGTTTGGTTGGTGAGCTTGATTGGGTGCTTCATGATCTACCTTTGTACAAGAAAAATGAAAGCTCATGTTGTGATCCATCTTCTGAGGGATGAAGTAGGTTTCTAGTAGAGGAATGAGGAGAAAAAGCTCCACATTAATATGGGTACCATTACCTAGGAGCTATTTGAGGAGCAGTTTCAGAGAGCAGGTACCTTATCCGAGAGGTTTATCTCAATAGATGGATAGATGAGTTCCATGACCTCCGTTCATGACATATGTGACTGTAGTTGAGTATGAGAGTCGATTCCTGGACCTACTCTAGTATGTCGACTATATGAAGGATGAGCAGGTATGGATTTACACATGTTCATCAAGGACCTAAATTTAGTATTTGGGTGGTTTAGTGCGCATTCACTTCCCACAGAGCTTAGTAGAGGCCATCAAGAAGGATTACATTGCAGACAAGACATAAGGAAAGATGCAGTAGATGTAGGATAACAAATCGAGTGGGTCAGTTCCTCCTCCTCATGGTGGACATGGTTCAGTACAGCCTACTTTCAGACAACCATAGTAGCCACTTCAGCAGCAATAGCACAAGACTCGTCCAACATTCATACCTAGTCAGAGGTTTAACACACACAGAGGATAGAGTATGGGGCCTCCTCCTAGGGGTCCCATTAGGACGTAGGCTACACCGAGAGCTCAGTCAGTAGGAGCTCATCCACCATTTAGACCTTAGCATTCCATAACTAGATCATTAGGATCCACAACACAGACCTCTAGAGCACTGGATGGAGCTTTATCTCATTAGAGAGGACCGGGAAGCTGTTAAGGTTGTGGTGTTATTGGACATCATTAGAGAGAGTGCCCACAGACCCCTAAAAACAAGGGTAAGACACAAATTTCTGAGCCTACTGTTTGTGACATGGGGCACAACCATTAGAGCTATATAGTGGTTGAGAACCACCAGGATGAGCACCAGAGTACCATTATAAAGATGACAGGTAGCATTAGTGGTATTATTACCTCCATTTTGTTTGATTCTGGTTTATCAAATTATTTTATTGCACCATCTTTAGTAGAGCATTGTATCCAAGTGCAAGTTAGGCAAGGGTCTTAGTTAGGACATCAAAATGGCTTCTATGGAGCCAATTTTTTTTGTAGAATCCTTAGTTAAAGAGTGTGTAGTGGATTTGGGACCCTTCACCACTACCTCGGATCTTTGTATCCTCCCGTTGGGTTTATATGGAGTCATCTTGGCACATGGAATAGTTGAATACACATAGATCCTGAGTGGAGTGTTACAATAAGACCATATTATGTATAGATGATCTACGAGTTGAGTCAATTATAGTCAGGGGTTAGGAGACCCATTTCCATTTGCACCATCTACTAATATTGCAACTTATGCAGTGTGTGTGACAAAGTTAACCAGATGTATGCTGTTATGGGTTAGTAAAAGATCGGAGGATGAGTTTGGTGCACCTTCACTTGATGACCATAACATCTTGAGAGAGTTTTCTGGATGTGTTTCCAATAGGAGCTAGCTGGGGTTACCATGCCCACGTGAGATAGATTTTCACATAGTTCTTGGTTCCAGGAGAAAATCCTAATCTCACAAGCGCCTTATCAAATGACTACCACTAACCTCTCTGATCTCAAGTTGCAGCTAGAGGGCCTTCTGGAGAAAGGCCTAATCTCATGCTAGTGTATCCCGTTGGGGTGCACCAGTGATTTTTGTAAAGAAGAAGGATGGATCTCTGCATGGTTGTGTATTGATTACCGCGAGCTGAATAAATTAACAATCAAGAATTGTTACCCCCTTCCACAGATCGATCATGGTTTATTTGATCAAATGAAAGGAGGACACAGTATTGTACTAAGATAGATCTTAAGTTAGGTTATCATCAGCTGAGGATCACGTAGGTAGATATTCATAAGACCGCCTTCTGTATGAGATATGGAAACTACGAGTTAACAGTAGTGCCCTTTGGTTTGGTGAATTCCCCCACAGTGTTCCTGAGCTTGATGAATGGGGTGTTAAGGACATTTTTGGATCACTTCGTGCTCATTTTCGTTGACAACATTTTTATATACTCACATACACATGAGGAGCATGAGGGGCACCTTCTCCAAGTTCTACAGTGTCTTCATGAGTAGTAGCTTTACAGGAATCTGGAGAAGTGTGTGTTCTTTCAGACAGAGGTACAGTATCTAGGCCACATCATTTCTAGGGAAGGTATAGCACTCGATCCTTCCAAGATTTGAGCTATTATGGATTGGCCAGCATCCACTTATTTGACAGAGGTGTGTAACTTCATGGGTTTAGCAAGATATTATAGGAGATTTGTACATTGCTTCTCTCTAGTTGTGAACCCCATAACTTCCCTTCAATGGAAAGGGAAGAATTTTGTATGGTTAGACATATGTGAGCAAGCTTTCTTGACACTAAAGGAATTCCTCACGACAGTGCCTATTCTTGCAGTGCAAGATCCTCAGGGCGAGTTCTTCATATACATAGATGCTTCTTTCATAAGACTTGGAGGTCTATTGGTGCATAATGGAAGAGTAGTTGGTTTTGAGTCCCGCAAACTCAAATATTATGAGCTCAATTATCTGACTCATGATCTTGAGCTTGTGGAAGTTGTTCACACCTTACTTCAATGGAGATACTTTGTTCTTGGCTAGAGATTTACACTCAGGATGGATCACTTCAGTCTTGGCCACCTCTTCACGTAGCCCAATATCAACACTCATCATTGGAATTGGATGGATTTACTTTGTGAGTATGACATGAAGATAGAGCATGTGAAGGGGAAGGAGAATGTGGTTACATACGCCCTGAGTAGATGAAGTCATGTTGTTATGGCCACTTTAATGGGTATAGATCTGCAGAGTAGGATTTTACAGCATCTTCCTCACGATAGCTTCTACCTTGCAGCCAAAGTAGAGATTGAGTCTCAGAGACCCGTTAAGGGGAATTTTGATGGATTCTCTGTAGAGACAGATGGTCGTCTCAGTAACAAAGGCAAGATTTATGTTCCTAAAGATGGAGGATTGAGATAGGAAATTTTCACAGAGGCTCATCATATACCTTATTCAGCCCATCCTGAGGTGAAAAAGATGCACACCAATTTGAGAAAGTTGTACCATTTGAGGGGAATTCAGAGAGACGTGGCTCAGTTTGTGTCACGTTGTTTAGAGTGTCAGAAGGTGAAGGTCGAGCGTCATTACCCAGCTGGCCTTCTCTTTCCTCATGCTATACTAGAGTGGAAATGGGACACCATTTCTATGGAATTTATAGTGGGTTTATCGACATCAAGACACCACCATGATGCCATCATGGTTACGGTGGATTAAATTGATGAAACTGGCTCATTTTCTCTGGTGAAGACTGTCGATGCTTAAATTAGTCTTGCCCTATTTTTCATTGAAATTCCTTAGTTTGCGGCATCTGTATTTATTTTGTCTCCCCGTATTGGTGCTTGAAGAATCTGTCCTTCATTTGGTTGCCATGATCAGTCCCTTCCTTGGTTGAGGATTACTTAAAGGTCCAGAATTTCTTTTTCATTTCTTTGTCTATCTGAAGGAGTATGTAAATTTGGCATAAAACTTCGGTTGTTTCTTTCCTTCTATTTTTCACAGTCACATTTTTTTTCCGTATAATTTTTGTCCCAAATACCTTAGGAAACATGATGGGATGTATTTTAGAGGATCATGATTGAGCCTTATAACGTATCTAAATTCTTTGTCCTTGAGGAAAGATTCATTTCCGGGCTCAAATGACAATTTTCTTGCATTTTACTATTTGATGGGTGTGTTTTTCCCTGTCAAATTTACATCTCTGCATCAATGGAAATGTGTCCCTTTTTGGTTGGATGTGGCTCAGAGAGGCACTCTAAAAACTCTATGGCTTGCTTTAACCAAAAACTTTTCCACATGGAGGAATGATGCTCGTTTGAAAATTCACCTTTTTGTTTGGCCTTAGAGTTGTGCCGAGGGGACATGTGGAGGATTCTGCTAGTTTTCCCAAACTTAGAATTTTTTTTCATGCATCTGGTACAGTTTTGGTGGGCCATGGAAATGTGGTGGGCTAGTGCTCATTTGAGTATCCTACTCAGGGTCCCACCTTAAACAATTGCCACAGGGGGACATGTGGAGGATTCTACCGGCTCCACTTTGTACTTGAAATTTTCAAAGAAATTTCTAAGGCCTAGGACACATGGTGAGCCCGTGCTTTTTCAGGGTCTCCACTCTTGCACACCATCTCGAAGTTGTGCCATTAGGACATGTGGAGGCTTCCGCTAGGTCTTCCCATACTTATACTTTTCAAGAAACTTACTAAAGGCATGGGACACATGGAGGGACCATGCCTGTTTGGGGACTAGCCCCTAAGTTTTATTTTGAACAAGCGCCAGGAGGAAACTTGGAGGATTCCGCTCACTCTACCCTTTTTCTTGGAATTTTCAACAGCCAAAGAAAAATGTCTCAGACCCTAGATGCATGATGCCTTCCATCGAACCTAAAATTTTTTAACACACTCTACTGAAATGAGATATGTGTTGAGCCTGCGCTTGTTTGGGTTCTCTACTTTTATGGACCATCTCAAAATGCGCCATTGAGATACATGGAGGCTTCTGCTGGCTCATTTTTCTTTCACCAAGAGTTTTCAAAGGCCAAAAGGCATTTTTCTTGGGCCTAGGGTACGTGGAAGGTTCGTATTTGTTTCAGACTTTCCTCTGTGCTTATAATTTTCAGTTATGCCAAGAAAACATGTGGACAAGTATGATATAAAATGGAAAAGGGGTAGGATCAATGTTTGTTGTGCATTTAACCTGTTTTTCTACCATTTTTTCTCCAAGACACTTGGAGACACGAATACAGATTGTTTTTCATCATTCTTTGATGAAATTATTTATCATCTCTATCTTTAAGGTTCTTTTAAATGGATTTGAATCTTAAATTGTCAGTCCAAGGATTGTTAAGGTTGATATTTTGAAGTTGGAGTTGCTCAGGCACTTACGAAAAGGGGAATTACCAGAGGATATGGATACAGGGTAGAATTGCAGATGAAAGAGAGGGAAAAGGGATAAAATGATTAAAGTGTAGGTGTAAAAGGTGAAAAGGTGTTACCTCGAGAGAAAAAAGGGATGACCTGTCAATTCTACCTATGTAAAGGCTCTGAAAAATGATTAAAAAATGAATTTATTACATGACAGAATTAAAATGATGAAAATGACTCCTGAAAAGTTGTGGCATGACATCTTAGTCATTAGTCAAGGGCCCAAGAAATGTGATCAGTCCACAATTGGTCCACCTGGTAGATTTCGGATTTGAATTTGTTAAATGTCACTATCTGAAACAAATTAGTAACAAGAAAAAGGTCCCTCAAATTTTATTCTTTTTTGCGGGGGGGGGGGGGGGGGGGGGGGGGAGGGAATTGAGTAAGAAAAATGTATAAACGTAGCAAGAATACTCTTTCAAATGGTCAGAGTTTGAAGTCCTAAGAGAAAATTTGAGAAAGTCATCTTCATGAGAGACCGAAGCCGAGATAACCTGTTATTTTATTCTGTGTTAGATTTTCCATTGTGTCAAATTGGTTGCATATGCATAGCCATTGATGAGCACAAATATTGCTCTAGAAGCTTTCCTCTGCTAATGAATCTAAGCAATTTTGAGATTAATTCGTGTCCAATCTCTAGCAATTTGTGTTTGCTTTGTTTCAGAATGAATTCAAATAGTTTCTTTCATTCCTATTGTAATCTTACATTGAATTTTTTGTTAAATCACACAGGATCGCATCCTTGTGATAGTTTAATGGTATTTTCAATTTCATTTTAAAAAGATCCTTCTTCTTGGATGAGATAAACAAAGTTAAAATCAATTTACTATCATTTTATTGATAAAGATTATCTATAAGTCTTTGGGTATACCTTAGGCATAATTAATCAGAAACTTTGGTGTTTAATTGATTCTTTCAATTCAAGCCTTTGTGTTGGAGTCTCACATATTATTTGAAAATGTTCTGAAAAGGGCCTCCATTAAATCACACCTTCTAGTTGAAGGAACGTATTAACTGTTCTGAAGCTTTTTGTTGTTGATTTGTTCATTATTGTGAACTCCCTTTGAAGATATCGTATAATCAACTTTATCATGTTTCATCTCCCAACAAAATCATTTAAAAACCATTGATCCATCCTAAACTACCCCTGTTTTCCCTATGTATCAACAAGGGAAGAAAATCTACTTGCAAAAATATGCAGAACAGTTAGGATTTCTTAATGTCTTCAGTAACCTTAGCCTTGTGTTGAAAGTATCTCCATCACTTAGAAGTGACAACTCTTAAGAGTTAAATCATTGAGTGTTGACCATATTTTCACAAGGTTCTCTTCATAGAATTTGTGAAAAAGAAGGATATCTCCATGTCCTTCATCAAACAGATCAGGTTACACTAATGGTCCTCTCACCCTAGTCGAAGAGGCACGACCTAAAGTAGTGAGGAAAGGTCAAATCCTCTTAAAGGTGCTATCCATCTCTCCATAAATCTGATTAACAAAGGGTCAGTTAGATCTCATATGTGGCTACAAAATGACACACACTATGATCTATCTACCTATAATCTCCCTATCGAATCTGTGTTGCTTATCGGATTGAAAAGAAGAACAAATTTGGATACCGAAACCTGTGGCACCATTTCTAGGGACTCTTTGAAGTATTATAGTAAATGTGTATGTGTATAGACCATGGTAATGCTTTGGATAGATTTTAAAGTGCAAATACATTGTTGAAACATCATTATTTGTTCAAATTTGTAAGAATTGTTCAAAGTTATGAGTTTTGAGTGTAATATTTCCAGCTTATAAAGTTATTACACTAAAATTTGTATCATCATTGATAAATTTGGGTAAAAGAAGATAATATCTTGTAAGCTTTGCATGAATCTAGTATTGACAGACATTTCATATGTGTTTCATAGTGCATTTGCACAAACTAAGGTGAAAAGCGTTAGTGGCAACTCTATGTTTTTTAAATTCTTTATAAATACCAGTGTCTTAACATATATCACGTGAGATTTGTCATTAACATCTGTAAATCTAGAAGGAAGAATATATTTCTTCACCAAGAACCCTAGTAGAAGGTTATTTCAAGACCTGGGAAAGTATAATTCAGAAAGAAGAAGAATTTGGAAGGTTGTATTTGAATCAGGTAGTCTCTTTGTTTAATTGAATTCTCCATCTAGAGAGGGTCCATAATCTATATTTGAAACATTTTCTTCTCAATCTACCCCTGTATTTTCAAAATATAATAGATTTTTCCAAGAGACAGATCCTTTAGAGGGCAGTCAATTAGAAAATTACATCTATGTACTATTTAAGGTGAATCATAGCACCCCTGAATGTCTGCAACTCAATGGTCTGAGACTCTCAGTGTGATTCCATAACAAGGAGATTTTCCCAAGTGTGGGACCTTGCGAATCGGGAAAGCTCTCCGGATGAAGGCCGGTTCCTATTCCTCTGTTCAGATTTACACATAAAAATGTAGAGGGTTTACTCAAAAACCTAATATAACTTTCCAAGGAGATAGGGTATGAAGATGCATAAAAATAAACCTAAACTAACAAAGGTGATGCACAAAGGAATGAAGAACACATGTCTTGCCAATAAACACAAACCGTTAAAATGTAATGCAAGATCATGCACAAATAATCAAATTTGCAGTGAAAGATCAGGAGGATGAAAATGAACACAAAGAGGGTTGAGAATCATCCACCAATATGTATTATTTTCTCCAAATATTTATACAATACACCAAAAAATTCCAAGAGGCAAAGTTGCATTACAATTTTAGATGGGAGGTTTGAACTCCACAAATTTTCCTGCCAAAGAGAAGAAGGGAGGGGAAAAACAAGAATGTCCAACCTTTATAAAGAAACCCCCTCCTTCTAATTTATAGGAAGAATGAGAGAGGGAAGAGAGAGGAATTTCAAATCTACCCCAACCACCTCTAGATTGTATTTAATTCATCCCAGTATGGCGGTTGGTGAGAACCCTAGCAAACGTAAAAAATTACGAACTGTATTTTGCATTTTTGAAGAAATTTTTCTCACCTAATTAAATAAATCTAGTTATAGTTGGATAGAGGACCTTGTAAGCTTTCCGAAAAGTGCAACCTTGCATGAATCCGAGCTCCCTGTGAAAATTTATGGCCATTTACATATTTGGGTCAGGGTTTGCTTCCTATCGGGTTTAGGGTGTCAACGCTCAAAATGTTGCACCTCCTGAAGGTATGCCTTAGCACATCTATCCTCACATCAACATACTTTTAAGTGCACCATAGGTGCTGAAAATGTGGTGTCGGTGCTTTCTAATTTGTGCCAGGGGCGTAAAATTTTTCCATGTCGGTGCCTTCCACTCTTCGCTAGGGGCGCAACTTTTTCCATTTCGGAGCCTTCCAAGATTTCCAAAAATTCCAACCTTGCGTGAATCTAAACTCCCTGTGAAAAGTTATGGTCATTTGAATATCTGGGTAAGGGTTTGCTTTTTGTCAGGTTCAAGGTGTCAATGCTCAAAATGTTGCACCTCTTGAAGATGCGCCTCGGTGCATCCAACCTCATGTCAAGATACTCTTAAGTGCACCATAAGTACTAAAAATTTGGTGCCAACGCCTTCTGATCTGCGCCCTCCAACTTGCGCCTAGGCACAAAATTTTCCATGTCAACACCTTCTGATCTACACTTGGGTGTGACTTTTTCCATGTCGACACCTTCCGATCTGCGCCTGGGCATGACTTTTTCCATGTCAACACCTTTGTATCTACGCTTGGACGTGACTTTTTCCATGTCGACACCTTCTGATCTGCGCCCAGGCATGAATTTTTCCATGTCGATGCCTTCTGATCTACACCTAGGCGTAACTTTTTCCATGTTGACACCTTCTGATCTTGCACCCTCCAAACTGCGCCAGGGTGCGACTTGTGGCGTAAATAAATGTGAGGTTTTTGAGTTTCTTTTATTTCCATATTCTTTTGTTTTTCTATATTTACCCAGGGAGGGAGATATATACAACATGTACCACAAAAACCTCTCACTCCTCAACATTATGTCTCTCCTGCAAGATCACCTCCTCAGAATCATATGGCTCAGCCTCCACCTAAACCTCCATTTATTGTTAATACTTTTGGTCCCATCAGTTTTAGAGGCATGACTGGCTATCCAAATGTTGTGCCACAAGATGTAAGAAATAGATTGCCTAGGTTTCAAGGAAATAATGTAATAACTGGTGATCAACACTTGAACTTATTTGTTAATAGGATGGAGGATTTTGAAATAGAGTTTGAGGATGTATACATTAATTTATTTATTCATACTCTAGAAGAAGATGCAAGGGATTGGTATAAATCTCTGCCAGATAATTCTATTGACTTCTAGATAGAGATGAAGAATGCCTTTAGAATGCAGTAGGGTTATAAAACAAACCCTAGGTTTCTTTTATTAGAGTTTGAAAATATAAAAAATAATCCTAACAAATTATTGCATGATTTCAACACTAGATTTAACAAAACATTAAGAAAATTTCCTGTTAATTTGAGACCATGTGATGAATCATGTCTGATAAAGTATTTAGATGGATTTGGTAAGAAATTTGCTTACTATTTGAGGGATAAGAACCCTAGGAATTTGAGATATGCCTTTACCATGGCTCTGCAAATTTAAAACAACATCAAATCAGTGTGAAAACATCCTAAGAGGGAGGGTGTTAAACTGATCAACCCTTAGAAGCCTCAATCTAGTAAGGTTGTGGATCTTGAGGAAGTTGTAAAGACTTTGGCCAAGGATGTGAAAGAAATATATTACAAGTTGGACAGGGAAGAAAAAGGAATTGGACAAGGTTCTCAAGATTAGCATAGGCAACAAGGACAATACAGACTTGCAAATCATCCTAGAAATGATCAGAGTTCTAATGATAGAGGTAAAGGACCCATGGGAACTAGAAAATAGAGTAGTTTCTAATCCTGATAGCCATTTATTTTATGTAGTTTCTAATCCTTTAAATGCCATATTTTATGTTGTTGAAGAGACAAATCAAATGGATTGGTGTGAAAAATGCTTCTTACCCCACCCGCCATGTGAAGTAGATCAGCAAGTTGAAGAAGCTAATGATGATGATAATACTAATGATGATGCATGCATTGTGGATTACTCTATGATTTCACAATAGGGAGAAACCTCAACTAAGCTGAGGAGTACCAGAATTGCTAAATATGTCTGGGATGACATTCACTAGGTGTTACCTCTTCCTTCAACTCATACTTCTGAAATTGATATGGTGCAAGATTTTGAACTTGCTAATAATGATTTTGAGTACCTAAGAGATCTAATAATTGAGAAGTATGATGGAGGCATTCTGAGGAGGATAGCCATTTATTAATGAATGTTGTTGTTGGCCATGAAAAATAATATAATACCAGGAGTAGGGTTACCAAAGGGGTAGGGCATAAGGCCAAACAAAAAATTCTAGTGCTTACCAGTATCCCAAAGGAGACTCCAAATAAAGATACATCTAGCAAAGGCCTTCTTTTCTCAAGTAGAACTTGTGTCCCTACCTATACTCATACTGTAAAAAATCGTGTGCCATCAGATGATTTTGTAAACCTTCCTCCTATCACTGCATTACCCAAATATGTTCCTTGTGACATAGCCCAAATCTTCAGTCAGATCAATATTTTTGTTCCTATTGTTGATTTTCTTAGAATCCCTGAGCATAGGAATAGAGAATTCAAATATTTGGGGTTTAGAGAAGAAAAAGTCACCCAAGGAAGAAATGTTGAGACTCCTCCTATCATTTCAGAGTTGAAAAAACCCCAAGTACTGGACGAACCAAGTGAACCTCCTATAGTTTACTTGGGAACATCTTTGGTTGAGTCTCAATTCAATGTTGATCCATTTTTTACAACACTAATTATTAAAGACACATTTCTGATCAATTGTATGTTTGATTCCAGATCATCACGTAATGTTATGCCTCTAGAAGTCATGAATGAATTGAACATTAAAGTGACAACAACTTACGACAAGTTTACTGCAATTGATTATAGAGAGGTTCCTATTGTAGGATGTGTAAAAGGTTTTGTGGTACAACTTACAACTTATCTGGGTGAGAACTTAAAACTTGATGATGTTGTCATTGATTGTCCTAGCAAATGGGGCATGTTGTTATAAATAAAGTGGGCTGCAAGTGTTGGTGGAAATGTTCAGATGGACATGTCTTATGCCACCATATCAATTTAGGGAAACCTTGTGAAGTTACCTAGTGAAAAGAAGATGTTATATCTTATTGAGGACCCCAAAAATGATTCTTATGAACTATTGCATGTAGATATTGGTATTGATAACTCTATGAGTTATGTTGCTTTCAAGGAATATAAAATTGATCAATGCAGGTATCATGAGTAGGATGATTTTCCTAAGACTTTGATGTTTGATTCGGCCTCGAAAGATGTTATAAAAATGGACCTAGGCACAAAGGATAAGCCTAAAGAAATGTGTTCAGATAGCGACTTGGATGGAAAAGAGAGGAAATCATATGACTAACTAATAAAAACATATTAGAACTGCTTAGCATGGTCATATAAACAATGGCAGGCACTTGAAGTTTTTCCTTGATTGTTTTCTTTGAATCAGGATGCTCTCCATTATATAGTGTATAGTTCTTTGTTTTTGTTCTAATTTTGTGTTTT
Organism: Taxus chinensis; assembly: GCA_019776745.2. Lineage (NCBI taxonomy): Eukaryota > Viridiplantae > Streptophyta > Pinopsida > Cupressales > Taxaceae > Taxus > Taxus chinensis. The sequence goes on along the minus strand of CM034146.1, from coordinate 249,838,200 downwards.
TGTTCGTTCTAGTCCTAGGTGGCCTAGTTTTGTTGATTTCTCAGTTCATTTTTTGGAGGATGGTTATGGTTGTTCTGCTATGCAAGCTTATTCTTTGATTCCATTGCCCAATGGTGTATTTGGGAACTTGGTATGCTATTTTTTCTTGTGGCACTCATAGGGAGTGCCCATCCCTGAGTTGGAGCCGATGTTGGTGCTCAAATTAGTCTCACCCTATTTGTCATTGAAATTTCTTAGTTTGTGGCCTCTGTCATTTTTTTGTCTCCCCGTAATGGTGCTTGAAGAATCTATCCTCCATTTGGTTATCATGATCACTACCTTCCTTAGTCGAGGATCACTTAAAGGTCCAAAATTTGTTTTTCATTTCTCCTTCCATCTGAAGGAGTTTGTCAATTGGGCATAAAACTCGGGTTGTTCCTTTTATTTCATTTTCCACAATCACGTTTTTTTTTCCTTGTCATTTTTGTCCCAAATACCTAAGGAAACATGATTGTATGTAGTTTAAAGGATCATATTTGAGCCTTATAACATTTATGAATTCGTTGTCTTTGAGGAAAGATTCATTTTCAGGCTCAAATGGTGATTTTCTTGAATTTTACAGTTTGACGAGTGTGATTTTCCCCATTAAATTTACATCCCTGTATCAGTGGAAATGTGGCCCTTTTTGGTTGGATGCAGCTTGGTGGGGAACTCTAAAAACTCTATCGCTCGCTTCAACCCAAAATTTTTCCACATGGAGGAACGACACTCATTTGAAAATTCATTTTTTGGTTTGGCCTTGGAGTTACGTCGGTGGGACACGTGGAGGATTCCACCACTTTTTTCAAACTTAGACAAATTTTTCATGTAGCTGATATAGTTTTTGTGTGCCATGGACACGTGGTGTGTTGGTACTCATTTGAGGATGCGCCTCAGGGTCTTACCTTAAACAATTATGGCAAGGGGACATGTGGCGGCTTATGCTGGCTCCACTTTGTACTGAACTTTTCAAAGCAATTTTCTAAGGCCTGGGACATGTAGTGAGCTCACACTTTTTCAGATTCACCACTCTTTAGCACCATCTCGAAGTTGTGCCATTAGGACACGTGGAGGCTTCCACTGCGTTTTCCCATACTTAGACTTTTCAAGTAACTTTCTAAAGGCATGTGACATGTGGAGGGATCACGCCTGTTTGGGGACTGTCCCCTAAGTTTTATTTTGAATAAGCACCAGGAGGACACTTTGAGGCTTCCGCTCAATTTTCCCTATTGCCTGGACTTTTCAACTGCTAAAGAAAAATTTCTCAAACCCTAGACACATGGCATCTTTTGTTGAACCTTCAACCTTTTTAACATACTTTTTCAGACTTTGACATGTGTTGAGCCTACACTTGTTTGGGATCTATGCTTTTGGGGACCATCTAAAAATGCTCCATTGAGATGCATGGCAGGTTCCGCTGGCTCTTTTTTTTATCACCAAGACTTTTCAAAGGCCAAAATGCATTTTTCTTAGGCCCAAGGTACATGGAGGACTCGCGCTTGTTTGAGACTTGCCTTTATGCTTCTCCTTTGCAGTTGCACCAAGGAAACATGTGGATGGCTATGATATAAAATTGAAAAGGAGCAAGATCAACGGTTGCTGTGCATTTCAGTTTTTTTTTCCATCATTTTTACTCCAAGACTCTTGCAAACACCAATATGCATTGTTTTTCATCATTCTTTGATGAAATTCTTTGTCATAGCTATGTGTTAGGTGCCTTTGAGTGGATTTGAAACTTAAATTGTGAGTCCAAGGATTGTTAAGGTCTATATTTTGAAGTTGGAGTTTCTCAGGCACTTGCAAAAATGGGAATTACCAAAGGAGATGCATGTGTGGAAGAATTGTAGATGAAAGAAAGGGAAAATGGATAAAATGATGAAAGTGTAGGTGTAAAAGTTGGAAAAGTGTTGCCTTGAGAGTAAAAAGGCTTGACCTGTCAAGTCCAGCTATGGAGAGGCTCCGAAAAATGATTAAAAAGGGGATTTCTCACATGACAGAATCAGAATGATTAAAAGGACTCCTAAAAAGTTGTGGCATGGCATCCTAGTCATTAGTCGAGGGCCCAAGAAATGTGACTAGTTCACAATTGGTCCACCTGGTATATTTTGAATCTAAATTTGTTAAATGTCATTGTCTGAAACAAATTAGTAACAAAAAAAGGTCCCTTGAATATTCTTCTCTTTGAGGGGGAAAATTGAGTAATCAAAATGTATAAATGCAATGAGAATACTCTTACAAATGGTCGAAGTTTGAATTCCTAAGAGAAAATTTGAGAAAACCGTCTTCTTGAGAGACAAAATCTGAGATTACCTATTATTTTATTCTGTGTTAAATTTTCTATCGTGTGAAGTTGGTTGCATATGTATAGCCATTGATGAGCATTGTGATTTATCTTGAAGCTTTCCCCTATTGATGAATCTTAGCAATTTTGAGATTAATTTGTGTCCAATCTCTAGCAATTTGTGTTTGCTTTGTTTTAGAATGTCTTCAAATAGTTTCTTTCATTCCTATTGTAATATTACATTGAAATTTTTGTGAAATCACACAGGATCTTGTTCTTGTGACAATTTAATGGTATTTTCAATTTCATTTTAAGAATATCCTTCATCTTGGATGAGATAAACAAATTAAAAATCAATTTATTATCATTTTTTGATAACTATTATTGTAAGTCTTCAGGTGTACCTTAAGCGTGATTAATCTAAAACTTTGGTGTTTAGTTGAGTCCTTCAATTTGAGCCTTCGTGTTGGAGTCTCAAAGATTATATGAAAACATGTTGATCTGGGACTCCATTGAAGCACACCTTCTTGTTAAAGGAATGTATTAACTGTTATGAAGCTTTATGTTATTGATTTGTTCATTATTGTGAAGTTGCTTCGAAGATTTAGTATCATCAACTTTATCTTGCTTCATCTCCCACAAAAATCATTTAAAAACCATTGATCCATCCTGAACTACCCCTGTTTGCCCTCTGTATCAATAAAGGAACAAAATATACTTGTAAAAATATGTAGAATAATTAGGATTTCTTAAGGTATTCAGTAACCTTAGCCTTGTGTTGAATTTATATCAATTGTTTAGAAGTGAAAACTCTTAAGAGTTAAATCATGGAATATTAATCGTATTTTCCCAAGGTTATCTTAATAGAATTTGTGTAAAAGAACGATATCTCCATATCCTTCATCAAACAGACGTTACACTAAGGGTCTTCTCACCCTATTCAAAGAGGCATGGCCTAAGTTAGTGAGGACATGTCAAATCCTCTTAATAGTGCTATCGATCTCTCCACAAATCTGAGTAACAAAGGGCTAGTTAGATCTCAACCCCAGCTATAAAACAACACATACTATGATTTATCTACCTCTAAGCTCCCTGTCAAGTCTATGTTGATGCTCAACTTGAAAATGAGAATGAATTTGGAAACTAATAAATACCACCTACATAGCTAGTGCAGTGGTATGGGTATATCTTGAGTAGATCGTTATGTTTCATGGGATTCCATGGAAGATCATTTGTAACCGTGATACTTTGTAAACTTCCCACTTTTGGACTACCAGGTAGTATGCCCTTGGGATAAAGAGAAATTTCAGTATAGCTTATCAACTTGAGATAGATAGAGAGACCTTGCAGGTGAATTAGCTCTTGGAGGACATGCTTAGGATGTACGTCATGGATTGTCAGTTGAGATGGGAGGAGTAATTGTACTTGGTGGAGTTTTCCTACAATAATAGTTTTCATATTTCGATAGACATGACTCCTTTTGAGGAACTTTATGGCACATAGTGGAGGACACATCTTAGTTAGGATAGGTTAGAGGACAAGGTCTCTCTTGGGCCAACTTTACTGTAGGAAATGGAGCAGCAGGTTGTTATGATCAGGTAGAGATTGAAGGAGGCACAGGACAAGCAGAAGAAGTATGCAGATTAGCATAAGATAGATCATAGTTTTGAGGTGGGCATGAAGGTGTTCCTTCATATCATGCCACATAACAGCCATATCCATTACAAAAATGCTCTAAGCTTTCTCTTAGGTTTGTGGGTCCCTTTGAGATATTTGAGTGTATCGGCCCTTTGGCTTATCGTCTAAAGTTACCACCTAGCTTGTCTCGCATCCATTATGTGTTTCATGTTTCTTTATTTAGGAGATATATTTTTTACCCTTCTCATGTACTAGATTAGACCTCCTTGCAGGTGCAGGATCAGGGGTAGGTGATGGTAGAGCCCATCTACATTTTATAGCGCATGACCTTGGGCCTTCGAGGTAGAGAGATTGACCAGGTTCGAGTCCAGTGGGACAGATATGATGAGATTCTAGCTACATAGGAGGATGCTACATTGCTATGAGTTTAGTTTCCACACCTATTCTAGTGACTTCCATGAAGAATTCGAGTCTAAGGGGAGGGGGATGTAGTGCCCACTTCCCTTCGACACCTTTTTCTATTGATTTTGTTACTGTCGACTATACTTATGGATATTATTATAGCTTTTGATTTAGCATGATGTTAGATGTTAGAGATACTAGAGTGTTTTTTATTTCGATTCATACATGATGCGGGTGGATTATTAAAGACATTTTATAGTTATGTTTATATGGTGTTGACATGGTTATAATTATATGTTTCATACATGTTATATTTCCTCATATTAATTAGACCTAGACAATTGAACTAATCTTATGATCATATGGATATTGATGAAATGAAAATCAAGATTTTGTTAGAAATTGTATATGATATCGTTACTTGCTTAGATGATGTATTTATTCATATATATATATGATTTTGGATTTATATTTTATACTTAATTTGGATGTTTTGGTGTGGCCATGAGGCTGAAAGAGGTGTTATGTGTTTTGCAGGTAAACATGTCACAATAAACATCAGGGGATAGGAGACCAACCACATCAAAATTCTATATGAATTCATGAAGGGTCCCTGTGGAAACATGTATTTTGTTAAGTGTATGTGTTTGAATTATTGTTATGGGGTTCCCATGGGGGGGAATCACCTTCAATTATGACCAAGGGGTTATGTGTTTTCTTTCATTTAGTTTCCTTTATTTACTTTTAGTATGCGATATTATAGTGATGAATTCCCATTTTATTAATCACTTGATTTATGTGTAGATTAATAAATTAATTAGTTTACTAAATTAAACAAGAATGGGTCAAAATAATTCATTTATTGGATTTTAGAGTTCTTTGGTTTATGTGTTTAAGTTGAGTTCTTAATATCTTGAGTGTTGTACACTCCACCTCTCCTTTGAAATTCAAATTTTTCCTTAAGGGAAAATTTTTGAGGCTTGTGGGAGAAGTTAAACTTGTACCACACCTCTTAAATTACTATACCAACCCTGCCTATAGGTTGGGGGGGTCAAAATTAGACCCCATTATGTGTTTTGGGAAGACAAATTGTAATTTTTTATTGCACTTTCTTACATATATTTATTTTTAGTCCGTAAGGGGTGTGGGCTTACATTGTGTGTGTAAGTAAAATTTCATTTCTTCAACAACTTATTAATTGTACTTTTGAGTATGCGGTTGACTAGGGTGATGTGTAGTGGAGAGAAAATGAGGTGGCATCCTACTTGAAGCCACGTCATTCTCCTCTTTCCCTTTTGTATTTATTCAAGTTCTTTTTCTTGTTTGGGGGTTACTTCATTTCTTTGTGCTCTTGCATTTTTTGGAGTTAGAGGATTTTTGAATGCTTGTGGATTTGTTGGAGATTTTGGTGATTGTTTGGGATTGAAGAAGCTTGGTATGAAACTCTTGGATCAAGTTCTACAACAAAAAGGTAGGAGCTATACTCTTGTAAAATAATTTCCTTTTAAATTATGTATATGTCTATATTTTTGGTTGTTTTGGTATGCTTGTTGGGTGTTTGGGTAGATTGCTTGAGTGTGGTGTAGGAGGGGACTATGGGTATCTTACATGTGGGGAGGCATAAGAGTTCATTTCATGTTTAGAGGGAGTTAGGATGGGTGCCCCACCTTGGAAAAGAAATTGCTTACATTTCTTACTTGGTGCATTTTTGTAGGGATCCATAAGAGATTTGTAGGGAGGCATAAGAGTGTGTAGGGGTTTGTGATGTTTATTTGAGGGTTTGTAGGTGGTCACCCATTTCCCAATGGGAGTTATAAGTTACTTCCCCATAGATACTACTCCTTTGGACTTTGCATGTTGAAGCCTTGTGTATTTTGTTGCTTTCCTTCTTGTGATGGGAGTTGTATTATTTTGATTTTGGTATGGTTTAAGAATCCTATATTGTGATGCGGAAGCTTGTTTTTTTTCCATGAGTTGAATCTATTTTTCGTTACAATCTAGTTGGGACTTGGGGGGAAATGAGGAGGATGGATTATCCTCCTCATTGGAATTCTTGGTTGAGTAGAGAGTGTTTCCACTCCCCCCTTTTTTTGTTGTGATCAAATGAAGCATGGTGGAATTCTTTTATTGGTGATGTGAATATTGGATATTTCTTGTGAGAAGCCTTATTGTTGTTCACACTTAAGGTCAAGGAACTTCTAAACTTGTATTTATTTTAGCTTACTTTCTTGCATTATTTCCCACTTTAAGTGGAGGACATTGTAATAATCTTGTGAAGAAAATTTGTATTCAATTATTGGATATGATAGTTGTATTGTATATTGAAAAAGAGAAAGAAAGATATGTGTTGTAAAGCTAGACTTGTGAAATAGAAAAGAAGCTATAAAAGGAAATCATCTTATTTTGTGGTAGTTGTTTTTATTTGTCACAAAAGTGTATAGATTTTATTGGAAAATTAGTAACTCTCATTTTAAGACTTATTGAAAAACTTGGTTATAATTGTTGTGTGAATGGTTAGGAAATAGTAGTCGGAAAAAGAAAAGGGATGGTTACTTCTTTTATTCCATGAGATTTATAAAATAATGGAAGAGTTATAATTGTTCATCCTCTTTTATTGATTGAAAGACATTTTAAATTTGTATGTCAAATGGAAAGAGCTTAAGTGTTAGTTATATCCTACTTGTTAACTAAAATAGACCATCTCCTACAACTCATTGTATAAGAAAATTTATTAGTTGTCAAAAGATCTTAGATCTTTTGAATGAATATATAAATAATGTGCATTCTAGATGTGATCCTTTTTATGAACTTCGACATTTCACCATAAAATGTTGATCTCTTTTTAATTCAAAATTTCAGCTCTATGGACTACTTTAGGGATTCTCCTTTGAAGACTTGAGATGTGTATATGCCTTAGTGTAAATATTTCCAAGATGTGTTAGAGTGCCTTAGGTTCTTGAGACGTGTAAGAGGAAATTTTCATGTGAGAATGATTGTTAGTATGTGTGTGTGTGTATACATATGCATATACATATATATATACTTACACACACACACACACGCGCGCGCGCATACTCACTCTATACATATACATTCATACATACAAATTTATAAATACTTTTCCAAATACATTTATTATAAATATTGTTGTAATATAAATATTTATTATACCTACAATCTTGTTTTATTTTCACGATATTATGAGGTAATAATCTATGAGGGAATGTGGGTTCAAGGACAATATTTTCATGTAGAAAGTGTGGAACTGGACAATAAGAGAGTTTACTATAATTTTGGAGTCCTAGTCAAGTTTGAGTACGCTAGTTTTGTTTGGTTTGCAAAAAAAACATTACCTGAAGGAAATTTGGATTACATTGGGTTGATCCAAAAATTAAATTTGAATCTTAGGAGCCGACATATTATGTTGTTAAAATGGATCTGGTATGAGGTTTTAAGGGCACTAGATCTATGAAACAATATGTAAATAGTGGTTTATATGCCATAGACTACACTAAAAAAAATTCTAGAAATAAAAGATTCATAAGTATTACATCAACATTATTTACAAGTTTAATTTTTATTAAATTTGTTTACTTAATTAATTGTTTATGAATCCTCTTCATTCAATATCATATATATATATATATATATATAATTCACTCATTATTTTCTAATAAATTGCATGTGTTATGTTTTTTTAAGATGTAGAGGAGCTGCACAAATGGATACATGTAATACATTGTCATCCTAGAGCATGACATACATATGACTCACAATATTTATTTGACATTCAAATAACTATTTAATAGATCTATAAATATGTGGTGATGAAAACGTTTAAAGATGAATATGTAGAAGAAGAATACATTGGTTATCATGATCCCTCTCATGTAGATTACAACCCCTCAAATATTTCATGAGGATGAAGGTCAAAAAATTCAGGTCATAATGAGATTCACAATGAGGACAAGGATAGTGAAGAAGATAAAGAGTCAATGGAAAATGAAAGAGGAGCCACACAATGGAAACATGTAATATATTGTCATCCTAGAGCATGACATGCATATGACTCACAATATTTACTCAACATGAATAATTATTTAAGAGATCTATAAATATGTGAGATGAAGATGGTGAAGATGAAGATGCGGAAGAAGAATACATCGATGATCATCATCCCCTTCATGTAGACCACAACCCCTCAAATGTTTCCTATGAGGATGAGGTCAACAATTTGTTGGTTTTAATGAAAATCGCAATGAGGACAAGGATAATGAAGAAGATAAAGAGTCAAATGAAAATAGTACACTAGCTTCTTATTTGTCTCAAATTAGGCATGATGATTATGGTATGTAATGCCCCCATTCGTCATTGCTCTGTTATTCTGTGACGACCGTGCTTCTAAGGGCTGAACGCCATTGTGTTTCCTTTGAAACGTTGGTGTCTTCGTCTTGTTGAGCTTACCTGCTTGCGTCGGTGTCGATGTTTTGGTTGCTAGCCCCGTAGCATCCCTCGCGATTTATCCTATTAAAGGAAGACCTTGTTCTTGCTATATCGAACCTCCTGTTGATTGTTGTTTGTTGCCTTCCAGGTTATATTTTTGCCGTAGTATTGATCACTCTTGTGCTTGACCCCTCGATTAAATTATTATTATTATTATTATTATTTTTATTTGCTGTCACTATCGTGTTAGTTCCTAAACGACTTTTCGAACCCCATCAGGTGTCGCAGCATTTTAAAACATAATAATAATGAATAGTAAAGGAGCGGGTATCAGTTTCTATTCTTATGTGTATATAGATGATAAAAGTACATTTTTGAATTAATTAAGCCTTTTCGGGCCGTGTGCATGCCTTACTGCGAGTTATTATTTAGTTGAGGTGTCTCATCCACCAGCTGGTAAATTTCTATGATATAATTGTATCAAAATCATACTTGGCGCGACAGACATGGTTGTTACTTTGTAGACCTGATAAATTTTATTGCAAAGATGTTTTATGGTCACGTAAATGTATTATGTATGTTGTCACGAATGCAAAGCTACTGCTGACCAATAGGATTGCACATTTTCAATTATGAAGAATTTCATTCTTGAGCCACCTAAAATATGCGAATGTCGTCGGTTCCCTGGACTTGTCCTAGTTGTATATTGCCATCATTCTGTCGATCTAACCAAATTTTAAAATGAAATTGTGACCAATTAAATTTATTTCCATTTTGTGGATAAGTAATTCCTACCTGAAAATATGTTGGTGGAGGATAGTGTAAATTTGCTACTGGGCTCCAACCTAGAATTAGAAACGTTGTTTATGAACTTTATTGACAATCATGTAATATTGACCTCGCAGAGTAGCTGTGAAAGGGATTGCCTCTTTCCTCCTGAACCCAGTCATTTTCAAGATCACATGGAGTGTAATACATGAATGAGATATGGAAAGAATGCTGTTCTTATAATGTCTCAGATATCTCCAAACTGGATGGACTTGGTTGAACGAACCGAACAAATTAGAGAAGAAACTGTATTTCCTCTGCAAGGAATTTTATAGAAGAAAGAGTGGCATTCAAAATTCAACATTTTCAAGCTTTGGGATGTAGTGGACATGAAGTATTTGACAAAATTATGCCTCCCAGGGAATTTCAATTACAAAAAAGTGTTCTTTGTTTTCTTTTGTTTTTGTTTGCAAATGGAAACGATACCATGGGATATATAAGTCTCGGCTAACTTGGCAAATGTTTTCAAGGTCATGAAGGATTATTGGCACCTTTCCAATTCATCTTCCAAGTTTTTCCAATGAATTTGGAAAAAAGAATAGTCGGGTTCAAAGACGAGTGAATTATGGAATGGAAAATGGATCAACTTCAATGAGCATCCCTCAGTGTATATGAGTTTGAGAGAATATGTTGTGAAAGATACTTGGGCAGAGTAGGGAATGTGAGAAAGAGCCTGTAGTAAATCCAGTGCTAGGAGACTACGAGGAGAGCATCTCTTGATATTTATTTTCTCCAACTTTGTCATTCTGTATGGTCTTTTTTTCTCTAGATTAATTGGGTTGTCTTATGGCCAAGGGCATCGTGCTTTTATTCGTCACAGACTTTTTCAAGGAATACTTGGTTGATAACAGCCTTGATGATCTCATAGGACTGCTGAAGCGAGGGAAGATGGAAGACAATCTCCTTGAGTTGTTTCCAGTGCAGAAGCACAAACTACGAGGCGGTGTGAGGTGGTTTTGTGAAAGGACTCAACTGTTAAATTTTCTGCCCCATCTGTCTATCCAGTTATCACATTTGGCCCTTTGACATCGCCAGCAAAAACAGTACTCACATCCTTGTCTCATGCTATTGTTTTATGATGGCCCGTGTGGAGTCTGTACGACCTGTTGAAGCTGGAGAAACAGGCAAGATATTTCTACACCTTTCCACTGTTATTTTATTTAAAAATATTGTGAAATCGAACCACTTTTCCTTGTATTGATTTGTCAGTTGGATGTCATGATGGGAGATTTCCCTTTTTGCTTGTGTCTTCTTGTTTTAGCTTTTATCGTTGACAGAATGTGGGTTGAAAGGATGTGTGTGCCCTCTCCTTTGAATGTTATGTTTCTCTTACTCGAATGATAGAACTTCGCCTATTTGTTTATGTATTAATTATTCTCTGCGATTGAGTTGCAAGTTGCCATGTTGATTAACTAGTATTTTCGATATCATGGAAGTAAGTTACGATAACTGTGAAGCTCCTCCCTAGCACCCAAGTTGCCTTATGACATTTTGTTAGCTCCTTCGCAAGTCCCTTCGATAACCTTTTGGCATCGAGAAAGAAAGGTTGTAGGATTGTGTGATCAAGGCTTGGGCTAACCAGCTTGAGTTTCGGTATTAAAACTTTTAAAATGAAAAGGTTGTGTGCAGTGTGTTTTCCGCCTCGCGTACTTAGACTCTTATACTATCCGTCATCTTGTTTCTAGGCTTTTAAGGCCATCCTCAGGAAGTACCTTGACCATCCCTATCAACTTGAACCATAACTAGCTTTTCGGATCAACTAAGCTCGAGCTCTCTTTGTGTGAATCTGGTACCTCGTTGGCACTAGAATAGTTTTGGTCCAATCGCCCTCTGTGAATTATTACTGATGGCGCTCTTCTGTTTTTCCTAACTGGCATTATTTTCTCCCTTGTAATGTTAACGCTATTAATTAATATTGGTCAGTTTTTATGCACGTAATTACTGTAATAGTTTGTGATGGAGATTTCCTTAAATGTGATTGACCTTCGGGAAAAACTCAGCTTTCGTGTGATAATCTTATGAATTCATAGCAGAAGGTTTTGTTTTGATAAAGTCACTTAGAAATGTTGTTTGTATCTATTTGTGTGACGGTTGACTGCGTTACCAAGGGTTGCCATAAAATTTGGTTGTTTTGGGATATGTGTAATTTATTTTAAATTAACCAAACATTAGTATTGTAGTGGAGGTTTGCAAATCCTTAGTGTTATAAAATTTGTTGATGACATTATTGTATACTCTTGTGTGACGGAACCCCCTTCTTCTCTCGCATGCTTGCTACTAGCCTGTAAGACTTTGACCCTCTTGGATGATTGGTAAATCTATTTGTAGTTAATGGTCAAAACTAGTATACTATGCCTTCGCTTCGAAACTTATGTTGTGTGTTTACTCTATTTGATTTCCGGTTTGAAACTCATTTATACATGGCTCTTTGTGTTAAATTCTGAAACCCGTGTTTTTCCTCTCTTGGGCCGATCAACTCTTGTCCTCTTGGAAAAATATTATTTTAGCCTATGCGTTTGGTTCCTTTGATAAATTTCCAGATGACTGGTATATAGATCAATTCTCAATTTTGTAATTATTGTTTAATTACTTACTTGATGGGGACACTGTTTTTGCTAGATTGTTTGTTTTCTCCTTATAGGGCCAAGGGCCATTCTCATATGATTGTTACTTTCGTTGCATTTGCTCCTAACTGAAGTAAAAGGTCTTCTCCTTCTTTGGTTGACATGTTATAAACCTTATTATAACTTGATGTGTTCATAGTGTTTAGAGGTTTGACCCAAATTCTTGTAATAAAGTGCTTCTTTTCATGATATTGTTAGATAATAGTTATGGAGGTTTTGTGTAGCCTTATCTTGCTCAGTTCTCGTGAACTGACTCTTGTAGAAAATTTGTTGCAGATGGCTTACGTGGTTAGATGATGGAAAGACTTGTAGATTATTGCATCAATCTTGGTTATGATGTTCCTTTGTACGAATGTGTACTATGTTATAAAATTTGGAAAGGGCCTTTAGACATTTTAGAAGAAGGGTCAGTGCCTAGTAAATGTATTGTAGAGTATTGTTGTTGTAACTGTTGAAACTTTGGTTTGTTGGTTATCATGTGAAAGATAAAATTTGATTACCGCTTGGTTATGGGATATTCTAGTGAATTCTAACCCTTAGTATAGTAGTGGGGCTTGTCCCATGTTATTACTCTCTTGCTCCCTAGTCATGGTTCAATAGAGATAGTATGTCCCTTTGATTTGTGCATCTTGTTGGAATGAATTGATATAACCTTGTTTTGTTTCCGGAAACGAGTATTGTTAAACTTTGCTCTTGATTTAAAATGTTGAGTTGTAAATTCTCCTAAGACTTAGTAGCAATGAGTTTGTAAGCACTATAAAGTGAGCTGGATAATCCTGATAAAAGTTAAACTAAAAATTTATACATATGAACATATTATGTAGATGTGATCTACTAGATAACCTTTGAGACCTAGAACAATCAAGAGGGAACTATCTTTTGTAACGAAATATGATAACTTATTATTGTTTTTTTTTATTTGAACCAAGCTAATAAACATTATCCTTTTATGGTGAAATCTTAAATGACCTCATGGTGAAAGCAATGGTTAGATTTTAGAAGATGATAGGATTTAATAAGTAGGAAGGAAATTGATTAATAAAACCTTAAATATCTCTCTATCGTTTGAAATGTCCTCCTTTGTCAAACTTAATGAAGTAAAGTCTAGATGGAACATTTAACCAATCTTGATAAACTCTTAACCTCAATAAAAGACTGATAGTAAACAATGTGACCCTGAAGCTAAATTCTGTTGTCCTGTTCTGTTAACCCTTGCCTTGATTCATGGTGATATTTCTTAAGCAAGGTAAAAATTTAATCCTTAAACAAGAAGGCTATTGTTATGAACCCTAAGCGGTACTTTTCTCTCAATCGGAGCTTATGCCTTCACCTGTGCAATAGAGTTGTGGAACATGTGTTAGTGGCCTGAGTAAGATTAATTAACCTTGTAAGAAACGGAAAATGTTCTAAAATCAAATGAATAAGAAAGATTTGGACATCAAATTGATGATCCTAGTTTAGAAAGCTTGGCCTTAAGTTTTTTTAGTCAAACAGTTGAAAAGAAAGAAGTTCTTCCTTGTGAAAAGAATGGTGTGAATCGTTACATGAAATTTTATAAGAACGTAAGTTAAGAATTAAGAGACACTTTAGTAAACAAGAAAATTTAACAAGAAATTCCTCTTGGGATGCCCTAACTGTAAGTGTGTTTTGTGGTTGGACTCCAATGTTGTTCTGTCAAGAAGAGAAAAGTAGATTGTCCTTGATAGGTGTGAATGTTTCCGTGCTGACCTTGTGGTCTCCCCCGTAACAAGTGGTTCCTAGTGTTGGTTGTAACCTTGTGACGACATGTTTTGTCGTGTTGAGTCAAAGCAAGTCAAAAAAAAAAAGTTATCCTTTATTTCACTGTGTTGTCATTGTGTTGGTATTTTTGGTGTGTTACAAAACATACTTAGTAAAATCAATGTATTGTAGTATAATGTAGATTTTGAATATTGTGTTATCATGGAAAATTATTTATTAAAAATCATTGCCTTAGAAAAATTATTGTGCCAACTTACGTTTTCGAAAACTCTTTGAGGGCACAATTTTTCAAAAAAAAAAATTCCAGATTTTTTCTAGCTAACCCTACGTTTTTCTTGGGTCTTGTGCAACAAATTTTAGTGGGCGTTACATGGAGGAAATGCTGCTCAGTTTCTTTATGAAAATGCTCGAAACAAACCAATTTATTTCCATTTCTGCATCTAAATATTTTAATCCAGCGGTCACTCACCTAACTTTTCAAAATTACTTCCGTTGATGGTTCGAAATATTTCATGCCACAAGTAGAGACGAAGATACCAAATGATAAGCACATAGGAATGTAAATATCCAATCTTAAGATAGATATTCTCAACAAATTCTTTGAGTGCATGGATTTCCTTTTTCCAAAATACATAACAGATATGTCAAAAATATAACATGTGCATGTGCTAGCATGCAATGTTATGAGGGAACCGAATTAAAAAACAAAACCACGACTAATCAGAGTCTAAAGCCGTAATTGAGAGATGGATATTGTAAACCGGACTCTCATTTTTCTTCTCCTCATAGTCCAGGAATGGATTCTAACTATTACTTTATAATCATAACCCCCGAGGTACTTTTTAAAAACTGAATTGTTTAATTATTTTAATTATTATGTTCATATTATTGATTAAATCCTTGTAATCACTACATTGGCCAATGAATTTATTTCTTTAAAAAAATTGAAACTCTATTCCTACACGTAAGGGATAACTAATTGGTTGAAGATAATATCCCATAAAAGTAGCTCGAATATTGAAGGTGTAATATGTGGTATGGTCAAAGAGGAATTCTACTATCTTAGTACATGTGAAAATTTTATTTTTAATGTATTTTTGGTAGAATGAAATGAAATGTTTAAAACTCTCATCTTACAATTATCATTCTGGTTTCGAAAATAGTGGATGTAGAAATGAATGTGCGGAAATGAATCAAAATTAGTTGAATGATCTATCTCTTCATCTATGATACACATACTAGTCAATACCACGAAATTTTAGTTAACCTTTATTAATTATATACTTACTATTTATAAAACAAATAAATAGTAAAATATTACATAACTATTTAATTTGTGAATTATTATTTTTAAAGAAATTAATTTTTTTAATATAAATTCTTTTAAATTAGTCTATTAAAAAATATGTTAGAGGTAAAGTATGTGAAGTATTATCAATATCAAATTAAATATATTTTTAATATTTTTATTGGTGTGGTATTTTTTATGATAATTTAAAAATATTTTAATTTAAAATAGTTTTTATTATATGTTTTAGGTAATATAATAGTTTTAAATGTAATTATAATTTAATATTAGTCATAATGAAATATTTGTTAGTACTATTTTAAAAATTTAATTGTCTGATTTTATTAGTAAATTTCTTAATAATAATTATAATTTATGTTATAATAAATATATTTTTAAACAATTGTATGTCCATATTATTTTAATTTTAATTTTTATAAGTTACATAAAATATGTTTATTTTATATTATGGTATTTTCAAATTATTTAATATCTAATTTTAATAATAGTATAAGTTTATAATAGTTTTTTCAAAATATTCCTGAACTGTAATGTGGTACACATCAAATTTAACTATAAAGTTTTATTTAAATTTCTAAAAAAATATAGATTTTCTATAAGGCAGGGTTGTATATGTGATTTCTCTACAAACTACTATCATTTTCTATAAATCGCAGAACATATAAAATACTTGAAAATGAATAAATGAAATTTTTATAGAGATTATACAAATATTCTACAATTCTTCCAAATTGTGGTAATTTTGTTAAATAATTGTGGTAAAAAAAAGCGTGTTTGTTGTAGTGATCATGAATGATGTATCTATGATAATACTTCTTAGTATGTGTAGAACTAGATTGATCATGATGTGTAGAGGTATGATGGATATGGGCATTGAAATAATCCTTTAGTTGCGTTATCTCACACTTGAGACATGTGAACTTGGTATTCATATATTGAAATTTATCTTTGATATGATGGTGTAAAATTTTAATAGACTCTAAGATAGAATTAAGAAAGGTGACATCATTGTAGTAGGAGCCACTTATTATAGTTTTATCAACAATCTGTTGGTGCACAATTTGACCTCACCTCGTTCATTCAAAAACGTCTCAGTCAACATGATTTGAAGTTTTCTCTTTCTCCCTGTACTGATGCGTGAAATATTTCCCCTTCATTTGGTTGCCATGGTTTGTCCTTTGCTTTGGTCGAGGATTGCATTAAGTCTAGATATTGTTTTCCATTTCTCTATCCATGAGGAAGAATTTTTAATTTGGGCATGAATTCGGGTTTCCCCTCTCTTCTATTTCTCTGCAGTCATGTTTTCCCTATCAATTTTTATCCTAACATCTATGGAAATGTTGTCCTTTTTGATTGGATGCAAACTAATGGGTCTTTTAGGTGAAATTTTCCACTTTTGTCATATTTGTAAAAAAATACCAAATTGGCCCCGCGGCCCCTATAACATCTAATTGGCTATTCAACAGCTATGAAGCGGAAGGGAAAAAGTCTTAATTTGATCCCAAAGAAGGACACGTGGTAGTTTTTCATGTTACAAGCATTAAGGTGTGTTGGAGGAACATTTTGAATTTTTTTCCCTCTTTGTACTAGGGAGAAAAGTTGTGATATAACCCGCAACTCTGCTAGGGCCCGCATCAAAAGTTAGAAGTGGAGAGGTAGGTCACTTGAAAATTTTGAAACTCTAAGGCCCGTTTAACCTCAAAGCTTGTCCACATGGAGGGCCAACACTCATTTGAGGATCCGCTTCTGGGTCCTACCTTAGCAATTACGCTAAGGAGACACGTGGAGGCTTCTGTTGGCTCCACTCTATAGTTAAACTTTTCAAATGAATTTCTAAGGCCTGGGACACAAGGAGGGCCCTTGCCTATTTGGAAACTTCCCCCGTAATCTATTTTTAAAGAAGCACCAAATGGACACATGGAGGTTTCTGTTGGATCATCCCATACTTATACTTTTCAATGGCCAAGGAAAATTTCTCAAACCTTAAGAACGTGGTACCTTCCATTGGTCCTTAAAATATTTCAACAAATTTTTCTAGTAAAGACACGTGGTGAGCTCATGCTTCTTTAGGGTCTTTTATTATCGACACCATATCAAAGGTGCGCCAAAGATACATGTGGATTCTTTTTATACTAGATCCTTTTTCTACTTAGACTTTTTGAAAGGCCAAAAGAAAATTTTCTTAGGCCGAGGCACATGGAGATCCTATGCTCAGTTTAGGTCCCACCTCTAAATTTATTCTTTGAAGTTATGCCAAATGAACATGTGGAAGCTTCCGCTAGTTCCTCTTTGCACTTAGCCAACTCAGAATGGTAGCACAGATAATGTGGGCTAATATGTACGAGGGAACTCATTTCTGAGAGGCACAAATGTAGGCATCCATGTGAGGGTACTCATTTCTCAAGGTGTATTCTCAAGGGTGAAGAGGATTGCTTGAAAAATCTAGTTATACAAAACCACCTGAAAATGATTAAAATGGGGATTTCTCGCATGAAAAAATATAAGAATGAGTAGAAGGACTATCAAATCATTGTTCCATGGCATTAAAATCTATAGTCAAGGGTTTGAGAAATGTGATAAGTTCTTGATTTTTCCACCTAGCACCTGCAGGTGTAAATTTGTTAAACATTATTTCTTGAGACAAATTGGTAACAAGCAAATGATCCCTCGAATATCCTTCTTTTTGGGGGGAAATTTGGGATGAGTGAGCGAGTGAATTGTATAAATGCAATGAGTATACTCTTATAAATGGTTAGGAGTTTAATTCTTACAATAAAATTTGAGAAAGCCCATCTTCCTAAGAGACCATCTAAGATACGTGTTAATCTCTTGTGTTTTATATTTGATCATGTCAAGATGGTTACGAGTGTACAGCCATTGACAAGCTCTGAGACTATTCAAGAAATATTCCCGTGCTGATAAATCTAATAGATCTTGAATTAATCTATGTTGATCTCAGGAAAAATTGTGTTTGCTTTTATTTTAGAATGTTTTCAAATAGTTTTGAGGTTTTTGTTGCAATATTTTGTTAAAATCCCTTCGAATCACATAGGATCTCGTCCCTGTGATAGTTTAGTGGCATTTTCAATTTCATTATGAGAATATCCTTCATCCTGTGATGAGATAAATAATGTAAAATCACTTTACTGTCATCTCATGTACAAATATTTCTTGTTAGCCTTTGAGTGTATCTTAGACATGAGGAACAAAGGGTATTTAATGTTTAATTGTGTCTTTAGCTCGAGCCTTCATTTTGAATTATCAAAGATTGTGTGAAACTATGCTGATTTGGGGCTGCATTGATGTACCTTCTGGTTGAAGGAATATTTTGGCTATTTGGAAGCATTTTGTCTATTAGTTTTCCAGATAGTGTAAAGGTTCTCAAATATCTATTGAAATCAACTTCATATTTCTTAATCCCCACAAAAATTTTCAAATAACCATGAATCCTACCTGAAGTACCCCTGTTTGTGTTCTGTATCCACAAATGAACAAATTCTATTACAAAAATATAAAGAAAAAATCATATTTTAAGTGTCCCTTGTAACCTAAACCGTTCTCAGAAAATATCACCATTCTTTAGAAGTGAAAAATAGTGAGAGTTAATTTGTGGCGTATTGATCATATTTTCTCAGGGTTCCCCTTAAAATTGTGTAAAGAAGGATCCCTTCTTGTCCTTCACCAATAGAAGTTACAAAATGGGTCCTCTCACCCTGGTCAAAAGGCACAACCTAAAGTAGTAAGGATAGATCAAATCATTTTATATTGTGTTATCAATTTCTCCAACACCTGAGTGATAAAGAGCCAGATGAATATCCTCCCTGGATACAAAATGACACATAATATGATTTGTTTGTCTCTTAGTGTCTTGCTAAATCTGTGATACTACTCAGCTTCCACGGGAGAATCAATTTGGATAGCAACACCATTTTGGCACTGTTGTTGGGGAGTATTTGAACATTGGGACCTATTTGTGCAACAACAACACCAATTTGGCACCATTGTTGGGGATTTTTTGAACACTGGGACCTATTTGTGTGGTAATAACTTGATTTTGGTGCCGTTATAGGGGATCTTCAAAGGGATTCTTATATTTGGCCTTGGTAATGTTTCTTACATAATATAAGTGAAAATAGGTTGTTTAAACGTCATCCTGTGTTGAGAGTTGTAAGAATTGTGCGAAGTTACAAGTTCTATGTGTAATATTTCCAGTTTCTAAGGTTATTACACTAAATTTATGTCATCAGTGATAAATACTAGTAAAGGAAGGTTAGATCTGCTAAGCTTTGGAAGAATTAGGTGTTGATAGATATATGATAAGTAATTTATAGTGCATTTGCACAACTAAGTTGAAAATCCTTAGTGACAACTCTGTGTTGTTTTAAATTTTGATAAATACTAGTGCCTTAACTTGTATTAAGTGAAATATTTCACTAATATTTGCAAAGATAGAAGGAAGAAGATCATTCTTCACTAAATACCCTACCAAAAAGTTATTTCTTGAATTGGGAAATAAAAATTCAGAAGGAAGAAGAGTTTAGAAAATAGTTGGAGATCACGAATCAAGAAAAGAGTTAACCATTGTGGAAATTGACCAACCCGTGGTTGAGGATTACCATTATTCTTCAAGTGATTTTGAATCAGGTAATTTTCATATAGATCCGAATTCTCCAACTGGAGAGGGTCCTTCATTTGTGTCTAATAAGTGTGCTTCTCATTCTGTTCCTGTATTTTCCAAAGTTTATAGTGTTTTTCATGAAACAGAGTCTTTAGAGGACATTCAATTTGAAAATTATCCTCCTATGTTAAAACGACCCCTTTTCCCTGATCATTTTGTTTCTCCTGTAATATCACCCCCTTAAGGCAATATAGCCCATCCCCCACCCAAACCTCCTTTTGTTGTAAATACTTTTAGTCCTATAGATTTTAAAGGTATGGCTAGATATCCAAATGCAATGCCACAAGATGTTAGAAATAGACTACCTAAATTTCAAGGGAATAATGCTATGACTGGTGATCACCATTTAAAACTTTTTTTCAATATGAGTGAAGAATTTGAGATTGAATTCAAGGATGTGTATATAAATTTTATTATTCATACTCTTGAGGAGTATGCCCGTGATTGGTATAAGTATTTTCCAGATAACTCAATAGATTCATAGACTGAAATGAAAAATGCTTTTAGATTACAATATGGGGATAAGACAGACCCTAGGTTTCTTTTTTCCGAATTTGAAAATATTACAAAGAATCCTAATGAATCTTTCCATGAATTCAACACTTGGTTTAATAAGACCCTGAATAGGGTACCTATAATCCTGAGGCCAAGCGATGTTTCATGTCTAATAAAATATTTTGATCCTTTTGACATGAAATTTTCCTATTACTTAAGGGAAAAAAAACCTGGAACATTGAGGTAGGAAATAACCATGGCTCTGTTGATTGAAAAAAATATCAAAGTAGTTGGTAAGCCTCCTAAGAAGGAAAGTATCAAGCTGATCAATCGAAAGAAGCCTCAGCCACGTAAGTTTGTGGATCTAGAAGAGGTTGTAAAAGCATTGGTCGAAGCTGTTAAGGGAATATCCTATAAATTGGACAAAGAAGAGAAGGGGATTGGACAATGTTCCCAAGGTCAAAACAAGCCATAAGGTCAAGAAATATTAGAAAATCATCCCAGAGGTGATAATAGACTAGATGATAGGGGTAAAGGGCCCGTGGGATCAGGAAATAGATAGTGCCAACCCCGGGAAACCATATTGGTTCCTTATCCTTTAGCTTCCATATTTTATACTGTGGAAGAGGTCCATGATATGGAGTGGTGTGATAGATGTTTCCTACCCCATTCCCCATGCGATGAGAAAAAAGAAGTTGAGGAAGCTGATGATGATGAGACAGACGATGATGCATTCATGATGGATTTCTCTACAAAGGGAGAAACCTCAAATGAGCTGATAAGTGCTAGAAGTACTGCCAATTTCTGGAATTACATTCACCAGGTATTACCTATTCCTCCCAATCATACTTTTGAAATTGATATGGTACAAGATTTTGAGTTGACCACTAATGATTTTTAGTACTTAAAGGCATTAATGATTAAAAATTATGATGGAGGAATTCATTTAGAAGAGGATAGACAATTGTTAATGAATGCAACAGTTACCCAAAAAGAAGAATAAAATACCAGGAGTAAGGTTGTCAAAGGGGTAGGGCCTCAGGCCAAACCAAAAATTCTAGTGCTTACTAGTATCCCTAAGGAAACCCCTTAGAAAGATGCATCTCTAAATGGATTTGTCACCCCAAATAAAACTCATGTTCCTCCCCATGCTCAGAATGTGAAAAATCATGTGCCATCAGATGAATTTGTGAACCTTCCTCCTAACACTGCCTTACCGAAATATGTTCCTTATGACATAGCCCAAATATTGAGTTAGATCAAGATTAGTGTTCCTATTTTTTAATTTCTTAGAATCCCTAAGCATAAGAAGATGGAGTTTGAGTATTTGTGGCTTAAGGAAGAAAAGGTCACCCAGGGTAAAAAGGTAAACAATGTAGAGGTTTCTCCTGCCATTACAGAATTAGAAAAAAAACAAGCATTAGAGGAATTGGGTGAACCACCTGAGGTTTATTTTGGAACTTCTATAGTTGAGTCTCAGCTGAATGTAGATCCATTTTTCACTACTCTAATTATTAAGGATAGGCTATTACATAACTGTATGCTTGATTCAGGAGCCTCATGTAATGTAATGCCTCTTGAGTTCATGAATGAGTTGAATATCAAAGTAATAGCGGCTTATGGGAAATGTATTGCCATGGATTCAAGAGAGGTACAAGTAGTTGGATGTGTCAAGGGTTTAGTTGTGCAATTGACAACGTATCTAGGAAAGTACTTAACCTTGAATGTGGTCATTGTGGATTGTCCTGCTAAATGGGGATTGTCATTACTCAGATAGTGGGTAGTTAGTGTGGCTGGAAGTGTGCAAATGGACATGTCTTATGCCACCATACCAATTAATGGTAGATTTTTGAAGTTACATGGTGAAAAGAAAATGTTATATCTCATTGAGGACCCCAAGAGTGCTTCTTATGAAGTATTGCACACAGACATTGATGTTGATAACTTTGTGAGTTATGTGGATTTCAAGGAGTATGAAATTGATCAATGTAGATATCCTGAGCAGGTTGATTTTCCTGGGACTTTGATGCTTGATGCAGCCTCGAGAGATGTTGAAAAAATTGATCTAGGAAAAAATCTTGATAATCCTGAAAAAATGTAGTCAGATAGAGTAACGCCCGTTAAAACAACCCACTTGAGACCTAAGAACAACCTAGGATTAGTTAGGAAAAAAATAAGGAATAATTTTTTTTGTTTAAAAGAGTTTACAACCAGGTTACAAGGAAAAAACTATCATGAACAAGTTCCAGAACACTGTTAATTCACTAGAACATATTTTTATTTCACTAACAATTTTTAGGGGTCATTAGGCCCAAAATCTAGGGTTAGAAGGTTCAATAAGGTTCAGAGGGTAATTCCTCACTATACCCGCTCTCTAACAGGCTCAAAGATTCAACTTGATTTTTCCCAAACTTAACACATTCAAAAATATCTTAAATTATTACCATTGGTTAGGAAATTTCCTTACCTTTCCATTTATATATAGAAGTTCTCCTAACTCCTCATATTTTTTTGAGTTATGGGTCGACAGGCCTTGGGGTGAAAATTTTCCCCAGTGAGCCTAGGGGTGGAAATTTGTCCCAAGGGGGGGGTTGATGGAGCGGCAGGGAAAATTAGAAAAAACTTCCCAAATTAATTTCCTAAGTTCTTAAGGGAAGAATTCGGGCCTGTAGGCGCACCAAGGAATTTTTTCCCGAATTTATTTTTTTATGCCAAGGAAGAAAAACTTCAAAAGGCCATAACTTTTGATAGATGTCTTAGTTTTGGGAAAATGAGGACTTTTTGGAAATACCTTGACGTTCTATTTACCGAAGGATCATTAATTCTTGATTTTGATAAAGTTTAAGGGGTCAATTTCATGAAAATTTTCTGCAGGTTTTTCCAGTACGAACTGGTAAATTTTATCGTATAAGATTTGTTCAATTTGATCTTCTTCCTCTCTCAACATGTCAAATAGACATGGAAAATTGTTCTTAGATGGATTTAAGAAGGATTTCTAGATTCAATTTGTCTAATTGATTTATAATTTGAACATTTACATTTTTTTGACAGAAAAATGACTGTAAGAGGGCTGAGCCTGATTTTGCAAGGTTTTGAAGGATTTATCCTTTAATGTTAGAGTCCAATTGAATTAATTTAGGACACACTACTTTAATTTAATCATTTAATCTATTATTTCATTGTTGCAGGTTTGAACTATGCATTTTAGGTAAAGTATTTGCCAGTTGCGAAACAAAACAGAGATCAAGTTTGAAAGGGTCTATTTATCATTTTTCATCATCTAAGTCTAGGAATTCCTTCCAATTCCAATCTAATACCTTTAGTTGATTCAATTCCAACCATTCCAAAAACCAAAATATAATTTTGATTTCCAACTTTACACATTTCAAAAGACAGAGTTCTACATTTTCCTTCAAACACATTTACTTCTTTCAAACAAAGATTTCATTTCACATTTAGATGTTCAATCTTAAAACAAAAACACAAATTGAGAAAGGTAATGCAATCCTTTATTGATTCCAAAATATAACTTTACAACCTTTCTTTCATTCTTCGAATTCATCATACAAATTACAATTCTTTCACATTCTTTCAAAGGCTAAAAACAGGGTTTATTTCTTTTACATTTCACTTTATAACTTTCATAAACAATACAACATCTTTCTATTACAAAACATTTACAAGTTCCTCCACTTCAAGTGGGAAAGGTTACAATAAAATTTATCTCAACAAAGGACTATCAAACTATCTTTATCTTAGCTCCAGAACAACAACATGTAGATTTCACGTTCTTCTAATTTGATTACAACAAGAGTAGGGGAATGTAAACACTCTCCACCTAACCAAGACATCCAATGAAGAGGAGAAGCCATCCTTCTTCATTGGCCCCCGAGCCCCAACCATAATGTAATTAAAGATATGATCCAACTCATGACAACAACAGGCTTCCACAAACACACAAACAACACTTTCACAGTAAAAACATAGTCCAAAACAGAATGTAGTTTGCAGCTACATTAAAACATGACAAACAATACAAAGGCTTCATCAAGCAATCCAAATGAGCAAGAAACTATGGGGGATGCTTCTTATGCCTCCCAAAGGGGAAATGGGTATCACCACCTGAGAACAAACCACCAGAATATATATATATCATTTCAAATCCCTAACATGCCCTTATGCCTCCCCTAAGTACCCCTTATTCCTCACATTTCCTTATGTCTCCCAAACCTCTTAAGGCACCCATAATGAGTAAAGAAATGCAAGCTATTTATTTGTAAGGTGGAACCCAAATCCCAACTCCCTCCACCCTTATACCTCCCTGAACACACTTGTGTCTCCCACAAAATAACCCCATAGTCTTCTCCTACACAATTCCTAGGCCATCTATCCAACAACCCACAAACAAGCCAAAACATTCACACATTAACATTTTCATAAACAAAAGAGAGGCATTTCAAGAATAAAGCTTCTACCTCTCCATGATGGAGTTGTTCCAGGTTCCAAAACATCAAGCTTAACCCAATGCAAGAAATCTAAATCAACCAAGCACAAGCATGCAACAATTCTCCAAAAACTTTTTCTAAGCAAGAGCTCAAAAACAACAGAAGAATTTTCCCAGGAATGAAGTCTGCAAAGTGAAGCAACCCAAAACAAGGCAAGGAGTTCAAATTTTATAGAAGAGGGAAGAGAAGAGGATGAGGTGGATTCATGTAGGATGCCACATCACACATCCTCAACCCCAACCCCAAAGTTAACTTCATTCTCCAAAGCATAATAAATAGGTGGGTGAAAAATATGACAGTTCACTTACACTCTCAAATCCAACCCACACCCCAAAGGTCTGAAATTAAATAATGTAAGAAAAGTGCAACTAAAACCTATAATTTGACTTCTCAAGAAACATTATACAAGTCTAATCTCAACTCTCTAACCGTAGGTATTGTTGGTAATTAAATTTAAGAGGTATAGGATGAGTTTAACTTGTCCCACAAGCCTTCAAGGACAATTTTGAATTTCCAAAAAGGTGGAGTGTTTCACACTCAAAATTTAACTTACACATCTCTTACAACACTTTAATTCAAGGCTAAAAACTCTATTAATTTCTTTCTTATGACATATTTTATTTATTTATTTTAACAATATGATTACTCACAATTTTTACATACCATTTAGTAATTAAAGAAAACAGTAAAAGCACCACATAATAAACACATGCAAGCATAAACAAAGGGAAAAAAATAAAGAAATACATAAAACCCCTTGGTAACAATCAAAGGTGACCCCCCCCCCCCCCATGGAAATCCCTAACACACACAAACACGCACAAACAAATACTAGTTTCCATGGTGACCTTGTTGAATTCATCTAGAATTCTAATGTGGTTGGTCTCCAATCCCCTGATGTTTGTTGTGATATTTTAAACTGCAAGACCCAAATACCTCCTTGGGCCTCATGGCCATATCAGAACATCCAAAATAATATAAATATAATTACCAAAATCATCTAGATATATGAATCATAACAACATCAAAGCAATCTGGTAATATCATTTGTAATTTTACTCAACAATCATATCATCATCCAATAATTTCCATTTCTAGGTCTACTCACAATATCCAAATATCGTAAGTCCGCACAACATCCATAATATAACCATGTCAAACAGTATACCATCATCAATATCAAAAATTCCTCTAATAATCATCATGCATCATAACTAAATCAAGTCAACAATAATCCATGATCTACATCTATCATCATGCTATAATAAGGTCCATAATCATGACTATAATATAATCAGCAATATCATGATTAGTATCAAAAGGTGTCAAAGGGAAGTGGGCACAACATACCCCTCCCTTTAGACTCGACTTCCTCCTTGAAGTCAATAGAACAAATGTGTAAAATGAACTCGTAGTAAAGTAGCATCCTCCCATGTAGCTGTAGTCTCATCATATATGTCCCACTACACCCAGACCTGATCAATATCTCTACCTCGAAGGCCCAGGGTCCTATGATCTAGGATGCAAATGTACTCCACCATCACCTGTCAATGATCCTACACCTGCAATGATTTCCAATCTAACACATGAGAACGATACATAACATATCTCCTAAGAATTAAAACTTGAAACACATCATGTATGCAAGACAAGCTAGGTGGCAATTCTAGATGATTAGCCAAAGGGACGATACACTCCAGGATCTTAAAAGGACCCACAAATCGAGGAGATAACTTAGAACCTTTTCCATAATGGATAGGGCTCTTATGTGGACTGACACAAAGGAACACCTTCATGCCCACATCAAAACTACTGTCAGTCCTATGTTGATCTTCATACTTCTTCTGCTTGTCCAGTGCCTCCTGCAGTCTTTGTTTGATCAACACCACCTGCTGCTCCATATCCTACAGTAAGGCTGGTTCAAGAGAAACCCTGTCCTCTAACCTGTCCCAACTAATAGGTGTCCTGCACTCTCTACCATACAAAGCTTGAAAAGGAGCCATGCCTATAGAACTCTGAAAACTATTATTGTAGGTAAAACCAGCAAAGTACAGGTACTTCTCCCATGTAGACTGTTGATCCATCATGTACATCCTGAGTATGTCCTCTAAAATTTGATTCACCTGCTCCGTATGTCCATCTGTGTTAGGGTGATATGCTATGCTGAAATTGATCTTCATCCTGAGGGCATGCTGCATGGTAGTAAAAAAATGGGAAGTATACAAAGGATTGCGGTCACTAATGATCTTCTGCGGAATCCTGTGTAACCTGACAATCTCATCCAAGTATACCCGTGCCACTACACTAGCTGTATAAGTGGTCTTCACCAAAGAAAAGTGAGCCACTTTTGTCAATTTATCAACCGTGACCATGATGACATCATGGTGATATCTCGACATCGGTAGCCCAACAATGAAGTCCATGGAAATGGTGTCCCACTTCCATTTTGGTAAAGCATGAGGAAAGAGAAGGTCGTCATGATGCTGATACTCAGCCTTTACTTTCTGGCACTCTAAACATCATGACACGAACTAAGCCACGTCTCTACCAAGTCCTCTCTAATGATACAATTATCTCAAGGTGGCATGCATATTCTTCACCCTGGGATGGGCTGAATAGGGTGCATGATGTGCCTTTGCCAAGATGTCCTTGCTTAACCCTCCATCTCTCGGAACATATATTCGACCTCTGTGCCTAAGAAGGCCACCTACCTCAAGTGAGAAGCCATCAAAATTTCCCTCGAGGGGTCTTTTAGAATCAATATATGTTCGAATTGTAATGTAGAATATGTCTAGAGGAAGATGCTAAAGAATCCTATTCCACAAATCTGTGCTCACTGAGGTGGCCACAGCCACATGTCTCCATCTACTGAGAGCGTCTGCCACAACATTCTCCTTCCCCTTCACATGCTCTATCTCCATATCATACTCACAAAGAAACTCCATCCAACACCACTGACGAGTGTTGAGATTGGGTTATGTGAAGAGGTGGCGAAGACTCAAGTGATCTATGTTGAGTGTGAGTCACCGACCAAGCAGAAAGTTCCTCCATTGAACTAAAGCTTGCAAAACTTGCACAAACTCAAGATCATGAGTCGCATAATCAAGCTCATAATATTTGAGTTTTTAAGATTCAAAATCCACTCCTCTATACTCCTACATCAACACACCTCTCAGCCCTGTTAAATAGGCATCCGTCCAAATGAAAAACTCACCCTGTGGATTTGGTACTGCAAGGATAGGTGTTGTAGTGAGACATTCCTTCAGTGTACTAAAAGCCTGCTTGCACCTATCTAATTGGACAAACTTATTCCCTTTTCTCTGAAGGGAAGTGATGGGGTGTGCAATCTGAGAGAAGTCCAGAACAAATCTCTGGTAGTAACCTGCTAATCCCATGAATTTGCACACCTTAGTGACAGTAGTGGGTGCTAGACAATCCATAATAGCTCTAATATTGGAAGGATTGATGGTGATACCTTCCCCAGAATTTATATGACCCAAATACTACACCTTTGTTTGAAATAATACACACTTCTTCAAGTTCTCATAAAGCTACTGCTATCAGGGACACTGAAGAACCTGGCGAAGGTGCCCCTCGTGCTCTTCATGCGTACATGAGTAAAACAAAATGTAATCAAGGAGGATGAGCACAAAGTGATCTAAAAGGGTCCTAAATACCCCATTCATCAAACTCATAAATATTGTAGGGGCATTAGTCCAACCAAAAGGCACCACTTTGAACTCATAGTGGCCATATCTCGTACGAAAGGTAGTTTTATGAATGTCTTCCAGGGAGACATTTGAAGGCTTCCATTGGCTCCTCTCTATACTTAATATTTTAAAGAAACTTTATAAGGCCTTGGACACGTGGAGGGCCCATGCCTATTTGGTAACTACCCCTGTACTTTATTTTTAAAGAAGCACCAAAGGGAAACATGGAGGTTTCCACTGGATCTGCCCATACTTAGACTTTTCAATGGCCAAGGAAACTTTCTTAGATACTATGCATGTGGCACCTTCTGTTGGTCCTTAAACTCTTTCAAAAAAAATTCCTAGTTGAGACATGTGGTGAACCCGTGCTTGTTTAGGGTCTCTGCTTTTGGGCACCATATCAAAGGTGCACAAAAGAGACATGTGGAGGCTTCTGTTGGCTCCTTTTTATACTGAGACTTTTTCAAAGGCCAAAAGGTAATTTTCTTATGCCCAGGGCACGTGGAGAGCCTACACTCATTTTAGGTCCCACCTCTAAACTTCATCATTGAAGTTACACCAAATGAACACGTGGAAGCTTCCGTTGGTTCCTCTTTGCACTCGGCCAACTCAGACTCGGAACGCAGGTAAATTGGGATAGTCTATGCCCAGACACTCATTTATGAGAGGCATGAATGCAAGCATCCATGCAAGGGCACTCATTTCTCAAGGTGTATTCTCGAGGGTTAAGAGGATTGGTTGACAGATCCAGCTATATAGAGCCACCTGAAAATGATTAAAATGGGGATTTATCGCTTGACAGAATAAAAGAATGATTAGAAGGACTGTCAAAAAGTTGTGGTATGGCATCCCAGTCATTAGTCGAGGGTCTGCGAAATGTGATCAGTTCATGATTTGTCCACCTGGCAGTTCCAGGTTTTTTTTTTTTAACATTACTTTCTGAGACAAATTGGTAAGAAGAAAACAATCCCTCGAATATCGTTATTATTTGGGGGAAACTTTGGGATGAGTGAGCGAGTGAATTGTATAAATGCAATGAAAATACTCTTGCAAATGGTGTCGAGAGGGTTTAATTCTTACGAGAAAATTTGAGAAAGCCCATCTTCCTAAGAGACCATCTGAGAAACCTATTAATCTCCTATGTTTTAGATTTAATCGCGTCAAGATGGTTGCAAGTGTACAACCATTGACAAGATCTGAGACTATTTAAGAAACTTTCCCCTGGTGATAAATCTAATAGATCTTGAATTAATCTGTGTTGATCTCGGGAATAATTTTTTATGCATTTATTTCATAATGTTTTCAATTTTTTTTTATGTTTTTGTTGCAATATTGTGTTAAAATCCCTTTGAATCACACAGGATCTCATTCCTCTGATAGTTTAGTGGCATTTTCAATTTCATTATGAGAAGAGCCTTCATCTTGTAATGAGTTAAACAATTTAAAATCACTTTACTGTCATCTCGTTGATCAAGATTGTCTATAAGCCTTTGAGTGTATCATAGGCGTGAGGAAAAATGGATCTTTAATGTTTAATTCATTCTTTAGCTCGAGCCTTTATTTTGAATTCTCAAAGATTATGTGAAATCGTGAAAATTTGGGGCTCTATTGATGCACACGTTTTGGTTGAAGGAATATTTTGGCTATTGTAAAGCATTATGTCTGTTAGTCTTCCAATTTATGTAAAGGTTCTCAAAGATCTGGTGAAATAAATTTCATCTTGCTTAATCCCCACCAAAATTTTCAAATAACCATGAATCCTACTTGAAGTACCCCTGTTTGTGTTGTGTATCCACAAATGAACAAATTCTACCGCAAAATATACATAAGCAAGCAAGTTTTAAGTGTCTCTAGTAACCTAAACCATGCTCAGAAAATATTGCCATTCTTTAGAAGTGACAACTCGTGAGAGTTAAATTGTGGTGTATTGATCATATTTTCTCAAGGTTCCCTTAAAATTGCCCAAATAAGGATCCCTTCTTGTCCTTCACTAGCAAAGGTTACAAAACGGGTCCTCTCACCCTGGTCGAAAGGTACGACCTAAAGTAGTGAGGATAGATAAAATCCTTTTATATGGTGTTATCCATTTCTGTAATGCCAGAGTGACAAAAAGACAAAAAAATCTCCTTCCCAGCTACAAAACGACTCATAATATGATATGTCTGTCTCTCAGTGTCTTACTAAATCTGTGATGTTGCTCGGCTTCCAAGGGAGAATCAATTTAGATACCAACACAATCAATAATATTTATCGTTGTGTGTGATATATTAGCATTCAACAATGCACATGTAGATTCGACACTCATAGGACACCAATCAATTCTCTCTCATTTACACTAAGAACTAATAGTTATTATCAATACATATGACCTATAGTTCCATGACAAAGCTATTAATAATCATACTTATTCCAATACTCAAGATTGCTTCTCTGATGCATATAATCATATAATATATTCTCTTGCCTCATGTTATATGGTCCTTACATATATTGACGTTGCCCTCTTCCTAATACACACAAATAGTACAACATACACATCCCATATAGATAGAACTTTGCATGCACACACATTATAGTACTTATGTTATGTCAATAGTTTGAAGCTCTAGTTGTTAACAAATGCATTATTGAACGGTGCAATTCATTTATCACTAGTCTAATGTGGTTGTTAAGAGAACAATTTACTGAAGACACCATCACTAACCCATGATGAAGCCCATTTCACATGTTTAATGTGAGTATTCAAGGAACTATTTACCAAAGATTCCACCTTTCCATTCAAACTTTTTCGCCACTTCCCCCAAGGTCATTATTCTATGGTTCATATTTCGCGCATCTTACTTAGAAAAGGACACGAACTATAGAACATTATGAAAATAGAAAACTACGACCTACATGTGAGATACCTGGTCCTTTTCAAGCTCTAAGCCTTTTGGTCATTGGGATTTAAAAATTCAAAACACCTTATCACTTACGCTTCGTAGAACACACTAAGTGGTTTAAAGAACACACATTTATACGAATATCAATGCGTGCGGGCATTTACATACCATGCTTACATCGCTGACATATTTAGCATCTTTCAGCTGCTAACAGCCTTCTATGCAAGGGGACGGCTACAAATTTGAGGCTTCTATAAGTATTTCTTCTTTGGCATCTGTAAGATAGCCCCGCTGTTATTGGATTCGAGAATCAAACAATACATACTACATATTTAAGTTACTGTAATTTTTCGAGGATTGCAATTTTTAAAATTAGATTCCGAATAGCATATGATATGCATAGAACCCTATGTTTCTCAAGGTAGTTCTGATATGAATGACGTTGTTGAACATCTAACCATCCACACTCCTAAGATATCTATTGCTCGCGAACCATTTTAAAATTTCCTAGAAACAGGAGTTTTTAAAACAGCTCAAACCATTCAGCAATTCCAAATATTTCAACTTTTTGTGATGCGAATCATAAATTAAAATGAATAAACAAGTTTCCTTTACCTGTGGAACGGTAAAACATCTAAGCTGTAAAAAACAAAGACAAGGGATAAATAATCAAGTACTTCTACAGAGCTGAATCTCTTCCAATACATATTTATGCCTTTCAGAATGCTTCTGGAAGATTACAATTACTCGCATGCAAAAGAAAATGAGTATTCCAATCAGTTGCAAAAGCCTTATTCTATACTGATATATGTTAATTAAAAATTAACAAGTGGTGTTTCTCTTCTACCTCAATTCATCGATTCATCGATCTTGGAAACTCCAATTGTGTGGAGGAAGAGCTGGTAAAGCATTAGATGTAGTGGGAGCCATGTTAGAATGTTTGAGATCAATTACTTCTGAAAAAAATTGCGCCTCTTGGGATGCAATTGTGTTAGCCGACTGACCTAAATGTTCGCGAAAAAGCATATACTGCTGCTGCTGATGTGCAGAATTATTGTAGATTAATGTGCTGTGATCTACATACATTGATGAACTCATAACTGCCATTGTAACAAATTCTCCATCATCGAAAATTCGCCGGGTTTGGAACGAGGGGGCAACTGACTGATCTGGTGTGTGCTGATGAAAGTGATTAGCCACCGGCATATCAATTCCATTATATGGAATATGCATGGATTGGGCATTCTGATCGAGCTGCGGAAATTGAGATAAACACACTTGATGCAAGTTAGAGAATGCGGCGCCGTGTCGTATTGCAGTAGGAGGTTGGGATGGCACCGACATTTCAGAAGCAGGTGGCAACGGGAAATCCATTGCTGTTGTAATTGCGGTCGGAAGTTGTCTACCGGTAGTAATGAAGACACCTCCATTATTTTTGTTCACAACGTCATTATTTATATTATGCACGGTGAAGGTGAGAGACGCTCTTTCGGGAAAGTTCAATTTGGCCCTTGTTCCTCTAAATTTTAAGGCAGCATTATCGTATGCAAGGGCTGCGTCTTCTGCACTGTGGAATGTTCCCAGCCAGACCCGAGCCGCCTTGACTGGGTCTCGAATCTCTGCACCCCATTTACCCCAGGGTCTTTGCCTGACTCCCCTATAGCGCCTCTTTCTCTGCTGCAGCTTGGAATTGGAAGTTGATTCAATAATTTGAGGGATCTCTAATGTGCCGTGCTTTATCAGTTTCAGTGCATCTGCTCCTCATAAACAAGAATTAGACAATAAGGTATCCATCTCTTTTCTCCAAATGTAAAATATAAAAGTAATTATTTTGCCATGTATTTATATATTAATTATTAACTTTGAAATTGAAAGATTTCTTTTGCAGATTGCAGTAGAAAACTATTCTGAATCCACAATGCCAAAGTTGATATACAATTTTCTACGATTCATTATATTCCTCAGATCGAAGCACAGTGGTATATTGAACTAAAAAGGATTGAAATATCAACAACTAAAATTCGGAGCAGCAGTCAAATACAAATTAAAATATATCTATTGTTTTAAATGTAATATATTAGTTTTAACTGGCTAGGAAGGTACTCGACTGACTGTTCTTCTGGATTTATATTTTAGAATTCACCAAGACAGTAATAAGAAAATATTGACCTCGAGAAGACCCACCATTGAAACCGTGATCAGAAAGATCTGTCATGGTAGTCGTCGTCTGCGGCCGATAAAAAATGTCTTCCATGCGATTAATAACACCTTCACCTCCGAGTACACGAGACAGAGCACAAATTACTTCCAGATTGTCCAACCTAGAACACTCTGAGGGACAATCTACCCTGGATCCGTTTTGTGTCCTCTTTTCCCCGCTACTTTATTTCTTTTTTAAACCCAGCTAAAATAGAGGGCTTTAACAAAGCTCAAACGATTCCAAAATCAGGAAAGGTCAAACAGAATGCAGCCGATATGAAAAATACTTTATTGGAAGCCTTTCATATTTCTTATCCCTAATTCGACTTCTCCCCTAGATTTCCTCTCACATCACATCAATTTAATATTCTCAACGGTTCCAACTTTTACCAGCCATACCCTGTAGTCAACCCCAACCTCCAACTAGGGCAGTACAGTATTGTGATTATAACCCACTACGACGACTTGCAGTCTTCGACGGAGATGTTTTAAGTGTAAAAGTTTTTGGCCCACGGTACTTATAGTTTAATCGGAAATAAATTTTTCTTCTGGTTCATATACTAAAATTTAGTGTATAACTATTCATTTATGATGCCCTCAACTGCAATCCTAAAGTCCACAGAGTTCAGGTTTTTCTTGTCTTTCTACCATATGTTTTCAATTGATGTGTACTTTCTATTAATAGCAAAGTCTTACCCTGACCCATCGTATCTAATTCCACGAACAACGATAGTGTTTTGTATTTAGTATTTAATTATTTCGTGGTGTCTTTGTTCTCCATTTCTACTTGATGATTAAGTTTTTGGCAAATTTTTATACGAAGAAGTAAACTGGGATATATAAGGACATGCATACTTATGCACGAATATTGCATCAAATAGTATTCGACAGCTTGTCCACAAGCGAGATTGATATCATATGTCAATACAAACATTGTACTTGTTGACATTTTTTGCACCTCGTGCAAAAAAGGTCAACTCAAAACTTTTAGTTTCTCAGATTGATCGGGTTACAAGTTAACTTTATTCGGGGCATCCATCTTGGAAAGGGATATTGTTTAATTGCTTGGTTTTGGACAGAATTAGAATATCATGCATCAAAATAACAGCTGAAAGTATTGCCCCAAAAGGCAACTGTTAGCCAATTTTGCCCCTCGGGAAAAAAAATTGATCGAACAAAACCTTGCAAAGGAGAAATGGAGACGTTGGTTTAGTCGTACGAGCTCACATTCGATCCCAAAAAATCAAGTGGCAAGCGGGCTCGACAATGGAGAAGCAAGGTCAGAAGATGAATGGCCAATGGAAATGTTGAAGAATATCGATCCCAGAGCGAGTTGACTTGAAGCACAACAACAGAGCTGCGGAAGATGCCACATGTCAGCTCAGCGCACTTTCAAAAGGTGTAACAAAGCAGAGACCCTAGGGATGCACTTGACCCCCATGTGGATCTTAGCACATATCAGGCTCGCGGACGATGCCAAGTGTCTAACTACCGCTACTTCAAGAAGGAAAGGAGAGGGTAAAGTCTTGGAAGCCCGCGGGGTTTCCACGTGGAGCTAAGTCCAACCATCATCAGAAGCCTCCACGTGTCTCTTCAGTGCACTTTTGGTATGGTGCTCAAAAGTGGGGTCCACAAATGAGCGCAGGCTCTCCACGTGGTCAAAGCCCGAGAAAGGTAGAACCGGTCGTTGAAAAGTCTAAACATAGAAGAGCCAGCGGAAGCGTCTATGTGTCTCTTCAGCACACTTTTGGTATGGTGCTCAAAAGTGGGGTCCCCAAACGAGCGCAGGCTCTCCATGTAGTCAGAGCCCATGAAAGTTGCACCGGCCATTGAAAAAGGTGAAGCAAAGCAACAGAGCCAGCGGAAGGTGCCACGTGTCATCTCAGTGCAACTTGAAAGGTAAAATCCAAAGGCAGGTCCGCAAATGTGCACTAGCCCTCCATGTGTTTAGGGTCCAACATAGTTGCTCCTAAATAGGGACTTAGGAAAAACACAAAAAAACAGAGCAGGTTCGTGGATGATGCCAAATGTCAGCACGTCGCATTCCCAGGACCCTAAAAGCTAGCAAAAATCTTAAGAATGTGCGGGGCTTCCATGTGGATCTTGCACAAATAGACTCCAAACCCAAAGCAGCTTGGAAAATATTAGCAGAAGCATCGATGTGTCTCTTCGGTGGACCTTTGGTATGATGCTTAAAAGGCAGGTCCCTAAACAAGTGTAGGTCTTCCATGTTTCTAGGGTCCAACAATGAAAGATGAATCACGAGGAATGCCCGACCCTAACCTTCAGATGATCATAACAACCAATTGGAAGCTTAGATTTGAGCAAGAGAGGACTTTTTGGAAATGTCTTGACGTTTGATACTCAACTATGACTAGATATCTTTAAATTAGTGAGACTAAGTTAGTAAAAAATAATAAATATAGTTTGCCATTTTTTAGGCTATCAGGTTTCTCACCTATCACCATTAATTAAGTTATGGGCTTCCCTTCTTTCCCAATAAGGAATAGTATGCGGAGGCATGGGTTTTGTAGTGGAACCCATCATTGTTCCAAGTGAATTCAATGCTCTTTCTGAGTGGTTGAGGAAGGGTTTGAATTCTTCTCTCCTTCCTCTCTCATTCTTCCTATATATTGTAAAGAGGAGCAATTTTCTAAAAGTGGGTCATTTTTCCTCTTTCGCCCCCTCCCCCTTTCTTCTCTAGGGTCGAATGTGGACCTTAAGCCTCCTCTCATTTTTTTTAATGGCATTTTCTTTGCTCTTGCCAAATAATGATGTACTGTGTGAACTCATGGAGCAATAAAATATGTTTTGTGATGCATTTTGTCAAGCTTTTTCTTATTTTATTGTCTCTTCTTGCCTCTCATCATTGCAAGGTATGTTGTGCATATCTCTGATGTCTATTACAGGTTTCGGAAGATGTGTTTAATGGGTTGAAGTGGTGTTCTATATGAAATTTATGTTTTTTCTATGATGCATCTTGTCCATCCTCTCCATTGCTCACCTCTCTCCATTTCAGGCAGTTGAGATTGTGATCAACAAACTCTACTTTTCTGGTCTATCAGTGCTTTAGTGTAGGCTCTTTTTTCATGCACTCTCTCTCGCTAGTCCCTTGGAAAGTTAGATTAGGATTAGATAGTTTGCCTGCATTAGAGTAGATTGTGGTAGGTAGTCTAGGAGTAGGATCCAAACTTCTCTGGAGGATCATCTTAAGCCCGCAAGTCCCACAGCTTGAGAGATGATTCAATCACTACAAGAAAATAGGTACTCTATCCACAATTTTTTCACAATTTATTTCTAGATATCTTATTCAAAAATGTGAATCCAATTTTGTGGACTCCATCCACAATTTTTTTGTGAAAACAATAATTGTGACAAAAATTGTGAAAAAATCACATATTGCTAATTGTGACATTTGTCACTATTCTAATATTGTTACATGTCTACAATTGAAAAAATTGTGATAATTTCAAAAAAATTAATACTGTGGTGAACCCACTATTTTAAAATTGTGACATATACCGCACTAATAAGAAAATTATTCCAGAATTTTAAAATTATGACTATTTAAACAATTGTTAAGTTTTAATATGATTTTTTACACAATTAATGTAATTTTTAATCTAATTTTAAACTAATAAAGAAAGGGAAATATTATCTTTAATTAACTGTAATGCCCTGTTCAGCGTTTACCATAGTTCTTGTCGCAATGACCCTCTTGTGGAGCGTCGAACGGCTGTGTGTAATTCTAATGTCTTGGCCCCATGGTCGGTCTTTGCTTCATGTTCTCCTTCGAACGTTAACATCTAGTTTATTCCCTTGGTTGCTTAGGCCTGTTCACATGTTGTTTTAATCATTGTGAGTAATGGGCAATTTGATTCTTACTTCCTCTAGCTTGCTCGTCTGGTTGCGATTTAATCTTCTCAGGTTGAATAGTAATCATACAAAAATTCGTATACCTTTTTAGCTTATGGGAACTGTTCAATTCATCTTGTAACTCCTTTTGCATTTGTATTAATATATATCTTCTTTCGTATGCTTTGTGAACTTACCTTAGTTAGTAGAGATTTTTGTTATCCCGTATCTTTGCTGAAGGAGGGGCTCATGGGGGCGCCTGGCGATGGGGAGGAAGTGTGATTTCAAATATATTTAAAGAATCTCATTAAAAATCTAGATTATCATAAATATGGAATTTCTTTCAATATCTATTTTGCAAGACACTTAGTCAGTTCCGATCATTTATAAATTTATTTGAAATCATTACAAATCTTGATTATTAGAATATGTATAAAAATTGAAATGCTATTCTGTAGGACACTTATTAGCTTCCTCTAAATACATTCTTTGATTTATTCTAATTGATTCTTCTTGAATTCAGAATTGAAGTAACATACACATTACAATTTTCTAGAATTGATGCAACATCAAACTTCTTTAATTTTCATGTTTTTAATTGATTTTCAAGTCCTATCTTATAATAGCCTTGAAATCACAAACTTTAGGCCAAATAATTTCTAAATGCTAAGAATTAATTGGAAAAACCCGCAAAAATATTTTAACCTCTACCATTGAATTAATAGGTCGTGGTGAGGACTGCGTAGTTTTTAAATCTTTTAATTTGCTTGCAGCTACCCTCCATTGCCACCTTGGCCAACCAGGTCCATTCGCAGGTCTTGCTGTAAGTGGATGACATTACTCTCCTCCCAACCACCTACCCTATAGACCGTAATGGCCATTATGTCTCTACCTTGCGTGAGGGAGATGGGAGTCGGTGGAGGCCTATTTTTCTTCACCTGGATCTCTTTTTGATTCTTTTGTCAATGCATATGGGCACAGTAATGATTTGACATGATGGCTAGATGGAGCTTCAAGCTAGTGAAGCAGGCGTGTTACCTCCACTTTCATTGAGTGCTGCGAGGTGTGTTCTTGTCAGGGATCCACAGTAGCGCCCGCAACAGCAATTAACCAGGCAGCAGGAAAGATAACAGAACATTGTGGGTTTCAGCTTACAGTGTATTCTATTCTTTGGGTTTATTGGGTTAAAGAGAGGATTCGACCATGTATAACTCTCCCTTAAGGAGCGCGTGGGATCGAAACGCGGGAAGGACGTTCACTGTTCCAGTCATAGGCTCTTCTTCTCCATCTGTTGCTTCGTATTCCCCGCGCTTTGTGAATATAGACACCCCAGGCATGTTGCAGTATAGTAGAAGCCTTTTCTGAGCACTTCCAACAAGTAGGTTTTCCAACTATGTTATTATCTGTTTAGTATCAAATGCATCCTCAAATTCGGGTTTCTCCTTCAAGATATTTTTTTATCAAAATCGACTATGTGACAGTGAGAGTGTTACCAGGAGACCTGATGAAATTTATTTACAAAGATTCTCTATTGAGACCCCCCCATTGATTTGTGGAATTTTGTCACTTTTTGCTCACTGTGTGGATTCTCTCTCCTTGCATGTGTTTTTTGGAGGCGTATTCTTCTTCAAATTTCTATTATCCTTATTCCTTGTGCTTTTTCGATGTCTCTGTCCTTCTCTGGTGCCCCATCTTTAACGCAGGTTGGAAGGTTTTTAGAGAGTTTTGCAGTCTTGCCTTGTCCCTTTCTTTCAAGTATGTGCTGGACATTTTTCATTAAAACCATATTGTGCATACCGTAGTCTTGACAGCACCTGAGAACACTGTTCTTTCCATTCGATGTTTCTTATAAAATGGAGCTCTCTGCCAAGGCTAAGCATAGACGAGAATGGAGCTTGAGTGCCAAGCCTATAGATAGGGGAGATTCGACATGAGGATTGTCGTTGCTGGTCTGGGCAGTGTCCATGAAACCTTTTGAATCTGGAGAAAAAGGCAAGATATTTCTACACTTTTCTACTGTTATTATATTTAAAATTATTGTGAAATCGAACCACCTTTTTCCTTGCATTGATTTGTCAGTTGGATGTCATGATGGTTGTCAGTATGTTGGTTGAAAGGATGCGTGTGCCCTCTCCTCTGGGTGTTATGTTTCTCTTACTCAAGTGATAGACCTTCATCTGTTTGTTTATGTATTTATTCTTCTCTGCGATTGAGTTGCAAGTTATTATGTTGATCAAACTAGTATTTTCGATATCATGGAAGTAAGTTTATGATAACTATGAAGCTCCTCCCTAGCACCCAAGTTTGTCTTTTGATGTTTTTTGTTAGCTCCTTCTCAAGTCCCTTTGATAACCTTTTGGCATCGAGAAAGAAAGGTTGTAGGATTAGTGCGATCAATGCTTGGGCTAGCCAGCTTAGAGTTTTGGTATTAAAACTTTTAGAATGAAAAGGTTTGTGTGCAATGTGTTTTCCATCTCGCGTGTTTAGACTCTTATATTATCTTTCATCTTGTTTCTAGGCTTTTAAGGCCATCCTCAAGAAGTACCTTGACCATCCCCATCAACTTGAACCATAACTAGCTTTTCGGATCAACTAAGCTCGAGGTTTCATTGTGCAAATCCAGTACCTCGTTGACACTAGAATAGTTTTGGTCTAATCCCCCTCTCAGAATTATTGTTGATGGCGCTCTTCTATTTTTCCTAACTTGCATTATTTCTCCTTTGTAATGTTAACGCTATTAATTAATATTGGTCAGTTTTTATGCACGTAATTACCGTAATAGTTTTGTGATGGAAATTTCCTTAAATGTGATTAATCTTCAGGAAAAACTCAGCTTTCATTTGATAGTCTTATGGATTCATAGCGAAAGGTTTTGTTTTGATAATGTCACTTAGAAATTATGTTTGTATCTTTGTGTGATGGTTGACTGTGTTACCAAGGGTTGCCTTAAAATATTGTTGTTTTGGGAAATAGGTAATTTATTTTAAATTAACCAAACATTAGAATTGT
Organism: Taxus chinensis; assembly: GCA_019776745.2. Classification (NCBI taxonomy): domain Eukaryota; kingdom Viridiplantae; phylum Streptophyta; class Pinopsida; order Cupressales; family Taxaceae; genus Taxus; species Taxus chinensis. The sequence goes on along the minus strand of CM034146.1, from coordinate 249,797,584 downwards.
TTTGGAGGTTTGCAAATCTTTAGTGTTATAAAATTTGTTGATGACATTATTGTATACTCTTGTTTGACGGAACTCCCTTCTTCTCTCGCGTGTTTGCTACTAGCCTGTAAGACTTTGACCCTTTTTGAATGATTGGAAAATCTCTTGTAGTTAATGGTCAAAACTAGTATACTTTGCCTTCGCTTCAAAACTTATGTTGTGTGTATACTTTATTTGATTTCCGGTTTGAAACTCAATTATACATGGCTTTTTGTGTTAATTTTTGAAACCCGTGGTTCCCCTTTTCTTGGGCCGATCAACTCTTGTTCTTTTAGAAATATATTATTTTAGCCTATGCGTTTGGTACCTTTGATAAATTTCTAGATGGTTGGTCTTTATATCAAATCTCAATCTTGTAATTATTATTTAATTACTTACTTGATGGGAATTCTGTTTTTGTTAGATTGTTTATTTCTACTTATAGGGCCAAGGGCCATTCTCATACGATTGCTATACTTTCGTTGCTTTTACTCCTAAGTGAAGTACAAGGTCTTCCCCTTCTTTGATTGGCATGATGGAGACTTTATTATAACTTGATGTGTTGATAGTGTTTAGAGGTTTGACCCAATTCTTGTAATAAAGTGCTTCCTTTTGTGGTATTGTTAGATAATAGTTATGGTGGTTTTGTGTAGCCTTATCTTGCTCAGTTCTCGCGAACTGACTCTTGTGGAAAAATTTGTTGCAGATGGATTTTGCGATTAGATGAGGGATAGACTTGTAGACTTTTGTACATCAACCTCAGTTGAGAAGTTCTTTTGCATGAATCCTTTTTATATTGTTCAACTATTGATAACATCTAGTGGAAAATTTAGAAGAGGATCAATGTCTTAGTATATTGTATCGTGGATTATGTCATCTTGACTTTGGAAACCTTGAATTGTTTGACTATCTTGGAAATTATAAGAAAATTTGTTTACCGCTTGTTAAGTGACCTTAATGGATTATCGGTATACTAAGAGTTGATGTAACCTTATTTCGTTTTCATAAATGAATAATGCTAAACTTTACCCCTACGATTAAATGTTGAGTTAAATCTTTCTAAGACTTAGTAATAGTGTGTTATAAGTAAAATAAAATGGGTTGTTTAATACTTATAGAAGTTAAACTAAAATTTATATTGCAAATAAATTAGTGTAGAGGTGACCAACTTGAGAGCATGTAATTCCATAAGTGATCAAAGATGAAACTATCCTTTATTAAGTAATATTATATAACTTGATATCCCTAGCTACACTAGTGAACACTATCCCTTTCATGGTGAAATTCTTAAACGAACTTAAGGGAAATCTATGGTTAGTTCTGGAAGATAATAAGATTTAATAAGCAGGAGAAAACAATTTAGAAACCACGCAATCTATCTCTCAGCCATTGGAAGGTAAATTGTTTTATTTTTATAAAACTCATTTAGTAAAGCCTAAGTAAAATCTTTAATAATTCTGGTTAAGTTTTCAAGTTTCAATTAAATCTTGGTAATAACAAATGAGGTCTTAAAGATGATTTCAACTCAACCTTCTCCCTCTAACCTTTTTCTAAGGTGCCTTGTATTTCTTCTCTTAAGTGTGTTGAACTTGAATCCATGTTGTCTTAAGGGTATGAGCAAGTTCTAGTAGCGTAAGTGTAAATAGATGGCCTTGTGGAATTAAATTACCCCTTTCTCTAAATAAACGAATTAAGCAAATAAATGTCATAATAGAGAAGATTTAAAGATAATTACTCAGTGTCAAAGGAATAAACTTAGCTTGGCAAGTTGAATTGTACGAATCATATCTTGAGCCTCCTTGAAAACGTAAGCTAAGAATTGCAAGATGTCTTTTTAAAATAAATAACCCTCAAGAATATCTCATTGTGGTTGGCCCTAACTGTAAGTGTGTTCTGTGGTTGGACTTCTATGTTGTCATGTCAAAAAGAAAAAGTGTATTATCCTTTTGGGTGTGAACGTTTCCGTGCTGACCTTGTGGTCATCCCCATAACAAGTGGTTCCTAGAGTTAGTTGTAACTTTGTGACGACATGTTGTGTCGTGTTATGTGTGGAAGCAAGTCAAAAAAAAAATTATCCTGTCTTTTACTGTGTTGTTCGTGTGTGATTTTTTTTGGGTCATTACATTAACGATAAAAAAAAATATATCTACATTAATTTAAAAATATTTATTATATAAAATCACCATTTAGGATGCTAAAATAATTTGGTACATTTCTTAACCATAAATTAAGTAATATTCACAAAAATTACTTAAGTATGCATTTAAAGAAATACTATTAAGATTTCTAATATAAAATACCAAGTTTTAAAAACATAACTTGTTAAATACATTTGAACATAGATTTTTTTAAACTTAAATTTTGAAGACTACATGCACATAAATAATTTTCATGAATATTTATAAATTAGGTTATTTCTCACAAGACATATAATTATTTCAAATCGTATTATCTTTGTGTAATGAGTAAAATTATTTATTCTATTTTTTTTATATATAATCATTAAATTGGGTAGGTATGATCTAGTTTTAATGTTGTATTTTATGAATAAGGTTTTCATTAAACTAAATTTTCAAGTTGGATATCATATATCCCTCATCTTAGGTTAATTAGTTATATTCATACAATAAAGACATAATTCAACTACATTCATTATTATTTATTTAATAAAAATTATTTGACATTTTATCAATGTTACTTGATTTGAAATTAATCCGTATTACTATTTATTTTAAAATATTAATTATAATAAAACTGAATCTTCAATGATATTTTATACTCACGAAATGATATTAATTTCAAACTCATGCATAATGTGGATCTTTTAGGTCAGTAAATCCAAAATATCTTTTATGGAAATTTTTATTTATGTAACATGGAAGTGGTATAAATGTTTTTACCTAATCTTCCTCCACATAAAAATTTACCACTCATAAAAACAAAAAATATTATAAAAATACTAAATGTGCATTGAATATTTTACAATGTAAAAATAATTGCATGGACTGGTAGGAATTTACAATTTCAATTTCAATGTTAAAATAGGGGAAATTGGATATCTTCTCTGAAAAGGCCCTTTGACAGACTATGGGCACAAATAAATATTAATTTCCATATTCAACATGGTATGTTTTTTGTTCAACCAAATTCTATTGTACATAAAACTGTAGGAATTCCTTTTTCTTTGGCAATTCGAATTAAAATGTGCAAATGTTCTAATATTTTAAACAAAAATAAATATCATTCCCTATTTGAGGGTCACATCTTCTAATTTTATGAAAGAACCACATTAATATAATAAATCATTCCATTAATTCTAACCCCATTTACATCGAAAATGGGCTTAACATGTAGAAATATTATTAAATCATTTGCAAGAATTAACATCCATTCCTTATCAATACACATATCCTTGAGCAAACATTGTTCAGCTAGGAAATCCAACCTTCAAGTACCTTTTCTACAATTAATAGGGGTACCTATGAAACATCAAAAGGTCATTAAGACTCACCATTGATACAAGAAAAATATTCACATTTATTATAGATTCTTAAGAAGTTTCAAAGCAACAACTATTCAATAAAACAAGTGTAAACTCGAATTACATGCTCCTAAAAATGATACATTTCCCTGATCAAATTCATTCCCACCAAAATTGTGAAATCCACTTTATTCATATCCATTGATCAAGAAAGTGAAACAAATCCAATGGCTCAAAGCTAATTATTTCTCAAAATCTGATGCCAACCCCTCTTCCAATAGAAACCATGCTAATTACCATTAAATTCAAAAATGAAATCTATAAATTGAGATGAGTCATATGCATTTTGTTTAGCTTTGAAAGCCAACTAAATTCCTTTTTTAGTTGTTAATATTATTCTATGCTAAATGATACAACTAACTCTTTTCCACCATCATTGATTGCTGCACAAATACAATTGCATAGATACACCTCAATCATCTCTACCATCATCAATTTTCTTGCTGTCAAAATACAGACTACAGAGATGACCTAGAAGACCACATATCTTTCCACCATCAAATTTCTTTTGCACAATACAACTGCAAGCTATATAACAAGAACTTCCATTACTGATTTTCTATTAAATACAAAATAGTTTTATTTCTGAAATTTCCAGGTTTGCCTTTCTAACCTTTTGTATCTAAGCACTGTTTTTACAAATTTGTCTTTTTTTTCTCCAAAATTTTTACATTTTCCATTCCAAATTAATTTGTTATGGTGATTATGATAGATTTGAATATGTAGATAGTTTACAAGGGAGCATTAAAATTTGCAAGAACGATTCTTTTATTAGAAAAGTTATTTATTAAATCTACAAATTAATAAGCTCACTATTTGCATGAATTCTCTTTCGAATCACAGTTCACATAACTTTCTCTTTTTCAATTGATAAATAGATAAAATCCAGAAAAACGATATTCTTTGATTTTCTGAAATAGCCATATTGAATTTCCAGTTTCAAAATAAATGAATTTATAAACCTTATGGATGTTCATTTGAAGATAAAGTACAACAGTTTGTTATCGAATCTAAAATTTACATGCATAGTAGTTGAGATGTAATGTTCAAATAAGACGTTATAAAAATTACCTCCTTATTCGTTGTCCAAATTTGAAGAGTACAAACATAATTCAAAAATCAATTTTATAAGTTTTACACAGGCGTTGCCTTCTAGCATTAATTCAACACTTTGGAATTTTTGCTCGGATGTTTTTGGTCTTCAAATTGTAGTATAAAGTTCATCTTGTATGCTTCACAGTATAGATTGATGCATTTTATAAATGACTATATAAAATGGAGAATCACGTTGTTTGTTAAAATGTTTGTCTACATCAATTCTTCTTCGTAAGCCGCCCGCGATAATCCAAAGCTTACCTGGTTGCTATGAAATCTGTAAGAGATCATAACTTCCCCATGTGGATATACATCCAACGACTTAGTTTTGACATCAACTGTAACGACCCAAAATCACACACACGAACAACACAGTGAAATACAGGATAACTTTTTTTTTGACTTGCTTGACACATAACATGACGCAACATGTCGTCACCAAGTATACAACTAACACTGTGAACAACTTGATACAAGGATGGCCATAAAGGCAGCACGGAAACGTTCACACATATCAAGGAAAATTTACTTTTCTTTTTGACAAGACAACATAGAAGTCCAATCACAGAACACATGTTACAGTTAGGAACCACAAGGAGACATTCTTAGGGTTATTTATTTTAAAAGGACATCTTGCAATTCTTAGCTTACGTTTTCAAGGAGGCTCAAGATATGATTCTTATGATTCAACTTGCCAAGCCAAGATTATTCCTTTGGCACTGAGTAATTATCTTTAAATCTTCTCTATTATGACATTTATTTGCTTAATTCGTTTATCAAGAAAAAGGAGTAATTAAATTCCACAAGGCCATCTGCTCACCACTAATGCTACTAAGATTCGTTCTTGCCCACAAGACAACATGGTTTTAAGTTCAACACACTTAAGAAAAGAGATACAAGGTGCCTTGAAAAAGGGTTAGAGGGAGAAGATCGAGATGAAACATTTTTAGAACCTCATTAGTTATTGCCAGTATTAAATTGAAGCTAGGGAAATTAACCAGAATTCCCAACATTCAACTTTACTTAGGCTTCAACTAAAAGTATTATGCAAGGAGTAAAAGAATTTACTTTCCAAATGGCTGAGAGATAGATTGTGTGGTTTCAAAATTGTTTTCTCCTATTTATTAAATCTTATTATCTTCGCAAAACTAACCAATTGATTTCCTTTAAGTTCCACTTGCCACAAATTTTACCATGAAAGGGATAAGTGTTCAATATAGAGTAGCTAGGGGTATCAAGTTATACGTGGAGTTACTTACAATGATAGTCACTGCCCTTGATGTACTTAAAGAATTTCTTGCTCTCAAGTTGGTGACCCCTACGTTACTTTATTTGAATGAAATTTTAATTTAACTTCCTAAAGTATTTGAACAATCCCATGTTAGTTTACTTATGACACTTTATTACTAAGTCAAAAGATGGCAAGGTTTAACTCAGAATTTATTCTCAAGGAAAAGTTGAAGCAACACTCATTTACAAGAACAAAACAAGATTACATCATTTCTTAAAATACTGATACTCCACAAGTCACTCAACCACAATAACCAAATTTTCTTATAATTTCAATGATTGTCAAACAATACAAGGTTTCCAAAGTTCAGATGACAAAGTCCACAATACTTTATACTAAGACATTAATCCTCTTTTAAACTTTCCACTGGACGTTAAAAAAAGTTTATCAACATAAAAAGGTTTCGAGCAAAGGATCTTCTCAACTGAGGTTGATGACAAAAGTCTACAAATCTATCCCTCATCTACACACAAAATCCATCTGCAGCAAATTTTCTACAAGAGTCAGTTCACGAGAAATGAGCAAGATAACGCTACACAAAACCACCATAACTATTATCTAACAATATCACGAAAAGGAAGCACTTTATTACAAGAATTGGTTCAAACCTCTAAACACTACAAACACATCAAGTTAAAATAAAGTCTTCATCATGCTAATCAAAGAAGGAGAAGACCTTGTACTTCAGTTAGGAGTAATAACAACGAAAGTATAGCAATCGTAAGAGAATGGCCCTTGGCCCTATAAGGAGAAAACAAACAATCTAGCAAAAACAGAATTCCCATCAAGTAAGTAATTAAACAATAATTACAAGATTGAGATTTGATATAAATAGACCAACCATCTAGAAATTTATCAAAGGTACCAACGCATAGGCTAAAATAATACATTTCTAAAAGAACAAAAGTTGATCGGCCCAAGAAAGGGGAAACACGGGTTCCAAAATTTAACACAAAAAGTCATGTATAAATGAGTTTCAAACCGGAAATCAAATAGAGTAAACACACAACATAAGTTTCGAAGCGAAGGCATAGTATACTAGTTTTGACCATTAACTACAAATAGATTTACCAATCATCCAGGAAGGGTCAAAGTCTTACAGGCTAGTAGCAAACATGCGAGAGAAGAAGGGAGTTCCGTCAAACAAGAGTATACAATAATGTCATCAACAATTTTATAACACTAAAGATTTGCAAACTTCCACAACAATTCTAATGTTTGATTAATTTAAAATAAATTATCCATTTCCCGAAACAACCATATTTTAAGGCAACCCTTGGTAACACAGTCAACCGTCACACAAAGATACAAACATAACTTCTAAGTGACATTATCAAAACAAAACCTTCCGCTATGAATCCATAAGACTATCAAATGAAAGCTGAGTTTTTCCCGAAGGTTAATCACATTTAAGGAAATTTCCATCACAAACTATTACGGTAATTACGTGCATAAAAACCGACCAATATTAATTAATAGCGTTAACATTACAAGGGAGCAAATAATGCAAGTTAGGAAAAATAGAAGAGCGCCATCAGCAATAATTCTGAGAGGGAGAATTAGACCAAACTATTCTAGTGTCAACGAGGTACTGGATTCATACACAATGAACCCTCCAGCTTAGTTGATTCGAAAAGCTAGTAATGGTTCAAGTTGATAGGGATGGTCAAGGTACTTCTTGAGGATGGCCTTAAAAGCCTAGAAACAAGATGAAAGATAGTATAAGAGTCTAAACACGCAAGACGGCAAAACACGTTACACACGAACCCTTTTATTCTACCAGTTTTAATACCAAAACTCTAAGCTGGCTAGCCCACGCATTTCTCACACAATCCTACAACCTTTCTTTCTCGATGCCAAAAGGTTATCAAAGGGATTTGCGAAGGAGCTAACAAAAAATGTCAAGGAAAACTTGGGTGCTAGGAAGGGGGTTTCATAGTTATTGTAAACTTACTTCCATGATATCGAAAATACTAGCTTGATCAACATAATAACTTGCAACTCAATCGCAGAGAAGAATTAATACATAAACAAACAGACGAAGTTCTATCATTCGAGTAAGAGAAACATAACATTCATAGGAGAGGGCACACACATCCTTTCAACCCACATACTGTGAATGATAAAAGATAAAACAAGAAGAAACAAGCAGAAAAGGAAATCTCCCATCATGACATCCAACTGACAAATCAATGCAAGGAAAAGTGGTTCGATTTCACAATATTTTTAAATAAAATAACAGTAGAAAGTGTAGAAATATATTACCTCTTTCTCCAGATTCAGCTTCGCCCTCCTGCCTCTTCCATTGCTTTGGATGAAAACTTGAGCTTTTCGTCAGCGAGCTTCACGCCGGGAGTAACTCGGTGCCACACGGAGCGTTTGGGCTCGTCTCTAGCAAGCTGTTCAACGTCCTTGACGTTGTGAAAAGAAAATGATGGGTCTAGCGTTCGATCCACATATTTCTTCATGGAAATCTCGTTAACCACAACCAAAGGACTGCTTCCAGTATTATCTTCTAACCCTTCCATGAGCTCCCATGTATTGATCGTCTCAAGTTGCCCTTCTTCCTGCGACGGAGATTTGCTGTGGTTTGAAGTAGATTTGAAGGGCGTGTAATTCTGGATGAGATTGTTGACCTCAGACCAAGTTTTGTACAGCCATTTCTGAAGAACGGTGATTTTCCAAACTACCTCTGGGCATAAATTCATATACGAGTAACCTTTGATCATCTTCTATACATTATCCAACAAGTTTGACAAGATTGGGATGGTGCAGTTGGCTTAGGAAGTTGACTTCTGCCAGCCATTCCTTGTGACCTTACAGCCCATCAGGATTCAGTGTTTTGACAGCAACAGTGAGGCCAGTCCAAGTCTTGACAGGAGCTGTACCATTCTCTTCTATCCAACCTTTAAAGACATAGCCGAACCCCCCCACCACCGAGGACACTCTTCAGCCTGAAGTTCCTAGTGGCAGACTTCAGCTCACTGGAGGAAAAAAAATTTCAACTTGGATGACAATATCAATTCATTCTCCCCCTTGGGAGTAGATGGAATGCTTTCTCTATTCACAGAGGTGCCACTAGAAGACGTTGTCTGGGAAACAGCCATCGGTTTGCTGCTGTCATTAGGATTTTTGGTTTTAGCAGATTGAGTACCGATGCTAGTAATAGAAGTCTCTACTTTTGATCTTCTGGAGACACAGATGCCCATGACCCATCAATCAGCTCCCTCGGCACTAAAATTAAATTCCTCTCCTCAGTACAGATAGTGCGGATACATGGGCAGCATCCGCATCTAGTATTCAACCATACGAACAATGCAACTGAAAATGATATATAATGAGTATACTGCAATCGACAAGGGTATCCACCCTGAGTATCCGCTATCAAATATCAAACGCTCCAAATAAAATACATAGATAACATCCACATCGGGTATACACACTGAGAATCCGGAATTTGACGATGCATTCGATACAGAATATATAACAACGTAGCTGGACATCCTGCTTGTTGGAAGCACTCAACAGGGTTCTACCATGCTGCAACAGTATCGTCCATCTTCATCTACTTCCCCTCCTGTCCTTGATGCCTAGGAAGATGCACTGTCTACTCTTCTCTTCTCGTTTGAACCAAAACAGAAACAATTCTATAACCACAGAATTACAGACTTCCCAAAACAGGGGTTTCCTTCCACTAAGATGTGGCAGACAAGTGCATCAGGAAGTCAAAGAAAGTAGAGTAGGTCATAAAAGATACAGGTCTGAAGTGGTTTAATGGTCACTGAAAAGGACTGGTGGCCATCTGCCCCCCCCCCCCCCCCACTTGGCATTCAAACCAAAGGAAGAACCAACACACCTTGCCTAAAAGAAGAATGAGTGGTAAGGGATCTTCCTCCATGCATAAATAAAGGCCAAGATCTTTCAAGAAAGGGGAAACAAGTGTACGTGGCCAGCAAGGGTAACAAAATTTAGTTGGGGTGGGTTGATGCCCCCATACAACCAAAACACTAACCAAAAAAGAAAGTATGTATACAACGGCACACAAGAGATCTAGATAGCCACAATAAAATGTTAAACGCTAAGAACGAACACCACTTCCTAAGCAATGGCATCACCCATGAACAAGGTCCTCCTCATGCGTGAATCGGGGTTCAGTCTTCGAGAGCGGCCGATAAAATAAATAAATAAGGTAACTTACAGGTACTTAATAATATTCCTGAAATCGACATAATAAATAAATAAATAATAATAATAGTAATTGTTATTCGACAACTAAAACAATTTATACTATTATTATTATTTTATAACCTAATAATAATAATAATTATTACTCCTATTAATAAGGGCTGACAGTCAAGCATAGTAAAAGAGAACATGATTCTCTTTTAACAATGAAATCATAATAGGTGTTGTAAGGGCTGGGTAACGACAACAACAACACGACACCAGCAAACACGATGAAGAGGGAGATGATTGAGTATTCCCTGTGACCAAGGTGAAGTCCACCAATGATCGACGAAGGCACAATGACGTTCCATGCTTAGCACTCGGTTGCCGAAGGGTGAACATGTGTAACGTAGAACAGGGCATTACATTCTCCTCCCCTTAAGAAAGCATCGTCCTCGATGCAACATTACACAGAGGGAATGAAATGGCTTGTAACCAAGAACAGGTAAAGGAGAAATTACACCCTATGATTTAAAATTTTAGTCGATTTAAAACACGGCCACAAGGTAGCCTTAGGAACATTTGGTAGAAATTTTAACTTTCAAGCTTCTGTGAAGATTGGAAGTTCCCTCTTATTTATTATTTCATTAGTTCCTTTCCATTGACATTTTTGTTAGTTTAATTTCTTTTAAAAATTTCATCATTGAAGAGTTTTGGTTTATTCCTTATTGTGGGTGCCAAACATGAACTGCTAACACAACACCCTATCAGGTTCACAAGACACTACAGATTCACAAGCACGCAAGTATATACTTCAAGATTGTATTACACCACAAAATGGTTACTCAAATATGGAATGGAATAGGCACAGTGCACATAACATAGTACTCGACACACATCAATGACTGACATACCAAAATACATCGACCAAAATAGTATTACAATCCACCAGACATTTCCTCAATTTGCACGTAATGAAAAATTTCACATAACACATAAACCATGCTACAGGTACATAGTGTCCACAAGGGAATCAATGACATATCCACAACATCACAACAAATATCCATCTAACATGAGTAACACATACATCAAAAGACCACTACCAAAAATCACAATAACTCAACATATATCCTAAAACATCAACCATACAGACAAATATCATAAGCCTCCCTCAAACTCTTATGCCTCCCTCAAACTCTTATGCTTCCCTCAAGTCTCTTATGCCTCCCTCAAATCTCTTATGCCTCCCTCAAACTGTTATGCCTCCCTCAAGTCTCTTATGCATCCCTCAAGGAGGCCGGTTGACCCTATGGTCCAAGACACATATAGTTCGAACACTCCTAACCCAAGGGACATAATAACACGTGGTTCAACAACCCGCTGGTTATATGTAACTCCTTGGGGCGTACCCCCATACAACGAAGCGGGTCCATAGGTCCAACCAATCCATGGTGCATCCTATGACCCTATTCCACACATCACGACAATAGAACCAGCACAACAATCCAATCAAAGTGCCAAGTGGCAAAGTACAAGCCTTGGGCAAGGCGATAAAAATTTCAAATTTAAAAGAAGACCCAAAATCAAGCAAACTAAATGGCCAAATAGCCATAGTTAGTATCAAAATCCCCATGTTAGTGCCACAAACTAAGGAAATGCCCAAAATTGTAAAGAATGGCAATCAAGAAAAGATTTTGGACCTTACAGATAAAGAAAAGAAAATAAAAATAAACATCAATTACGAATAAAATCAACTTATAATAATGTCACATTACGATAGCTGTGTGGCCTTATTTGGCCACCAAGGGGTACTCAACGAGTTGCTAGCACTCGGAACATTAAGCCTCAGCTCACAAAATACGTATCAATAATACAACTGTCATCACCTCCATCTGAATCATCCCGCCACCACTTCGACAAGGCTAAACATAGTCATAGTTGCACTTAGGTTGTGTACATACAACCACATAGGGAGAGAGGAAAGAGTCACATGTAATCTACTAAACCAAGTTTCGGCTCAAATTATTGACCCATGGCACACCATTCCTCACTCTCAACATACACTTTACCGATTCCCTTTATGTTCGATTAGCGTAAGATTCACAACATAACATACAACTACATCACTAACACCATGGTGGTACACACATAGCTACCATAACGTCTCACGTATGGTATGTATACAGGGTAGATCATAATCATACATCCACAGGGCGTAATACATCACTTTACCACATTCTGCACCCAAAGCGCAATCACCATACGATAGGGTTCATACACTCACCGTATGACCCCAAATCACAACATGAAGCATTACATATTTGCACAAATCCTACATACGATGAACATAGTACATGACAACCTAACATCCATGGCTACATAACAAGGTGGTACACACATTTCTTCAAAACATGGTAAAAACATCAAGATACAACTCATTTCTTTTAACATCAATCTAGTCATACAACACATTGATACACCCACATATCACAATATGTCATAATGCTCTAACACTATGTCATCCACTTTATAATTCTTTTCACACATCACAAGCAGTAATTCACCCGTGAACTCTTCATAGAATCCACAAGAAGGAGAGAGAATACTCCCATCCCCAACATATCAACATGATCACAAACACGCACAAGGTGACATACACATCATGTGCATTCACAATATCACAATTACGATAATAATCACATCACGTTTAAAGCACATTACTCTTTCAATATCTACCACCATTATGCAACATCATCATCATGATGTAGTATCATCATGTAACACCTCCACCACCATGTAACATCATCATATAACACCAATCCATCCCATAGGTTTGAGAGCATGAACCTACGCTCTGATACCAAGTGTAACGACCCAAAATCACCACACACGAAGAACACAGTGAAATACAGGATAATTTTTTTTTTACTTGCTTGACACATAACATGACGCAACCTGTCGTCACCAAGTATACAACTAACACTGTGAACAACTTGATACAAGGATGGCCATAAAGGCAGCACGGAAACATTCACAGATATCAAGGATAATTTACTTTTCTTTTTGACAAGACAACATAGAAGTCCAATCATAGAACACACTTGTTATACAGCCACACAGATTGATAACTAGGACTCCAAATCAGCAAGCTGGATTCGTCAACGTTTTATGAATCTTAAAATGTATCATTGAAACCTGTTCACAATTTGTATGACACGTGGAAATAGAATTCCATGCATACTATTAGAAATGACCCAATATAAATATCAGACCCATCACCGCTACTATTTTATTCTCCTGACAACACGTTTGAGGTGGCAATAAATTTACAGTGGTTGGTATTAAAGCGCTAACAGGTGATTAATATCTCCACCGACTCGCTGTAGTTTTCCATCGCTGTATATACAAAAAATAACAGGATTTTCAAACAGTCCCCTCAGCCATGAAGCTTTGAAAGTTTGATTGAGTTGTGGGTAGGGATTGAATGAAAAAACTTGAAATACCTACTAGTTCATCCGCCGCTATTATTTTCCTCTCCAATTTTTCCTATACATACCTCCTTTCTATTTATTTTTGTTCTAGAAATTTAGGTTTTAATTAATTTGCCATTGATCTACGCCGCGAATCGTGGAAATTTAGTTTTTCCATTTTAATTGGCATGGATCGTTCACAGATAAAAAGCTAAACCATAAGATTATTTGTCATCAATGGGACATAGGTAATGTGATGTTTTTTTAATGATATTCTTTTAGTTTTAAATTTTTAATGATAGATGTCATAATAAAATTAAAATAATGGTGTTCATGGTAAAAGAATATATAGTAAGTTTAATTCAACGAAAGTTATATCCATGGAAAAAATTATCATGAAAGTGTTCTTATTAGCATTGACAAGTTATATTAAACCATATAAATGCAGCAATTTAATTCAACATTATTACTAATTTAATGTCTTATATTAAAAAAAAATCTTATCTATTTTTATTTGTAAAATTTTGCAGAATATTATTTTAGCTTTTTAATAGATTATAGTTATTAATTTATATATAATATTTTCTACACATTTTTAAATATAATTTAAAACAATTATAATAGATGAAATCAAATAGTATATTTGGCCCCCTTAAACTATGAATTTTTGTAATTATTTTTAGAACTCGTATAAAATTGTGTTCTTTTATCCTCAACATAAGTGCATGTGGTGTGGACAAATGAAAATGGTATATTCGGTCCCTTAAACTATAAAAAAATGTGGAATTATATAAAGTATTCACAATTATGTTCTAACATTATTTATCTATAAAATATGTTAGATAACATTAAATTGTCCACAATTCATATCTTTTACATTTTGTGGATAATACAAAATGAAATATTAGTGGTGTAGAATTTTTCGTAAACTTTTTTGTACCTCTGGAATGGAAAAGTAAATTGAAATGATGATACCTTATTTTGGATTGTTTAAAAATTTGCTAAAGCTAGGTTTAAATGCCTATGGTTTTCTGAAGCACAGTTCAAACATGTGAATTATCCATGATAAAGAATAAAATATGGACAATGCATGAACTGAAGTTTACTATAATGAGGAGACTTATATTTATGTTGTGGTACACAATATGCATAATTCTATTTTCAAAGATTTATTTTTATCAAAACACGAGAAGAAATCATGATCTATTCAAAATAAAAAATTAAAGGATGTGGATATTTTACAATTAAATTCAATTTAAATTTTAAAAAGTAGTGGAAATATTTTTCAAAATATGAGAAAATCTGAATTTTCTATAATGAAATTTCAATAATGTTGATTTTTAATAAATTAAAATTTAGTTTTTAGGAAATTGTGGAAAATCTACTTTTTTTTTAATAGAAGTTATCCATTTAATGTTAATAATTCACAATTTTTCCACAAAATAGTTTTTTTGTGGATAACAATGTGGATGAATTAACATACTTCTAGTAGTGAATGTTTTCCAGATTACACCGAATTCTCCACTCACATCTGAGACCATTTGGGGTGTTGTAATTTCGTATCCACAATTTTGGCATGTCCGATGGGATAGGTTTGAAGCACCTTACCACTTCATCTTAGGAGGTTGGTGTGTTCCTGTTAAAGATTCAGCCTTTAGAGGCAATGCAAAGCACATTTGGCAACTCCATTTGATCAACAACCCATTCTCTAAGCTGCAGACATTCCTAATTCCATCCATTCTCACCCATTCTTCTTTCCACATCTTTCATCTTCTGCCATTCATGAAGTTGTGTAGTCATGGCTTTATTCCCATCTTGGAATTCACACTTAGAACAACAATGGTGCAATCCTCCTCCAATGTATTTCTCAACTCGTCCATATCATTGTTATGAGAAAATCCAAAATCACTATGGCTACCCCTATGAGTAGTAGCAGTATCAATTAAGATATAGAACCTGCCAAGAGGGATATACATGCAATGAAATCAACTGCATAGAAAATGTTGATTTGCAAGAGAAACTTCATAAAATGGAGGCATGCATGGTACAATCTAGGGTTGTAGAACAGATGAAATCTTTTAGAATTGGTTACAAGGCACATTCTCCATGGGAAGGCCCTTTTCCAAGACATTACAACCCACACGAGAAGCTTGACTTCAGGGTTGAAATGCTGCCTCAACCTAGAGTTTACTTGCTATGATGTATTTATCATTTCTTGTAGAAAAAACCACAATAAATATTCCTTTAGCATAAGGATAAAGATCTAACCTTCTAGTGAGTAGCAGGATCAAGTATTTGGAGATCCATTAATGTATATCTAGTAGGATGGGCCATAAGATGCAAAATCTAAAGACTAATGCATGCTCCTTGTAGTAGCGGTCATAATCTAAGACTTCATCGCCAAAGGTGATATTGGGGGTAATGGCAGTAGGGGAAATGGGGTTCCTACCCTACAAAGCATCTTTGAAAGAACTAGTATCCTCACAATCTAAGACAAAAAACTAATCTATAACATTAAATATTAGAGGGGACGAGTGGGCATGAGGAATAGATAAATCAGGCAAATGTAGACCTTTCAAAGGTGAGTTTTTGAGGGTTGGCAAAGAGAGGTAACTCATTGAATGAAGCCCACAACCATCTCAAGCAGGGGACAATGAGTGGCCATTACTTCTAATGGGAACAACGATGCCACCACTAGAGGAGGGAGCAAGAGGGAAGTCACTGTTAGGCGAGGGAGAAGGAGGGAGATGTCAATAGGGGCAAGAGGGTAGTTTCCGACCACACCCAAAAAAAAGCACCACTGTGGCCCAAAACCCTTGTGCTGCTAGACCAGACCAAAGAGGTAATCACATTACCTATTCCACCCTGCAAGGAATTAGGGCACGTACATGATTTCTTAGGGTTCGCGGATGTTCCCCTATGGCACATCCAGTAAAATTTCTTTGTTACTTACAAAATTTTAGTGCTATTTTATTCAATATCTTGTTATTTTAAATAAAAAAGATGTCTATTTTCGAATTGAATAATAATACTCTTACTTGTATTTCGTCTTTCTCTTCACAATATCTATAAAAAAATATATACATACCCTATCAAAAAACTTTTCCCAATTTAATTGTCGATATTTTTTTGATAATTTTGACCTAAATTTTGTTGAATCTACCCACAATATTTTGTGAAAGTATTAATGTGACAAAAATATTGAAATAATCCACAATTACTTAGATCATTGTGAAAAAAATATGAAATTTTTATGTGTGGCATTTGTCACAATTTTTTTATTGTTACATGCCTAGAATTATATTTATTTTTATATTTTAACCATTTTATAAAATATGATCCACCCATAATTTAAACTTTGTGACATGTACTCCAATATTGATTATTATTTGCTATTCAATATTACCAATGATGATAACGGATTGCTTTGCTCCTGCATACTCCCAAAACCCTAAACCTAGCTATGACGACTCTTATGGGCCTGGGAGAAGCTCTTGTGGGCATGGTTGTGGTGTGCATGGCGAGTACGAGCATGGCAATGGAAATAATGATGGTTCAGAAATGGTTGTTTACTTCTCTAGATCCCCTACTTCAGGTTTTCCCTCTATTTCTTCAGCGTCTATGACCTCTCTTTCTTTGGTCTAGATTTCCTGTATTAGCGCGCCTGGTTCTATGGGTTCTGCAAGCGTGAGGGTAGAAACATTTGGTGCAAAAATAGTTCAGGGTAGTCTGGGTAAAAGGTTCATAGATGCAGCTAAATCTTATACTCACCCTCCTTCCAAACCCATGTCCCATGGTAAATCTTCCCCTACAGTGAGCTTTGGAGCATATGTATTGAAATTAGAAGCATATTTCAAGGAAAACACCCTAATCTATAGATTCAACAATATCTACCTAGGTCTTCCTGCACTTCATGAATGGATCTCTTCTATTTGGAAACCATTTATGTAAGGTGCCTTGGACATTTACCCCAAAAAATAGATTTTATTTTATAATACCTCTAATAGAGATTTGATATTTGACAAAATTTGGGATTTTCAATCCCATTTAGTTCTTATGAAGCCATGTTTCCCTCTTTTCAATCCTATTAATGAAAATTTTCAAATTAGACCAATTTGGATTCGTTTGCCATAACTGCCCCTCCTTTTTTGGGATGTGAAATGTTTAATTTCCACTAGGGATTCTTTGGGTACAACTATTACTATTGACACAAATATGACCTTATATGAGCATACAACCACTACAAAAATTGAGGCTTTTAGCCACAATTTTTCAACAATATTTTTGTGGTTATAGGTTTTTTAGTTCTCTTACAATTTTTTATATTATGGATAACCAACAATTTAAATTTTTATAGCAAATGTACATTTTTAAAATTGTTTGTCATCCTCAATTTTTCATGCTTGTAACTTTTTTTACAATTTTTGTTTTTATCAAATTTCCACAATTTCTAAAATCGTATTTTGTGAGAGTATGCCCACATCTTGGTCGACATGAACACTTCAGTGGATTTTCCTACTTTTATTGATCTTAAGGTTTAAGATAGAATCTGGACTCAAAACTTAGACTATGAAGGTTTTCCCTTCAGATGTCAAACATTCTTTTCCCTTGTTCACTTAGCCGCATAATGCAATTACGGGAAGAATAATTTCACTATTTGTAGTTCAAGGTGGAACAATGTTGATTCGAGTCATTTGGTTGATCATAGTAACTTGGATAATGAGTCAAAATATGGGTCTGTAAATGAGGAAGATGTGGTTGTGAATGAGGTGGTCATCCCTTCCTCTACCCCAGTAGATAAGGATCCACAACCTACCTCTGTAATTGCATCTATTTCCTCAGAGATCCAAACTCAAGTGGATATCAACAATTTTGAAATTTTCATACCGGTTCACACAAACGAAAAATGTAAATCCGAACACTGGTGATGATTGGTTTACTTTAAGCAGAAGGAAGAAAGAAAACATTGTCAACGATTCCCTTATGATGCATTTTATATCCCATGGGAAGGTGTCTCATGGCTAGTTTTTGTTTTGTTTACTTTTGTGTTTGGTTGTGTTGTTTTAGTTTATGTGTAGTTGACCCTTTTTTTCACTGGTCGAGGCAACACTAGCCTATGTGTTCCTCATTGATATACATTTGTCTCCATTGGTACTTACAGTAACGGGGAAGGGTCCCCTCAACCCTCTTTCACCCTAAGTCAAAAAATAAATAAAACAGTAATTATTTCATAATTTTAAAATTGCAACAATTTCAACAAATTTTTAGCATGTACGGTAATTTTTGAACAATTTATTTTAAGTTTTATAATTATATTTTGATATATTTAAATTTTTATATCTTTAATTTTTATATTTTATCTTAATATTTTAATTTTATAAATTAATTTTAAAATATGAAAATAGTTTATTTTATATTATATTTTAAATATTAATACAATGACAACAAAAAATTATCTTTAATTAAAGATTTAAAAGAATATTTAATTATGTTAAAATTTAGGGTCTTGAAAAGCTCTTAGAACCTTTTATAAACAGCCCACAAAATATAAAACATTGAAGCTCCCATAAAACAATATCCAACGACCTTAACAGACCAAATGTCCAACAGCGAAGAAGGGAATAAAAGGAAAGGCTCCCATAGACTTGTAAAACTTCAATTCATAAGAACTGACCCAAGTACCAAACTGAAACACCTATCACTTAGCTCAAAGAAAACCATCTTTATACAAACATTTCCTCACCTTATCCCCAAAAGTATGAGCTTTTCTATCACCAACTCCCTTTTGTTAACATAGAACTATCTTAATTGGTTAATATTCTTTCTTTTTATTACTTTCTGTTAAATTCTAGTCACCACAATCAAATCTTCCCTACCATCGAACTCCATGGCCTTCAGACTAAATGGATTTAAATCTTTTAATATCTTGGAATCTGAGATCTCCATTGATGATTACTTATGACCAATAACTCTCTCGTACTCTTCCATGTCTTCTACCCCACCCACGCCTAACTCAAGGGTTCAGGAATCAAGTCTACATGATAAGAGAGTTTTAGCTTCCACATGTGCATCTGAAGGATACCATTTAGCGTCAGAAGAACATACAGAGTTTTAAGGAGGATCTGCATTAATGGTGAATAGTGAGGAAGGGCCTCCCTCCACCATGATGCCACCCTATTATTTCGAGGGCTACTATAATCTATACTGAGACGACTAATCTCGAAATACCTACGATAGCATGATAGAAGACCCTGAGAGACCATAGATTGAGACTAGGAGCGGTCATTAACTTTCAAATCCCCTTAGAACAAGGATACATTTCCAGTTTACGTTCCGATAACGATCGCCACTGGTTAGTGATACAGTCGTGCAGCTTCAGATAGGTTTGCCAGAAAACCATTGAAACGACATAACATACCATTGGAGATGAGCCAAGACCTCCGTTAACGTATCCGCAGCCAATTTAATAGAATTGTTATCCATTGCAGCTCCTAAAGGTTTTCGGTCAAGCGGATGCAGTCTACCGGGTACCTTTGTAAAAGATACAAATATCTCTGGATTACAAATTTAAAAGTATTACTTAAATAATAAAGAATCTAAAATTCAGGGAGAAAATATAAAAATTTATTCGAAAAAGTATTTGAATACATTGATAATTAACCTTGCATATTAGTTATTAAGAATTTATTGATAAAAAATAATAAAATACAATTAAGCATGAATTTTTTTAATATCAAGTATTATATTTTTTAATTTATAGAAAATATTAGACGTGAATATAAATATCCATCTTTCAATATTTCAAAACAAACATTCTAAACTATAATTTTATAGATAAAAAATAGTTTTACAAAGATAAATTTCTTAAACACAGAATTTAAATTTTTTGAAATAAATATTTATTAATTTTTTATTAGATAGGGTAAAAAAGAGATTTTGAAGGGATCTAGAACCCTGTACAACTCAAAAGGTAAGCATCAAAGCCCAAAGGAGAAACAACAGAGAAACAAAGCCCAACCTGGCCCCAAAGGAAACAAGAAGAAAAAACCAAACCCTAGAAAAAGGATGTACCAAAAGAAAGAAAAGCCCTAAAAATAGGAAAGTCAAAGATACTCAACCATCCCCATGGGGTAGGCCTAACTTCCAAGGTTCAAACCTTTATGGGATCTAAGGCTCATCTTTGAAGGAGAGCCTCCAGTCTTTCCCTTCTTTATATTGTTCACTAACTGCCAACCGTCACCCGTGTTAGGATTCACATTCTCATCTGGGTGAATAGGTAGCCAAATTTCAAGAGCCTCTGTGAATTTTGTATTATGATTCAGTTTGGGGCTCAAAGTGCGGATTGAAGAGTCCACACTCAAGCCCACCATGTGATTCAACATACTAGTGGGAGTAGGACCATCCTCACCCAACTTCACTTCCTGATTATCTGTAGGACTAACTACAACATTTTATGGATCATTGTCCTTGAGTCCATAGACCACAAGATTATCTGGTTTAAAATCCTTCCACCAAGAGACCCTTCCTTTAATATGTTTTTTAACCATTTGACATTGAAACACCAGATGACCTAGAGCAAAGCAAATTCTGCATCTAAAAGGGAACCCTTAATAATCTAAATTTTGTGACCATG
The DNA here is from genome assembly GCA_019776745.2 of Taxus chinensis. Classification (NCBI taxonomy): domain Eukaryota; kingdom Viridiplantae; phylum Streptophyta; class Pinopsida; order Cupressales; family Taxaceae; genus Taxus; species Taxus chinensis. The sequence continues at coordinate 249,776,366 of CM034146.1, read as the reverse complement.
TAGAGTCCATGACATTGAGTTCCATACTGGTTGGAAAGTCAGCATTCATGTTCATTTCCACCCATATATGGGCATAAGTGGTGTGATCGAAAGAATCCGTTTTGGGATCAGTAGCTAATTTTTTTTCCAATCTGTCCCCCATAGCTTTGAAACACTCCTCACTCTACAAATGCAAGGGTAGATAGGGTAAATTAATCGAAACTGGTTTGGTATTAAACGTTTCAGATAAAGGATTAAACTGAGGAAATCAAGGTTTCATGAAGAGGATGTGAGAGTGAAATTACCAAATTTTCCCAAAAATGATCTCCTTATCTAAGGAGATATCAAAAGCAGCAACAAAAATGCCATGAGCAGAAGGATAAATATTAACTTTACCTTCAATTAGGGGCCACCATTGTTTAGAAATCCAGTTGTGCAGAGCAGGGAGCCCAGGAAAACCATTACTGAATCTACAAATTAAACCCCTCTTTTCAGAGTATTCAATGGTCTCAGAAACCTCGATTGCAAAGGAGACCCTAGGTGTTTGTTTGGTATAGGCCATAGGCTTAACAAGGTCCTTACACCCATTTTTGGTGGCAAACACCACCACTGATCCACCATTGTTTGGTTTGGCCAAATCCCTAACACCACCTCCACTAACAGATCCAAACTTACCTCCTATGACTGAAGCGAATCCACCAGTCTGAACTATAGGATCCAGCCCATCAATCATCCCCAAAGCACCGCCGCCACCGATCTCAGAGCCAGACCCACCAGATCCCCCTTTCCCCTGAAACGAAATGCCTCCAACATGGCCATGCCCAAACTCCTTAGCAAAGGAACTGCCAGCCATTCCACCTGCCAAACCACCACCCAAACTGGCGCTGAAGGGTTTCGAAACTTCAACCACCACTAGAGCGGAAACAGACCCATCACTATGGGTTCTAGGTTTAGGGCAAGAAAACAGAGCATCATTTGACATATAAATATTTATTAAAATTATATGCATATATTATTATAATAATATATGGTTTCATGAATGTTTATAAAAATATGGTTCTTTCACAAAATTAGATTTGTATTGTGTAATTACAAAGTTATCTATTTAATTTGTTGAGCACATAAATTGGATTTGAGATTTGGTTAAAATATTTTATTTTGATAAATATTGTTCTCCTTCATATTACTCCTTTAGGTGCACTCTCATATCCATCACATTATTTGAATTCCTTTATTCATTAATAAAACATGATTTAATATATTATTAAAAAAATCAATTGTCTTTTATAATAAAAATCAATTAAATTATCCATGTACTCTCAAACATAAATAAATAAATATTTATTTTGAAATATTAATTATAAAAATATATCCTTTATAATATTTTCTATCTTAGAATCATAAATAACTTCAACTTGAGTATAAATGCAATAATTTTAGGTGTTTAGTAAAATTATATTTATATATATATAATCACCATGGAAGCGGGAGAAACTAACCCGATCTTTCTCTTTATAATACTCCACTATTCCTTTTCTAAAAACAATTACACGGTGTGATGGTTGGAATTTATTGGAATATAGTGTTAAAATATTAAATCCTCAAGATTTAATGGGCATTTGGGAGGAAATAAATAATTCTCTGCATAATCATCAAAGGAATACATATTGAAAATCTAAACATTATCGCTATCCACTATCCAAAATTGACATCTACACCCAATTGGAAAAATTATAAAGAAAAACACATGTAGAGGAACCCATTTGCAAAAGAAACGTTATATAGAAATATTTTTGAAAATCAGTATATATGTCCTAATATTCAGTAGAAGATAGGGCTTCCGAGATTATTTATATAGAATTTAATTGATCACTTGTCAATTTTACAAAAGAGAGATTGTTTTAAAAATGATAGATTTTTAAACTAGCAATCACATCTACACAATGCAATGTGAACGCCGAATGGTATATGTTATTTTATTTAGAAGAATAGTTATTATTTTTGTAGTTGATGTACATAAGGGGTGTGATTGATTTTGTAAGTGTAGGAATATAGAGGATGCATTATATTTAAAGGTTGTATCTCTACATTTCAAGTTTTTTACAAATTCATACGTATACATTTGAAAATCTTATATCATGAGTGGTATCCTTGAACAGACTATTTTATTTGAACTAAACATGAATACCTAAAGAATTTCGTACATTTACTGATTTTATATCATGAGTGGTAGAATTTTGTGGTCAAATGTTTTGGCACTAAAGATGAATACATTTGATACATTTGATATTACTTTGGATACAAGAAGAGTCAAGTAAAGTAGAAGTGTATTTTCTATCAAAGTAGAGGATAGTATTTACTATGGGTTGTTTTGGTTGAGTGATAGTAGTCTTGAATCCTCCTTTCTTCTTACTACAAGTGTTGGTACATGCGCCATTTTTTAATACTTTTCGAATGAAAAATGAGGGGAAATGCATGGATTAATGGCAAGTGAAGGAACTCTGGAGAAAGATGTGAATGTCAGACCATGCCTTTTAGCATTTCCAATGTCGATAGTTTCTCTATGCAAAGTAAGTCCTTGGGACTTGTGGATAGTAAATCCCCAGGAAATAGATTGAGCGATTGGAATGTTCAATGCTTTCAACATCTGAAGGTTGTGGGAATTTGTGAAATCCTTTTTTGTAAACATCTGTGTTGCATCCTAAAAACTGTTGAGCTCATGCTAAGCTAGGTGTGAGTCAGTGGGCACATTAGGAGTTCCCAGTCCCCTATAGGTGTAGTTGAATATTGAATGTGGAACCTTAAATTCCAGAATGAAACTAAAAACAAAGAACAAATATTTCATCATAATCAAATATATTAGATTTGGTTAAGAATATGTTTCCATAGCTGAGGTTAAACCCATGAAAATAATAACATATTTTTGTTCCATGTATATGCCTTAATATAAATTAGGATTATATTTTGGGACATGCCAAGCGAAAGGAAACACTCACAAAAGATGAAGGTGTACAATGCAAATATCATCACTAATTTTATGAAAAATGTAATGCCCACAATTTTGATGTTCTTAAACCACATTAATCGTTAAATAGTTATCTAGGAAGTTGCGGATTTTTTTTTTGTTTTATATAGGTTGTAAGGTGTCAAACCCTATAAACATTTAATTAATTTCCACCAGCAATTGCTACATTACAAAGGATAGATCAGGTCTATATTATTAATTAAATATTCTTAATCCAGTTCTAATGTCAATTTAATTATCATCTTCTAGATAAGTGTCCATTTATTTCTCTTACTAGGGTAGTTAATTTCCCTATTGGAAATTAACATTCATCCCATGTTTAAATAAACCCTTATTCTGAGTTACCTTCGTTCTCTTAAATTATTTTCTTTAAATCCTTGAATCAATCACTAAAATTTACTAGAAGGGTTACATTTTTAACGTAACACACTAGAGCCCTAAGTGGCCCCTTTCACCCATTTACACATACATTTGATTTATTTAAAATTTATAGCCATAATATGAATATTCTCACCTAACAATTATAGGGTTGATTCTTGATCCTTGGATCAAATTGATAGGGACCAAATTATTAGATCTACCCTAAAGAAACACTAATCATGCTTAAGGGAGTCTTCTTAATCATTTTTTACCCTAAGCTCATTAATTTTTTTCTCTTTGGTTTACAGGTTGAAGGAGTGGATGCCATGGATATAGAGAAATCATGAAAGAGTCTTCTTGGAATCAATGTGCAAGAAGAAGGGGATTCAATCCATTCAGCTCCTCCTTTAGAATAGTATAGTCTTAGTTTAATCATGCATTCTTAATTATTTATTGCAATACAAGCATTTATCTTAGATCTGGTGTGAGATCTATCTTTTTTCTTCTTTTTTTGTTTTCATTGATGGGAAAGACCCCATTTGTAGATCAAGAATATTATGCATTAAAATCCCTATATGCAGGTTGGAGTATGGTGCAAACAAACAGACATAGGCCTCATAGGATGGATATACATTTAGCTGAATTATGGATCCATAAGAGCCAATGGTTTGGCCGAAAATATGTTTTAAAAAAACATAATCCACTCGCAGGTGACTGATGGCGATATCTTGACTAACTGTGGTAACCACTGTGCTACCGATGTCGGTTCCACTACTGGTGTCAGATCATGTGTTAATGATAAGTTTTTAGAATATTTTTTTAAATGCAGGGGGTAAGAGATCAATTCCTTGAGAAACTTGTTATTGAGTTATAAGAAAGTATAACAGTCTCAGAATCATTTGATATAAAAAACAACACAACAAATGACTATCAAGTTTGCAGAAATGAAATTTGTGATGTATCTAGTGACTGATGTCGGTCAAATGAATACCGACGATAGTTCATTCGTTGATACTATTTACTATCAGATGAGTCTATTTTATACATTTTGACATATCTTCAATATTTTATGCTTTACTCTTATCTAAATGAATTTTCCACAAGTATTCATTAACTTTAAGGTTCGTGTGCAAGCCTGTATGATATAATTTAAGTATATAAATAAACTTGGATTTAACATTTTAAATACTGCAATATGAAACAGTGACCAATGTCGATACTGAGTACACCGATGTCTGTTAAGACTCATCGACCTGTCAGTCACCATGTAAGCCAAAGAACTCTAAAAATGGATGTATAAAAGAACATATATTTCAAAGGATAATTTTATATTTAAATATATCAAAACCAAATAGTGTTTAACTATTTCAACCTAGAATATGGCTATGACAACCTCCCAATTCACATTTATATCAAGACATTCATATTTGAACTTTCTTTTCTTTCAACATAAGGTAAAATTTAAACATGATATCCATTTAAATCATTCCTTTACATGCAACTAAATTTAAGATGAAAGAAAGACACATTCATTAATGATCTTTATTCAAATATGATATTACAACTTAATAACAAAATATACATTACAACTTTTATTTCAAATAAAATCTACAAGTCTTCCATCTTAACTGGGAATTACAAGAAAATTTCTACAATGAAGGATTTATTTTGATTTCAAAAAATACTCTAATTCCTAATTATTCCACAAGATCTCCTCTATTTCTTAAGTTTAATCACAAAAACTAAAATGGGGGCAGGGGCGTTTCATGCCCTAGGCAACTTAGGCAGTTGTCTAGGGCGCCAAATAAGGAAGGGCGGCTCAATTTTTTTTAAAAAAATCAAATTTCAGCCTTCAAGTCGGCTTTACCTATTTGAACTGGTGTGATTGTCCAATGGAAGATGCGGGATGGCCCATTCAATTTACATATATATACAATATTAGTATAATTGTATATAAACACTACAGATGTTTCTATACAGTCTACAGATCGGGATGTTTTCATATTAGTGACAAAGCTGAGCGACGGATCGGGATAGTGTTAGATCAGGAGAAATGTAAATGTTTGAATAATATTATCCAATGTGAGGAGTGTATAAATACAAGTGAGAATGTGGTTAAGAGGTAACCGCCTATAACTGAAAGATCGGTTACATGTAGCTAAACTAAACTATGTATTAATTATACCAACATTCCCCCCCTTAATACATTGTTTTTACAAATCTACCCCAGATTCATCATCTTGTTACGTCGCGACATATCCTATCTGCTTATTGTAATAAGGACTTTGTCTGGATTTTCTTGAATCTCTGCGACAGATGTCCTCTCGTTTGTATAAAAACAGATGAAGAATTGAGCTCAAAAGTTCATGTGGTGTGCCATAGATGTGCCTAAGGGCATTTAATCTCGCATTTGTCATCTAGATCGACACAACTCTTCTCCATCTATATGTCGAACAAGACTCAATCCATTATGTCCTTGGATTGCAAGTTTTGGAGATTGGCGAAGAGTAGATACCGATGCTCTTCGGTTCTCTCAAATGCGGCACATCTCTATGGTTGCTTGCAATGTTGCTAACATCTTGGGGCATGACTTTCATGCTCTCAGACTGTTGCATGGGATCATAGGCTGGTTGTTCGTGTCCATATTTGATAGTAAATTTGATGAATGAATGAAGGGGCTTAATCTCATTTTGTTCCGATTTGATTCAAACAAATTCCACGTCTCTTGATCTTTTGTACGATGTGCTTGCTAATGTATCACTTGGTCTGTGAACAATAGTTGAGAAGATGTTGGGGGAAGGAGTCTACCAATGCACACCTGGCTTTTCGGTGGTCGATGCCACTCATGTCAAACTCCACACAGTGCTTATAAATTGGTCAGTGGTCATTGCCACATGCTCTCTTCTCCCTCTTTTGTGACTCCACATGTACATCTCCCAACAGCCATTCTTATGATCTTAATGTAATGATGGCCAAGATAACATAATGCATGAGCAAATCAACTTGCATAATCCACCAGTCAATACTTTATACAATAAAATTCCAAGACAGACACATCAATCACTGTTCATCTACTCGCAATGTTAACAGCCTAAAGAAATGTGTATTTGGATATTTCCACTTTTAGACAGCACAGATATAAGTGAGCAAGAAAAGGGACACAACAGCGGACAGGGATGAATACAAAAACAGTTTCATAACTAACTGCTTCATCCTATAGTCTTCTTTCTTCACCTTTTAAATTCTTTGATTGCTTGTTGTACCACGGGTTTCCCCTTTGACTATGCTCACGGCCTGAATATTTTCTTTTCTAGTCTCTGCGATGCTACTCACTTCCATGGCAATAGTAAATGGCCTCCAAGCTTTCACCAATGGTCTCCACGTTTTCACTAAAGAATAAGAAAACTCACCAATCCTCTAATGAAAATTCTGCAAGAATTGTTTCCTACGCAGGTGTTTGGTGCTCTACAGGCTGTCTTCCTCCACGCGCACCACACACAGGAGCATCAATGTCAAATCCTCCAACGTAGGTCTGCAGTCAAGGATGGCAGTGCTCAACTAAATTTCCACGCAGGAGGGGAAGCAGCGGTGTCAAGAAGGTCTCCATCCTTTATCTTCACACTTCCATGCTCCTGCTTCGACGCCGCTCTGATACCACTGTTAGATCAGGAGAAATGTAAATGTCTGAATAATATTATCCAATGTGAGGAGTGTATAAATACAAGTGAGAATGTGGTTAAGAGGTAACCGCCTGTAACTGAAAGATCGGTTACATGTAGCTAAACTAAACTATGTATTAATTATGCCAACAGATAGTCTCTGTCTAATAGATCATATCATCATAGCCACTAGTAGTACTGGACTGGTAGCCTATAGGAATCACCGAATCAAGATTCAAAATATCAGCCTTCAGGAAATTGGAATCTCTAATTTTTATTTTCTTTGCGGCTTTTCCAGGCTGCTGCGCTGCACAATTTGACAATTCATTCACCAAAGTAACAACCAACAGGTAACTACTAACAAGTTGCACTTACCGCTAGAGATTTTGTCATAGAATCCTACAATTTTTTGAATCTGTATTTATTTTCCAGATTCAAGAAGTTTTTAGTACAGTATTAAAGATCTTTCATTGAGATAAATATTCTAATATTTTAAAAATGTTTCTGTATAGTCTACAAATGTTTTCTTTTATTTTAATTTCTCATATAGGTTTCCTTGGAAAGTGGCATTTTTCTATTAGTATTGGAAAATCAAAAGATTTTCCATTTTGCAAACAGGTTCTACTACAAGTTGTACTTTTTTTAGTTTTGCAGGAGGGTAATTGGTGGAGATTAATGTTTGACAGTGGATAATTATAATGATTAGATTTGCAACAGATATTCCCTTATGCATAGAATTATTGATTTGATCCCAAACAGTGTATGTGCTATTTTAATATTCCATTTTAGTAAATTTCACACCTGTAATTGTTTTGATTATGGCTAATGAAAATGTTGAATTCCAAATTATTATTTTAGATTTTATACATAAAAAGAAAGCGTGTATCTTTATTTTTTATAAAAAGAAGAATTAGTTCAATTTCTACCACTTCCTTTTTAGTGGATTTTTTAATATTATTATTTAACAGTTAATAATAATAGTGGATTTTTATTTAACAATGTTAGAATTTTTTTTAAATGCCCTTTTTAAAAAGTTTTTTCCTCGATTTAGTTTTTTTATTGAAAATTCAGTACTCTTAGAAAAAATCAAGAATAGATATTTTGACATAATGACATTATTATTGAGTGAGTGTGTACTCCCTGGAAAGTCAAAATATAAATTGAACTAATGGACGACCTGAGATTTTCCTTTTATTGTGTTAGCAGGGATGAATCATGAGGCACGTCAGGTATACTATAATTGTTTTAAAAACATGCACAAGTGGGTGCCTAGTTCCGGACGGGGGTTGGAAGGGGGGGAGTACTCTCCGAGTACTGCCTAAGGTGCTTCGAAACCTTAATTCGGCCCTGAATGGGGGAGAGGCAACACTCTCCACCCAACCAATAATCCAATGAGGAGAAGAATCTATGCTCCTCATTGCCCCCCGAGCCATAACCAAAATGCAATAAATGATGTATGTAATTCATGGAAACTATAACGAAGCTTCCACATCACAATAATGAATTTCAAAACACATTCAACACAAGATACACTCAAAAACATGAAACTATCAAAATACATAAGGCTTGAAAATTAAAGCAAATGGAGTAAGGATCTAGGGGGTGATCACTTATGCCTCCAAATTGAATTAGGTTCCCACCTTTAAAACCTCCAAAATACATCTCAAAAAACTACACAACTTTTATACCTCCCTCAAGATACTCTTATACCTCCCACATTCTCTTATGCCTCCCTACAATCTCTTATGTCTCCCTCAAAAAAACCATGTAAGAAATGCAAGTATTTTCTTTTCCAAGGTGGAGCACCCAACCTAACTCCCTCTCAAAAAAAGAAATAAAATGTTATGCCTCCCTACATATAAGATCCCCATAGCCTTCTCCTACACCATACTTAGGCATTCTACCAAAGATCCCAAGAAGCACATAAATCATTCACATACATGCAATACACACAAATAAAAACAAACAAGTAAAAAGAGTGTAGGTCCTATATTTCCACAATAATAACTTGATCAAGTAATCACACTCTAATCTCCTACAAGATCAATCCAACTCCAAAAAGCACTCCAAAAAATCTCTATGTCCAAAAAATATAAGAGCATAAATGAAATGAAGTAACCCCCAAACAAGCAATTAAACTTGCATATATAGAAAAAGGAAAGAGGAGGGTGAGCTGGCTTGATGTAGGATGTTACATCACTTATCCTCAACTCCACATCATAAGTCAAACCTCAACATAAATTCATAACAAATAGGTGGTTGAGAGGAATGTGAAGCATCTTACACACAAAATCCAAACCCACACCCACACCCCTTAAGGACAAAATTTAAAACCCATGTAAAAAAAGTACAATTAATGTCACTTTTTGTCTTACAAAACCAATAATGGGGTCTATTTTTGATCCCCCAATCAATAGGTAGGGTCGGTATATGAAATTAAACGGTGTGGGATAAGCTTAGTTTGTCCCACAAGCCTCTAAAAATGGCCCTTAAGCCCAAATGCGTAATTCCAAGGTAAGGTAGACTGTACAACACTTAAAGTAACTTACAATCAATAAAAATCACATAGTCCAAAATACCAACAACTCTAATAAATGAATCCTTTTTTCACATCCCAAAATAACTTAATAAACATGATTAATTCACTTAATTAAGGCACAATAATCAATAATGATTAAATAAATTACACCACCAAATAAATCACATACTCTACAATAAATAAAAGAAAAAGAGAAATAATTACACACAAAACCCATGGTCACAATTGGAGGTCATCCCCATAATGGGGACCCCATAACAATATACAACAAGCATAACACATTACATGAGTTTCCATGGCGACCATTCTTCTATCCATAAGGAATTCCACTCTAGTTTGTCTCCAGTCCCCCTTTTGATTGTTGTGATATAATTACCTGCAAAATCACACAATACCTCCTTTAGCCTTGCAGCCACATCAAAACATCAAAGATAAAATAAAAACATTTAAATCAATAACCATTCACATATGTAACACCCGTAAAAAAACAACCCACTTAAGACCCAAGAACAACCTAGGATTAGTTAGGAAAATTAAGGATTTTTTTTTCTGTTTAAAAGAGTCTACAACTGGGTTACAACACAAAAATTATCACTAACAGGTTCCAGAACAATTATAATCCACTAGAACATAATTTCCTTTTTATTATGAATTATTAGAGGTTATAAGCTCCAAAATCTAGGGTTAGAAGGTTCAATTAGTAATTCCTCACCATACCGATTCTTTAATAGGTTTAAAGATTCAACTTGAATTTTATTAAACTTAACAGATTCATAAATTCCCCAAACCATTTCCATTGGATAGGAAATTTCCTCACCTTTCCATCGATATAAATAAGTCCTCCTAACTCTGCATATTTCTCAAGTTATGGGCCGACGAGCCTTGGGATAGAAATTATCCCAAAGAGCGGGCCTGCGGGCCCAGGGGAGAAAATTTACCCCAAGGGAAAGTGTATGGGCCATGAGGAGAAATATTTCCTAGAGGAGTAGTTAGGTCAGTAGGTTTATGGGATACTTTTGGAAAAATTTCCCATGCAGGGGTGAAAAATCACCTTTGCGCCCGCGCTGCCGTGGGTCCATAAGTCCACAAGGGACATGTGGCGCCTCCTAAGCCAGTGTGGGGAAAGCGGGGTGGTGGGGGTAAAATAATTTTACCATCCTGATGGAAAAAGGGGTAAAATTAACCCGTGCCTCTACCGACACCTCGCAATGCCATGGGGCTGCTCCTGATTGGCTGCGGGCCGATGGGGAAAATTTAGAAGATTTTAATTTTTTTTACCAAAAACACAAAAGCCAAAAAGGAACCTGCTCCTCCGCCGATGCCTCGCGAAACCATGTGGTAGCTCTAGATTGGCTGCGGGGCAGTGGAGAAATGTAAGAAAATGTTCCCAATTTTATTTTGAAGTGCTAGGTTAAAAAAATGATCTGCCCCTCTGAAGACGTCTCGTAGTGCCATGTGGCAACCTCTGATTAGCTGTGGGGCGGTGGGGAAAATTAGGAAAATTTTCCCAAAAAATTTCTGATGTGCTAAGCTTAACAAGAGGTTCTCCACTCTGCAAACACCTCGTGGTACCACATGGCATGCTCTAATTGGCTACAGGACAATGGGGCAGTGTGGAAAATTAGGAAAATATTCCCCAAAATCTTCCAAAGTTCTAAGGGAAAAATTTGAGCCATACATTTTGATAGAGAGCTTGGTTTTGGGAAAAAGAAGACTTTATGGAAATTTCTCGACATCCCCTTTATTCAGGAATAATTAAATTTATATTTAGATAAGGTTTTAGGAGTAAATTTCAAGAAAACAATTAGCAGGCTTTTACAGTGCAAAGTAGAAAAAATTAACTTATAGAATTTGTTCAATTTGATTTTCTTCCTCTCTCAACATGTCAAATAGGTGCGGAGAATTGTTCTTAGGTATTTTTAGGATAATTTTATGAGGTAGATCTATTTTATTGAGTTCCAATTTGAAATTTTACAACTTTGACAACAAAACGACTATGAAGGCTTTGAACTCAGTTTTGTTAGGTTTTGAAAGATTTATTTTAAGTAGTTTTAGTTTGGTTTGGGATCCTTTTGACCTCATTAAGTAAAACTGATTATTTCATTTTCCTCTTATTTATTTACAGAGTTATTTGAACATTTGATAAAGGAATTTTACAAAGTATATAGTGAATTGAAAGAAGTATATACATATCCAAAACAGAGATTAGCTATCTCTTTTTCCATGAAATAAATTATTGAATCCATTCCATGCTAGTCTTAAATAGTTTTCTTTCCTTCAATCACACATTTAAAAAAATAATGCAGTTTCTATTCTTTCCAAAATCATATATTTTAAACAAGGTAGAATAATACATTTTCTGCTCACGTGTTTCACTTTTACACATTCCAAACAAGGATTTCATAGTGCACGTTAAACACACATTTCCAATGGAAATAATATCGTATGAAAAATACAAAACCCTTCCATTAATTCAAATGAAACTCTTACATCTTACTTTCTATTTGATTTCAAAATACAACATAAAAAATATGTATCATTCTTTCACAATCTTTCCAAAAAAAAATAGAGAACAGACTATAACTCTCCTACATTTCAAATTTCAACTTTCATTGTCAATAAAAATTATCACTTAATTACAATTAATATACATATTATCCACTTCAAAGTGGGAAAGGACTACAATAAGATTTCATTTCACAAGGGACTGTCAAAGTGTCTTTTTTCCCTTACTCCAGAGCAGCAACATGCATATTTCTCATTCTTTTAATTTGATCACAACAAGATAAGGGGAAATAAAATGCTCCCCACCCAACTAAGACATCCAATGAAGAGGAGAAGCCATCCTTACTCATTGGCCCCTGAGCCCCAACCACAATGTAATAAAAGATGTGATCCAAGTCATGGCAACAACAGGCTTCCAAAAACATCCAAGAAATATTTTCACAATAAAACACAGTCCAAAACACAATGTAGTTTACAACTACATTAAAGCATGAAAAATATTACTGAGGCTTTATCCAAAAATCCGAAAGAGTAAGAAACTATGGGGGATGCTGCTTATGCGTCCCAAAGGGGAAATGGGTATCACCACCTGAGAATAAGCCACAAAATTATACATATATATATATATATATAATTTCAAATCCCTGACATGCCCTTATGCCTCCCCCAAGTACCCCTTATTCCTCACATTTACTTATGCCTCCCCCAACCTCTTATGGCACCCCATAATGAGTAAAGAAATGCAAGCTATTTCTTTTTAAGGTGGAACCCAAATCCCAATTCTCTCAACCCTTATATCTCCCTAAAAAACACTTGTGCCTCCCATAAAAATAACCCCATAGTCTTCTTCTACACCATTCCTAAGCCATCTACCCAACAGTTCACACACATGCCAAAAGATTCATAGATTAACATTTTCATAAACAAAAGGGAAGCATTTCAAGAGCCAAGCTCCTACCTCTGCATGATGGATTTGTTGCAAGTTCCAAAACAATAAGGTTTATCCTAATGAAAGCAATCCAAATCAGCCAACCACAACCATGCAACAATCTTCCAAAAAACATATTCAAAGCACGAGCTCAAAATAGCAAGGAATTCACCCAAGAATGAAGTCTCCAAAATGAAGAAACCCCAAAACAAGGAAAGGAATTCAAATTTAACACAAGAGGGAAGGGAAGAGGATGAGGTGGGTCCATGTAGGTTTTCTCATCACACATCCTCAATTCCAACCCCTAAAGTCAAATTCATTCTCAAATGCATAATAAATAGGTGTGTGAAAAATATGACAGTTTACTTACACACTCAAATCCAACCCACGCACCAAAGGAATGAAATTAAATCATTTAAGAAAACTATAATTAAAACATATAATTTGCCTTCTCAAAAAGAATCATAAAAGTATTATCTTATCTCTCCAACTGTAGGTATGGTTGGTAATTAAATTTAAGAGGTATGGGACAAGTTTAACTTGTCCCACAATCCTCCAAAATTAGCCTCCAAGGATAATTTCAAATTTCCAAGAAGTTGAGTGTTTCAAACTCAAAAGTTAACTTACACATCACTTACACATCACTTACACATCTCTTACAACACTTTAATTCAAGGCCAAAAACTCTATTAATTACTTTCTTATAATATATTTTAATTAATCAACTTAACAATGTGATTACTCACAATATTACAGACCATTTAATGAATAATGAAAGCGGTAAAAGTACCACAAAATAAACACATGAAAACATAAACAAAGGGACCAAAATAAAAGGAATACATAAAACCCCTTGGTCATAATTAAAGGTGACCCCCCATAGGGATCCCTAACACACACAAACACGCATAAACAAATACTAGTTGCAATAGTTACGTTATTGAGTTCATGTAGAATTCCAATGTGGTTGGTCTCCAATCCCCCAATGTTTGTTGTGATATTTTAACCTGTAAAACACAAATACCTCCGTTGGCCTCATGGCCATATCAGAACATCCAAAGTAATATAAATATAATTCCCAAGATCATTTAGATATATGAATCACAACAACATCAAAGAAATCTAACTATATCATCATGCAATAATTTTACTTTCTAGGTCTACACACAATATCCAAATATCACAAGTCCGAACAACATCCATAATATAACCATGTCAAACAGTACAACATCACCAAAATATAAAATGTCTTTAATAATCATCATGCATCATAACTGAATCAAGTCGACAATAATCCATGATCTAACATCTAACATCATATTATAATAAAGTCCAAAATCATGTCCATAATATAATCAACACTTTCGAAGGGAAGTGGGCACTACATCCCCCTCCCCTTAGACTCAACTTCCTCTTGGAAGTCACTGGAACAAATGTGCAAACTAGACTCATAGCAAAGTAGCATCCTCCCATGCAGCTGTAGTCTCATCATATTTGTCCCACTACACCCGGACCTAATCAACCTCTCTGCCTCGAAGGCCCAGGGTCCTGCGATCCAAGATCTGAATAGGATCCACCATCACCTGCCCCTGATCCTGCACTTGCAATGAGGTCCAATCTAGCACATGAGAAGGATCTGCAACATATCTCATATGAACTGAAACATGAAAGACATCATGTACACAAGAAAATATAGGTGGAAATGCTAGATGGTATGCCAAAGGGACGATACGCTCCAAGATCTCAAAAGGACCCATGAATTTAGCGGCTAACTTAGAACCTTTTCCATAATGGATAGGGATCTTATGTGGCCTGACACGAAAGAACACCTTCATGCCCACATCAAAAATATGGTCGGTCCTATGCTGATCTGCATACTTATTCTCCCTATCATGTGCCTCCTGCAGTCTCTATCTAATAAAAACCACCTGTTGCTCCATGTCATGCAACAAAACTGGCCCAAGAGAAATCTTGTTCTCTAGCATGTCCCAGTTAAGAGGTGTCCTGTATTCTCTACAATATAAAGCTTGAAAAGGATCCATGCCTATAGAACTCTGAAAACTATTATTGTAGGCAAACTCCACCAAGTACAGGTACTCCTCCCATCTAGACTACTGATCCATCACATACATCCTGAACATGTCCTCTGAAATCTGATTTACTTGTTTAGTCTATCCATTTGTCTTGGGGTGATAGGCCGTACTGAAATTGATCTTTTTACCAAGGGTATACTACATGGTAGTCCAAAAATGGCAAGTGTACAAAATATCGTGGCCAGTAATGATCTTCCACGAAATCTCATGCAACCTAACAATCTCATCCAAATATACCCGTGTCACTTCACTAGCTGTATAAGTGGTCTTCACCAGAGAATAGTGAGCCACTTTTGTCAATTTATCGACCATGACCATGATGGCATTGTGGTGATATCTGGACATCGGTATCCCAACAATGAATTCCATGGAAACGGTGTCGCATTTCCACTCCGGTATAACATGACGAAAGAAAAGGCCAGCTAGATGCTGATGCTCGGCCTTTACTTTCTGGTACTCTAAACATTGTGACATGAACTGGGCCACGTCTCTATGAATTCATCTCTAATTATATAAATGTCTCAAGGTAGCATGCATCTTCTTAATCTTGAGATGGATGAATAGGGTGCATGATGTGCCTCAACCAAGATGTCTTACTTCAAGCCTCCATCTCTGGGAACATAAATCTGGTTTATATGCCTGAGAAGGCCATATTCCTCAAGAGAAAAACCATCAAATTTACTCTCAAGGGGTCCTTGAGACTCGATCTCTACTTGAACTGCAATGTAGAAGTTGTCAAGAGGAAGATGCTGAAGAATCCTGCTCCACAAATCTGTGCTTACTAAGGTGGCCATAACCACATGTCTCCATCTGCTGAGAGTGTCATCCACCAAATTTTCCTTCCCCTTCACATGCTCTATCTCCATATCATACTTACAAAGCAACTCCATTAAATGCTACTAACGAGCGTTAATTTGGGTTGTGTGAAGAGGTGGTGAAGACTCAGGTGATCTATCCTGAGTGTTAATTTTTGACCAAGTAGAAAGTTCCTCCATCGAACAAAAGCATGCTCAACTGCCACAAGATTAAGATCATGAGTTGGATAATTAATCTCATAATATTTTAGTTTGCAAGATTTAAAAGCCAATACTCCGGCTTCCTTCATCAACACACCTCCAAGCCTTGCTAAATAAGCATCCATGTAAACAAAAAACTCACCCTGTGGGTCTGACACTACAAGAATATGTATTGGAGTGAGACATTCCTTCAGTGTACGGAAGGCATACTTGTACCTATTTGACCAAAAAAACCTCTTCCCTTTCCTCTAAAGGCAAGTGATGGGGTGAGAAATCCGAGAGAAGTCCTGAACAAATCTCTAGTAGTAACCTGCTAATCCCATGAAACTGCGCACCTTAGTCACAGTAGTGGGTGTTGGCCAATCCATAATATCTTTAATCTTCAAAAGATTGATGGCAATACCTTCCGCAGAAATTATATTACCTAAATATTGCACCTCTGTCTGAAAGAATGCACACTTCTCCAAGTTCAAGTAAAGTTGCTGCTCCCAAAGACACTAAAGAACCTAGCGAAGGTCACCCTCATGCTCCTCATGCATACATGAGTAAATCAAAATTTCATTAAGGAAAATGAGAATGAAGTGATCTAATAAGGTCCTAAATACCCCATTCATCAAACTCATAAATACTTCAGGGGTATTAGTCAAACCAAAAGGCACCATTGTGAACTGAAAGCGGTCATATCTCATACGCAAGGCAGTCTTATGAATGTTCATCTCAAAAATCCTCAGCTAATGGTAACCTGACTTAAGGTCTATCTTAGAGAAAGTTGTGGCTCCCTTCATCTGATCAAACCAATCATCAATGTTTGGAAGGGGATAAGGATTTTTGATCGTTACCTTATTCAGTTGGCGGTAATCAATACACAACCACAAGGATCCATCCTTCTTCTTTACAAAGATCACCAGTGCACCCTAAGGGGATACAATAGGATAGATAAGGCCTTTCTCCAAAAGGCCCTCAAGCTACAACTTGAGGTCATGGAGCTCTGGAGTGGTCATTCGATAAGGTGCTCGTGAGATAGGCTCTTCTGCCGGAACTATATCTATGTGAAAATCAATCTCACGTGGGGGTTGTAACCCCGGTAGCTCCCTTAGAAAGACATCTGCAAACTATCTCAAAATGGGGTGATCATCTAGCGATGGTCCACTAGACCCAGCATCTGATCTGTCATTGACTGTAATAGCATACATCTGACAACCTCGTCACACACACCACTTCAGCTACATAGCAGAGATGGTGTGAATAGAAACGGGTCTCCTGACCCCAGAAATGACCGAATTAACTCCCAAATCATCTGTACAAGATATAATATTGTGGTAACAATCCATCCTATCCCTGTGTGAAGACAACTAATTCATACCCGAGATGATTCCATCTGACCCCAACTGAAGGATACGAAGATCTGAGGTAGTGGTGACACATCCCAAATCCACCACACACTCCTTAACTAAGGATTCTACAGAGATATTTCCTCTTGAAGCCATCTCAACATCCCAACTATGACCCTGCCTAACTACCACCATCCTGGATCACTCTACTAAAGATGGTTTAATAAAATAATCAGAAGAACCAAAATCAAACAGAATGGAGGTAGGAATACCACAAATATTACCTGCAGTCTCAATAACTGTACTTTGATGATTTTTCAGGTGGTTCTTGACCACTGCATACATCCTATGACTGCACCCCATGTCACCTACAGTAGGCTCTGAGATCTATGTCTTACCCTTGTTATTAGTTTTCGGTGGGCAGTCTCTCCAAAAATGTCCTGTAACATCATAACCAAAACAACCGGTTGATCCTCTCCCTTGCGTAGCAGGTCCGGTTGGTACTCTTGAGATCTATGGTGTAGATCCTGATGATCTAATTGTGGTTTGTTGATGTCTCTACTGGTGAGCTCCTGCTGAGTGAGCTCTCTGGGCACCTTGTGTCCTAATGGGACCCCTAGGAGGAGGCCCCATACTCCAGCTTCTCTATGCATCAAATCTCTATGGAGGTCTATATGGTGGGCGGGACTGTTGTTGCTATTACTATTGTGGTCTAAAAGATAACTGTAATGAACCCTATCCACCACAAGGAATACGTACTGACCCCCTCGATCTGTTGTCCTTCATTTACTGTATATGGCTCCAGACTCGGTCTCTAGCCTATTGGGTCTTTCCCCGAGTCTTCTATACTATATAGGCCTTCTCGACGGCCTCAGCTAATGTCTGTGGACAATGGATCCACACCTTCTCATCCTACATGTAACTAACATACTGGAGTAGATCCAGAAATCTACTCTCATACTCAGCCACTGTAACAGATGCCCGTCAGAGGTCATGGATCTCATTTATCCGCTACTGTATGAACCTCCATTGCAAATATTTGATCCATAAATACTCCTCAAAGAGCTCCCAGGTAACTGTCTCAGAATCATCATGGAGCTTCTACTCTTCTATCTGCCACTAGACACCATCTCCATCCTTTATTAGATGGATCACAAAACGAGATTTTGTGTTGCTAGAACAAGACAGAGCTTGAAGCACACACTCAAGCTCACAAACCAAGCCTCTTCCAAAAATCCACCTTTGTCACCAGAATAATTTGATAGCCAAATCTTCCATATCTCCCTGATGTGATCTGTAGATGTGATTTGACGACCTCTAGGCCTCTCTATATGCTCATCCCTTAGCTTCGGACTCTGAGACCTCTCTCTATGTTCTATAACTTTTTCACCCTGTCCCCTCTATGGTGACTCTTCTTTGGCTGAATCTGCATGGAATTTCTCTCCTCCATGCTCATCACTGGGTCGAGGAGGTACATGACCCTCAATGGAAGTGACTCTATCATGTGTGGTTGCATGTCCTCCTACTGATTCTTTTCATAGAGCGACATTAACATCTTGAAGAGTCTGTAAAATCTAGGGTAGGATGGCTTCTACAACATGATATGGTCGTGGTAATTCTAGGTCTATGTGAAAATACCCCTCGTCCCATCTACACCTCTTGCATAGACCAAGGAAAGAGTTATTTCATCTTTCTAAGTGTTATTCAGTTTCCATGTTTACTAAAATATGTAATTTCTAAACTAAGTTGTTTTCTAGATTTAAAAGTGTGCTAAGTTTCTAGTGTTCCCAATGACCCAAAATTTTTAACCACTTCTCTAATACCAAGTGTAACACCCGCAAAAAAATCAACCCACTTGAGACCCAAGAACAACCTAGGATTAGTTAGGAAAAATTAAGGAATAATTTTTTTTTAAAAGAGTCTACAACCAGGCTACAAGACAATAGTTGTCACTAATAGGTTCTAGAACAATTATAATCCACTAGAACATAGTTTTCTTTATATTATTAATTGTTAGATATCATAAGGTCCAATATCTAGGGTTAGAACGTTCAATTAGTAATTCTTCACCATACCCATTCTTTAACAGGCTTAAAGAATCAACTTAATTTTTCTCAAAATTAGTGCATTCAAAAATTGTCTAAAATATTCCCATAAGATAGGAAATTTCCTCACCTTTCCATTGATATAAATAAGTCCTCCTAACTCCTTATATTTCTAAAGTTATGGGCCGGCGGGCCTTGGGGTGGAAATTTTCCCCAAGAACAGGCCTGCGGGCCCTAGGGAGAAAATTTGCCCCCAAGGGCAGGTCTGCGGACCGCGGAGAGAAATATTTCCTAGAGGAGTAGTCGGTTTGATGGGACCATGGGAGACATTTGGAAATATTTCCCGCATGGGGGTGAAATACCACCTTCGCACCCGCGGGTCTGTAATTCCACAAGGAACACATGGCGCCTCTTAAGCTAGCACGGGTAAAGCAGGGTGGCGGGGGTAAAACAAATTTAGTGCCCCAAAGGAAAAAGGGGTAAAATTCACCTGTGCCTCCACCGATGCCTTGTAATGCCATGTGACAGCTCCTGATTGGCTGCGGGGAGGTGGGCTGGTGAGGAAAATTTAGAAATGTTTCCTAAAATTTACCAACAACACAAAATGCAAAAAGGAACCTGCTCCTCCGCCGATGCCTCGTGATGCCATGTGGCAGCTCCTGATTGGCTGCGGGGTGGTGGAGAAAAGTTAGAAAAATTTTCCAAATTAATTTTAAAGCACTAGGTTAAAAAAAAAGATCCGCCCCTCCACCGACATCTCATAGTGCCATGTGGCAGCCTCTGATTGGTTGCGGAGCGGCGGGGAAAATTAGGAAAGTTTTCCAAAAAAAAATTCGATGCGCTAAGCTTAAAAAGAGATCTGCCCCTCATCCAATGCCTCATGGTGCCATGTGGTAGCCTCTAATTGGATGTGGGGTAGTGTGGCGGCGGGGAAAATTAGGAAAATTTTCCTCAAAATTTTCCAAAGTGCAAAGGGAAAAATTCAGGCCTGCAGGTTCGCCAAGGAAATTTTTCCCAATTTTTTTTTTGAAGACAATGAAGAAAAACTTTAGAAGGCCATAACTTTTGATAGAGATATCAAGTTTTACAAAACAAGGAATTTATGGAAATATCTTGACGTCCTATTTACTTAGTAGTCATTAAATTTTTATTTTGATAAGGTTTAAGGAGTCAATTTCAAGAAAATGATCTGCAGGCTTTTATGGTACAAACTGGAAAAAAATTAACTTATAAAATTTTGTCAGTTTGATCTTCTTCCTCTCTGAACATGACAAATAGGCATGGTGAATTGTTCTTAGGTGGTTTTAGGATAATTTTTTGAGGAAGATCTATTTGATTGAGTTCTAATTTGAAATTTTACAACTTTGACAGCAAAACGACTGTGAAGGCTTTGAACTCGTTTTTGTCAGGTTTTGAAAGATTTATTTTAAATGGTTTTAGTTTGGTTTGGGATCCTTTTGGCCTCATGAATTACAACTGATTATTTAATTTACCTCTTATCTATTTGTAGAGTTATTTGAACATTTGATAAAGGAATTTTACAAAGTATACAGCGAATTGAAAGAAGTATATACATATCTAGAACGGAGATTAGCTATCTCTTTTGCCATGAAATAAATTATTGAATTCATTCCATGCTAATATTAAATAGTTTTCTTTCCTTTAATCACACATTTAAAACAAGAATGTAGTTTTTATTCTTTCCAAAACCATATATTTTAAACAGGGCATAATAATACATTTTCTTCTCACGTGTTTCACTTTTCCACATTCCAAATAGGGATTTCATAGTGCACATTAAATAAAATTTTCCAATGAAAATAATATCATATGAACAAGACAAAACACTTCCATTAATTTAAATGAAACTCTTACATCTTCCTTTCTATTTGATTTCAAAATACAGCATACAAAATACGTATAATTCTTTCACAATCTTTCCAAAAAAAATAGAGAATAGAGTATAACTCTCCTACATTTAAAATTTCAACTTTCATTGTCAATACAAAATATATATCCGTTAAAATTAATATACATATCATCCACTTCAAAGTGGAAAAGGGCTAGAATAAGATTTCATTTCACAAGGGACTGTCAAACTATCTTTTTTTCCTTGCTCTAGAGAAGCAACATGCGTATTTCTCATTCTTATGATTTGATCACAATAAGATTAGGGGAAAGGCAACGTTCTCCACCCAACCAAGACATCCAATAAAGAGGAGAAACGATTCTTCTTCATTGGCCCTTGATCCCCAACCATAATGTAACAAAAGATGCGATCCAACTCATGGCAACAACATGATTCCACAAACACATAAGAAACATTTTCACAATAAAACACAATCCAAAATAGAATGTAGTTTATAACTGAATTAAAGCATGAAAAACATTACCGAGGCTTCATCCAATAAGCCAAAGGAGTAAGAAACTATGGGGGATGCTACTTATGCCTCCCAAAGGGGAAATGTGTATCACCACCTCAGAATAAAATGCCAAATTATATATATATATATATATCATTTTAAATCCTTGCCATGCCCTTATGCCTCCCCCAAGTACCCCTTATTTGTCACATTTCCTTATGCCTCCCCCAACCTCTTATGGAACCCCATAATGAGTAAGGAAATGCAAGCTATTTATTTGTAAGGTGGAACCCAAATCCCAACTCCCTCCACCCTTATACCTCCCTAAAAGACACTTGTGCCTCCCACAAAAATAACCCCATAGTATTCTCCAACACCATTCCTAGGCCATCTACCCAACCACCCACACACATGCCAAAACATTCACAGATTAACATTTTCACAAACAAAAGGGAATCATTTCAAGAGCCAAGCACTTACCTCTACATGATGGAGCTGGTCCAAGTTCCAAAACAACAAGGTTCATCCCAGTGCAAGCAATCCAAATCAGCCAACCAAAAGCATGCAACAATCTTCCTAAAAACTTCTTCAAAGCAAGAGCTCAAAACAACAAGAAAATCACCCAAGAATGAAGTCTCCAAAATGAAGCAACCCCAAAACAAGGAAACAAATTCTAATTTAACACAAGAGGGAAGGGAAGAGGATGATGTGGATCGATGTACAATGCCACATCACACATCCTCAACCCCAACCCCCAATATTCAACTTCATTCTCTAATGCATAATAAATAGGTGGGTGAATAATATGACAGTTTACTTACGTACTCAAATCCAACTCACACCTCAAAGGACTGAAATTAAACCATGTAAGAAAAGTTTAATTAAAACCTACAATTTTCGACTTCTCACAAATGCATTATAAAATTCTAAAATCAACCCTCCAACAATAGGTATGGTTGGTAACTGAATTTGAGAGGTATGGGACAAGTTTAACTTGTCCCACAAGCCTCAAAAATCATCCTTCAAGGAGAAATTCAAATTTCCGAGAAGATGAAGTGTTTCACACTCAAAAGTTAACTTACACATCACTTATACATCTCTTACAACACTTTAATTCAAGGCCAACAACTCTATTAATTACTTTCTCATGACATATTTGAATTAATTAACTTAACAACATGATTAATCACAATATTACACACCATTTAATGAATAATGAAAGGGGTCAATGCACCACAAAATAAACACATGCAAAACATAAACAAAGGAACTAAAATAAAATAAATACACCTAACCCGCTTGGTCACATTTAAAGGTTATCCCCCCCATGGGAATCCCTAACACACACAAACACATGTACAAACAAATACTAGTTGCCATGGTGACCTTGTTGAATTCATTTAGAATTCCAATCTGGTTGGTTTGTAATCCTCTGATATTTTTTGTGATATTTTAATTTGCAAAACACGAATACCTCCTTCGGCCTCATGTGTCCATATCATAACATCCAAAATAATATAAATAAAACTTCCCAAGATCATCTAGATATATGGATCACAACAACATTAAAGCAACCTAACAAGATCATTTGTATAGTTTTACTCAACAACTATATCATCATCAAATAATTTCCATTTATAGGTCTACTCACAATATCCAAATATCACAAGTCTGAACAACATCCATAATATAACCATGTCAAACAGTATATCCACATCAATATCTAAAATGTCTCTAATAAATCATCATGCATCATAACTGAATCAAGTGCACAATAATCCATGATCTAACATCTAACATCATACCATAATAAACTCCATAACATGTCCATAATATAATCAAGTAGTATCGGGATCAATATAAAAAAGGTGTCAAAGGGAAGTGGGCACTACAATAAATATGACATGAATTTTTTAGCCTACTAAGATCCATTAAAATCATTACTCCTTTAAAAATCACACACACACACAATTCACTTTCCCGATTACCCCAAAAATTATGTAATAATTGTTTTTTAGATTTCTCAATCGTTATGGTATGATCCTTATCAACATGAAGATCTAAATGGAATCATGTAGGTTGATCACTTACTACAAACATCATTAAAAAATTCATGAAATTGTTATTAGGAATCCACATAACTATTATGGTGGTGTGGGAAAAAATATCCAGAATAGTTCTTCATGTAACATTCTATGCTAAAACAAGGTACGAGTAAGACCATTATAAAAATAGTCAAGAATAGTCAAATGAAATACATTGAAGAGGAGTGGGCACTACACTAAAGATTTGGTTAGGTATCTAGGAGGGAAAACTTTACGATATAAATAATACAGATGAATATCACGTGCTTTCGAGACTGACAAAAAAAGGAGACGGAAATGGGTGGAACTTGTTTGGAGAAAGAGATAAACGCAAATTCTACTCCATTGTATCTAGAAGTACTGATAGCGGGAACAATCATGTTTTTTGGGGACCCTCGAGTGTGGTCGAAATACATGTTATTAGTCTTGTAGTTTTTTTTCCTGTGGGTAACATCCCCTTTTGTCGGTTGGTCTCCGTATATTGTTATCAACATAACATTGTGATTACAATAACTTATTAGTGATTTTAGATTCTTATGTATGGTCAGTAAGGACTAAGGTAACAAAACAAATTACACATTTTTCAAAGTAATTAACAAATGATTCGTTCTGTTGAATACATTTTGCTAACAATTAAATTTCATCAGTGATAAATGGGAAAATGTTAAAATTAATTTAGTATTGATATTTTTTTATAATTCTCAAATTGACATCTTAAATGGTAAAGGTTGTTTTATATAAAATCATTTTTATCACATAAATGTTAGATAGATTATCAATGGTAAGTAATTACAACAACCATTTTATAATTAAATATTTAACAATATATATTATTCATTGGAGGTGGGACTTGCAAATATGGATTAAAATTTTATATTTACAAATGTATCCCCAAATAATACTTGATCCTATAATCATCTATATGCAATTCTGTATTTTACTATTACTCAATATTTATCTAGACTTAGACCTTACAAGCATTTTGTGAGGGCTAAATTTAAACTAAAAGGCTGGAAGTCTAATGGATTAATAGGTGATCTACGTGTAAGTGGTGAGCTTTAATCGTTTGACTATTGAGTAAACAAGGAGAAATAACTTGCACAAATATGGAAATTGCTTACAATTTAGGGGTAAAAATACATATTCATTAAAAATCTCAATCACTAGGGTAACATAATATTTAATTTTAAAATCTTTAAATTATTCAGATGACATTCAAAATGATTGGTAAAATAAAAATTATTTCTAGAAAAGGTTATGTTATTATAATATCCCATATCCAAGGTGAAAAAATGACTTTTAATACACCAAAAAATTATTCAAGTAATTTAAATAGATTTCATATAAAATTGAGCCAAATTTGTTTTTATTTTAAATTCATATATGTGTGTGTGTGAGAACCAAAATTCGTAGGTTGACCTCTTGACCATTTTCCATAGATTAGCATGAGATTACGGACAGACCATTATATTTTTATCATTTCTTATTAAATGGTGGGAGATAATAATATCTAACCACTACAACCATAAATAAAATTAGTCATTGAAAATTCCCATTTCTTTCCATGAATACGTGCTTAAGTGTTTTTTTGAGTTTTATAAAAATTATAATATAACTGCACGATTTTCATATTGACCCTGGATATCATTGTAAATTCATAATTAGTTAAATTGATTTATAGAATCATGACAAAATATAAGCTTAATTAAAATTTGACTATGGAACATTTGAAGTTTTAATGTAAAAGAGAGTTAAATTGCGAGGTGATTGGATCAACTCAAGCCTACAGACACACAAAAGAGACATTTTATGCCACAAGGGCAAACAAATACCATTATGAAATTACAAGATAACGCCCAAAGGAATCGGATATTCTACAAAATAGCAAAAAAAACATTACCTAACCTAAATTTTAAAGAGAACATATCCATTTATATGATCAATTTCTAAATTTTCATCTACAAAAGCAACAATTTAATAATAGGTACAAATTTACAAAAAATAAGTTAATTACAAAATGGAGGTGTCACTCTTTGGGATATTCAATTTCTGGTGTGTCAAATTCCGGGAGTCATTTTTCCGGCTATCCTATTCTAGGGCTTGTGTTTGCAACAATTTTTTAGCATTTTTTCTTTTTTTATTCTCCATGGCAAACAAAAATCTAATCCAGTGTAACTTGCAACTCTGTGCACTTGCTAGAATGAACTTCCCTAATGAGCACCGAAATATCAATACACTTAGAGTTAAATTCATTACGAAAATCTGATTCTAACAACGGCCATCACTTAAGAGCAAAGGTTTCACGTGAAGACGGAAGAATCCTAGACGAAAGCTACATTTTCGTAATCTTTGACCTTTTGTTCCATGAATATGTAAAGGTGACAAACTTCTTTTAAATTAAAACACCATTGAATTCTACCCCGACCTTAGCAAATTTGGGCTGAACGCAGAGCTCTCGTGTCTCCGCCAGCATTGAGTCAAAATGCAATTCCTTCTTCCAAAGAAAGGAGCCAAAAGCAACTTATCATTACTCTGTCTGATTGGAAGGAGTGGAAAATTAACACTAGACTGTCTTCTAAAAAGACCGGTCACATTTATAAGGACTTGAATGGTTAAATCAATACCTCATGAATTTAAGGTTTGGGGAAGATTCTAGCTTATCGTGCGGGTCGTCTCATCAGATTGGACTCCATGTGGGACACGTTTCTCTTTCCAACGATTGCCATGTACATTGGGATAATATTGAGCTCACATTTTATTATTACTAATGGAGTTAGTTGTAGATTTAGTTGATGGATTGCATAAATGCAAGAGGTTTGGCTTGTTTTAACACTTTCTGGTCACTCCCAAAGGATCTAAATCTAAAATTTTAAAGTCATTGGCCCTATTTCAAAAGAAGGATTAAACTAGATAACATGTGAATCAATTGTGAAGACGTTGAATCTATGACAGTTATCTCCAATAATGAAGAAACAGAGAATGCAGGAACTCCATCTATATTGTAACAACCCAAAAACCACACACATGGACAACACAGTAAAAGACAGGATCATTTTTTTTTGACTTGCTTTGACATATAACATGACACAACATGTCGTCACAAGGTTACAACCAACACTAGGAACCACTTGTTACGGGGAGACCACAAGGTCAGCACGAGAAACGTTCACACCCAAAAGGATAATACACTTTCTTTTCTGACATGACAACATAGAAGTCCAATCCACAAAACACACTTACAGTTAGGGCCAAGCCACAATGAGATATTCTTGAGGGTTATTTATTTTTATAAGACAAATTGCAATTCTTAGCTTATGTTTTCATGGAGACTCAAGATATGATTCATACAATTCATCTTACCAAGTTAAGTTTATTTTTCTTTACACTGTAGAGTAATTATCTTTAAATCTTCTCTTTATGACATTCATTTGCTTAATTCATTATTTAAGGAAAGGGGGTAATTTAATTTCACAAGGCCATCTAATAACACCTACGCTACTAGAACTTGTTCATTACCTTGCTACAACAAGAATTTGTGTTCAACAAAATCAAGAGGAACTTACAAAGTATCCTAGGGAAAGAGTTAGGTCGAGTTAAATTCCTCTTTAAGATGTCATTAGTTATTACCAAGGTTTAATTGGAGCTTGGGGTTTTATACGTAATTATTAACGCTTTTACTTAGGCTTAACTGAAAGAGTTTATCAAAAGGAAACTACTTACTTTCAAATAGGCTAAAAGATAATTTGTGTGGTTTCTAAATTTCCTTCTCTTACTTGTTAAATCTTATTAGAAACTAACTATTGTTTTCCTTTAGCTTGTTTTAGGCGTTCACCAAAAAGAGTAGTGTTCACTAGTTTAGCTAGGGATATCAATTTATAAAAAATTACTTTACAAGGATAGTTTCACCTTTGAGTACTTCAGGAATCTCTTGTTCTCAAGTAAGTCATCTCTATATTAATTTATCTGAATACACATATTTTGGTTAACTTTTATAAGGGTTAACCATTCCATTTAATTTTTCTTATATCACATCATTACAAGGTGTCAGAGAGTTTTGACTTAACACTTTATTCTCAAAAAAAAACAAGGTATTACAATATTTATGCCAAGGTAAGGATTGAATATCATTTCCTCACCCAAGATAAGTTACTAGTCTAACAACAAAAGGGAAAGAACACTTCACTACGTAGTTTTCTGAACATACCAAGGCAAGAGATCTTCTAAACTCCTTGCAAGCAAAGTTACAAAATTTACAATGCATTGAACTTTCTACAAAGAACTTCATAATTTGAAATGATGAAACTTTTACACTCTTTTCCTTTAATCTACTCGCATAATCCATCTGCACAAATATTTACTAGAGTCAGTTCGCTAGAACTGAGCATGATAAGATATAAACCTCACCTAATAATTTATGCCATCTAGTATTTAAATAAATGAAAGTTTGCAATACTCCTTATCAAATAAATTTCTAACATACATTTAAAACTTAACTGCACATCTCATGATAATACATTTCCTACTCATTAATGTTCACTTCCTTAAGATTTGCTTACCTAAGACACAATTCCAAGAGACTAGATATACAACCTTAATCATGCAATTAAGCATACTTAAATTACAGTAAATAATAATGACGCTCACCTAATACCCTCGACCTACTTCGCATATTTAAGTACCCAACAATATTATCTTTCAATTAAATAAAAGCACCAACGACATTAAGCTTATATAATAAATACAAGTACCAATTTTATATTATTCATCGATATTACCCAAGTATCAAACCTTCATAGAAACTCAGTGATATGAAGTATAATTTGGATATTTATTTCACAATTTTAAGGGTATACTTATGTTAACAAAGATTCCACCAATCCACAAGTTCGTATAATATTTAGGTATCCTTTTGGTTGCTTATTCCATGTCTCTATATATTTCTTTTAGTACAAGGGTCCAACTCATTGGAATGAGATACGATTAACGACATTGTCATGCTTTGCTAATATGTCCAAAGATACATTTGACTAACTAAGATAAGTAAGCGCAGTCCAAGCCACTATAAATACAAGTACAACATTATCTCAACTCCCAGTTGAGATGCAAGTATCAAATTTTAGCTAACATAATAATCATCGTAAATACCAGAAATATTCCATTCATTAACCAAGCATTGAAATAACATATTTATCCTTACTGGTTACCTGATAACATATATAAATCCTGTTATATAATTTAACCTCCACTTGCATACACCAATCTATGGGTATTAATTATTGTTATATAAAAATGAAGTTAATAATTTCAGGTGGACTTATATCCTTACTGGCATACATGGTATGCACAGTCCCATTATGGTAGCTGTTCCTTTACTTGAGGCTGTGCATGAATCCATTTTAGGGTAATTATCTTAACTTCCCTATTCATCTTTTTTTTCTACCAAACGTCTATCGACAAGCTTCAAGGTCAAGTATAAGATAAATTTATAATTTCATATTTCAGGCATTGCCTGAATTCATATGCAATGAGGGCATCACATATCAATCAAACTTGAGGAATGTCGATGTATCCAATATTACTTTAACCGATTCAAGGATCCAAGTAGTGTCTCAAAAATTAAGCCAAATAATTATCCACAGAGGATAATGACTTGCGTGCATAACATATTCGTAGAGGTCATAGAAAACCCATTAACGGATGCTTCAGGAGGGTTCCAATCTAATAATAAGCTCATAGTAATAGTAATAGTAGAGGTCCTGGTGAGGGGTTTTCAATAATCCCCAAGGTAAATGATAATCAAACGACTCAGATGGAGCTATCTAGAAGACCAATTAAACTAGTATGACTCTTCCCAAATAGAAGCCCCAATCTTAGTGGGAGTTTAAATTATTATAAAACCAAAGTAAAATCCAAATATAGTCATATCGGAAATTCCCTTTTTCAAGCCATGTTCTACATAATATAAACACTACAAGAAAAATTATAAACCTCATTCACGCTCCATACTATTTTCTACAGAAACCATCATTCAAAGGAATAATCAAGGCAAAAGAAAAACCAACATTATAAAATCAGTAGGCAAGAATCGATGTAGAGATTTCTTCTACTTCAAATAGTAAATAAAATAAATTGTAAAAGGGGGAGAGATCAGCTCATGCAATTATGATTAAAAGTCATTTGGAAAGCTCGTCTCTTTTTTGAGCATCTCTTTCAAGAAGGAGTCAATATGTGTAAATACATGTTATATGATATCCAGAGTCCAAACGCTATCTATTTAGTAAAATAAAAAAAACACATCCACATTCCAAAAGAAACCCACATCTACAGCATTCGAACAAAGTTGCAGATATTGATTATCTAAATGCTAAAAGAAATAAATCATTAAGAGAGAGGGTTAGGGCTTATCATGCCTGTTTTAAACGCTATATCTCATGGCCACGCACGAGCAGACCCCTTCTCCTAGCAGTCCCAAAATTCGTTCTCCACCAAACGCACACTTCTCACCCACACGGTGTCCCAATACCATGCAAGAGAAACAATTCCGGTAACCATTCCTGCTATAACTTTACACACATAACAGTCTCAGTTATAGGTCCCACAAATCTTCGCCCATAAAAATATGACATTGGCAAATAAACCATTTGACAGTGACACCACATCCTCCCTAGATGGATGGGAAGAAAATATGGAAGAAGCCAAATCTCTGGAGGCAATGGATTGTTTCCAGACCAATCAAATACTCCAAGCACCAAAAGCCACATTTTTCCCCATGAAGGTATAGCAGTAGCACTGCCATGGTCCAAAATCCATACACGACCTTTTTCCATTGCTTCTTTATCTCCTCCATCAGACCCTTGGCCAAGAAGTCTCAAAGTTACATAGTTTAGTATTGTCCCAAACATTGTGCTGTGATGTTCAATGTGTAACCCCCATCCACCGTCTAATAACATGGCATGCCAAAGAGATAGTAAAAAGCAGCCACAAAAGTCTTTTTGATACGCGCTTTCACAAAACAGCATTTAGTGCACCTGTTAGCATATAAAGAACTATAGCAAACCAGGCATAAGGAACATAGGGCACCATAAAATGTAGATTTGACGATAACCCAAATGACAAGAAAGATAGCAGAGCTCCTGTAAATGCTGAGTACAGATGCCTTCCCATAGTCCCCGAAATCAAACGCCGTCCCCAGCTCACTGGAATCGTTGCTACAAAACATAAGAGAAACCGCATTACTGGAACTGATAACCCCAACACACCAGCCATGCTTTCCAGGTCCATGATCCCAACTTGGAGACTCAGATTCAAAAGTATTTGGTTCTAAATTTTTAATTAGCGGTCAACCAACAAATTTTCCCGCACCTTGAAAGCTTCGTCGTGACTCGAACCTGTGACACCAACAATAATCTGCTTATGATTTTATGGGTAGCTGGATCTACAATCAAATTTACCAAACCGGAATTGAATCGATAAAAAAGATATATTTATTTTCTGGTGTTTAGATGCCTGCTTGAAATTCAAACTGCGACTGGAACCTAAGTGCCAACAATAATGGACTCAAAAAGGTAGTACAGAACCAGAAATGCAAGGAAAAACAATCTGCAACCCGAGTTTAGATCCACTATAAAATCCACAATAAACCCTCTCCACATACATTTAAGGGAAGCTTAGATCAATCGTTAAAAGGAACTACTGGTAACACTCTCACTGTCACATAGTCAAATTTGACAGAAATATCTTGAAGGAGAACTCAAATCTCAGGATGCATTCTATACTGAACCGAAGCAACAAAGTTGGACAGCCTGCCTATTGGAAGTGCTAAAAAAAAGCTTCAACTAAAACTTTATCTCGTTCTTCTACTACAGCTGTAAAATTTTGCAACAACTGATCCGACTGTGGTCGCGTGCAACCAGAACGACAAGATCAACACCACGGTTCCCTGGGCTCACCCTGCAGTAGCTGTTGCACTTACTCACTCTGGAGGCCACTGATTTTCTGAGATAATTTTACCTCTCGACCCTGTAGCTGCTGCATACAGTGAAATACCTCCTCACGGCACTCCTAGCAGAATTTCAGTTCTACGCTCCACTGAAACTTCCTGCACAACACGATTTTGAGAATCTACACCCACCCACGCAACATCAGGGTGACAGAACTTCATTTCACCATTAATGAAACCACTATCCAGAATACGCTGTAGCAATTCATCTGTTTCAGCATTTGATGGAGCGCAACAAACATTCGTGGTTTTGGGCAAAAACAACAGGTAGACCCACGTGAAAGTAGAAGACAAGTCAACATTTTCATAAATGGGTAGGTAGGAGACAAACACATGGAAGATAAAAATATGATCCTTTTGAAAACTACGTGGCCAGCAAGGAGGAAGGCATACGGTGGGTGGGTAGAAAACAGTTAGTTTCATTACTTCTCACCAACTATAAACAAGGCACTACATTCTCCTCCCCTTAACAAAGCATCGTCCTCGATGTGACATAACCCATAGGGAAAGCAAGTTGTAAGCAAGGAGGAACATTTGGTAGAAATTTTAACTTTCAAGGTTCTGTGAAGATTGGCAGTTCTTTCTTGTTCATCATTTCATTTGTCTCTTTCCATTAGCACTATTCTTAGTTTAATTTCTTTTAAAATTTCATCATTGCAGAGTCTTGGTTTATTCTTTATTGTGGGCGCCCAACATGAACTGCTAACACAACACCCTATTAAGTTCACAAGACACTACAGATTCACAAGCACACAAGTATATACTTCAAGATTGTATTACACCACAAAAGGTTACATCAAATACAGAATGGATTAGGCACAGTCCACATAACATAGTACACGTCACACATCAATGACTGACATACGAAAATACTCAAACAAAAGAGTACTACAATCCACCAGACATTTCCTCAATTTTCATAAATGAAAGACTCACATAACACCAAACAAATGCTACAGGTACATAGTGTCCACAAGGGAATCAATGACATAACCACAACATCACAACACATATCCATCTGACATGAGTAACACATACATCAAAAAACCACTACCAAACAGCACAATAACTCAACATATATCCTGAAACATCAACCATATAGACAAATATCATAAGCCTCCCTCAAACTCTTATGTCTCCCTCAAGTCTCTTATGCCTCCCTCAAACTCTTATGCCTCCCTCAAGTCTCTTATGCCTCCCTCAAGTCTCTTATGCCTCCCTCAAACTCTTATGCCTCCCTCAAGGAGGCCGGTTGACCCTATGGTCCAAGGCACATAGAGTTCGAACACTCCTAACCCAAGTGACATAATAACGCATGGTTCAACAACCCGCTAGTTATCTGTACTCCTTGGGGCGTACCCCTATACAACAAAGCGGGTCCATAGGTCCAACCAATCCATGGTGCATCCTATGACCCTATTCCACACATCACGACAATAGAACCAGCAAAACAATCCAATCAAAGTGCCAAGTGGCAAAGTGCAAGCCTTGGGCAAGGCGGTAAGAAACTCCAAATTTAAAAGAAGACCCCAATCAAGCTAAAATAAATGGCCAAATAGCCAAAGTTAGTATCAAAATCCCCATGTTAGTGCCACAAACCAAGGAAATGCCCAAAATTGTAAAGCATTGCAATCAAGAAAAGCTGCTGGTCCTTGCAAAATAAAGTAAAAGCTCAATTTACGAATAAAATCAACTTATAATAATGTCACATTACGATAACTGTGTGGCCTTATCTAGCCACCAAAGGGGTACTCAACGAGTTGCTAGCACTCGAACATCGAGCCTCAGCTCGTAAAATACATATCAATAATACAACTGTCATCACCTCCATCTGAATCATCCCACCACCCTTCGACAAGGCTAAACATAGTCATAGATACACTAAGGTTGCATACATACAACCACATAGGGAGAGAGGAAAGAATCACATGTTATCTACTAAACCGAGTTTTAGCTCGAGTTATTGACCCATGGTACACCATTCCTCACTCTCAACATACACTTCTACCGATTTCCTTCAGGATCGGTTAGCGTAAGGTTCACAACATAACATACAACAACATCACTAACATAATGGTGGCACACACATAACTACCATAACGTCTCACGTATGGTATGCATACAGGGTAGATCATGATCATACATTCACTGAGTGTAACACATCACTTTACCACATTCTGCACCCAAAGTGCAAGCACCATACGATAGGGTTCATACACTCACCGTATGACCCAAAATCACAACATGAAGCATTACATATTTGCACAAATCATATATACGATGAACATAATACA
The DNA here is from genome assembly GCA_019776745.2 of Taxus chinensis. Classification (NCBI taxonomy): domain Eukaryota; kingdom Viridiplantae; phylum Streptophyta; class Pinopsida; order Cupressales; family Taxaceae; genus Taxus; species Taxus chinensis. The sequence goes on along the minus strand of CM034146.1, from coordinate 249,742,146 downwards.
TCACAACATAACATCCATTGCTACATAACAAGGTGGTACACACATTTCTCAAAACATGGTAAAAACATCATGATACAACTCATTTCTTTTAACATCAATCTAGTCATACAACACATTGATACACTTACATATCACAATATGCCACAATGCTCCAACACTATGTCATCCACATTAGAATTCTTTTCACACATCACAAACAATAATTCACACGTGAAATCTTCCTAGAATCCACAAGAAGGAGAGAGAATACTCCCATCCCCAAAACATATCAACATGATCACAAACACGCACAAGGTGACATACCCATCATGTGCGTTCACAATATCACAATTACGACAATAATCACATCACGTTTAAAGCACATTACTCTTCCAATATCTACCACCATCATGCAACATCATCATCATCATGCAGTATCATCATGTAACACCACCACCACCATGTAACATCACCATACAACACCAATCCGGCCCATAGGTTCGAGAGCATGAACCTACGCTCTAATACCAAAGTGTAACACACCAAAAATACCAACACAATGACAACACAGTGAAATTCAGGATAACTTTTTTCTTTGACTTGCATTGACTCAACACGACACAACATGTCGTCACAAGGTTACAACCAACACCAGGAACCACTTGTTACGAGGAAGACCACAAGGTCAGCACTGAAGAACGTTCACGCCTATCAAGGACAATGTACTCTTCCTTTTGACAAAGACAACATGGAAGTCCAGAACCACATGACACACTTACAGCTATGGCAAGCCATATTAAGAAATGATTGGAAGGTTGTTTATTTTGATAAGACACCCTTTAGCTCATGACTTAATTTTTTAGAAGGATTCAATATATGATTCGCACAAATTCATCTTACCAACTGATTTAATTTCTTATACACTGTAGAGAAGTTCACTTCAAATATTCACTTTATGACAATAGAATTGTTTAGTTCCATTAAACTTAATAAAGGGAATAATTAAATTCCACAAGGCTATCTGTCGCATACTTACGCTACTAAAACTTGTTCATTTCCTTGCTACAACAAGAATTCGTGTTCAACAAAATCAAGAGGACTTACAAAGTATCCTGGGAAAGAGATAAGGAAATTAAGTTGAGTTAAATTCCTCTTTAAGACATCATTAGTTATTACCAAGGTTTAATTGGAGCTTGGGGTTTAATTGGAGCTTGGGGTTTAACGCTTTTACTTAGGCTTAACTGAAAGAGTTTATCAAAAGGAAACTACTTACTTTCAAATAGGCTGAGAGATAAATTGTGTGGTTTCAAATTTTCTTCTCTTACTTGTTAAATCTTATTAGAAACTAACTATTGTTTTCCTTTGGCTTGTTTTAGGCATTCACCAAAAAAAGAGTAGTGTTCACTAGTTTAGCTAGGGATATCAATTTATAAAAAATTTACTTTCCAAGGATAGTTTCACCTTTGAGTACTTCAGGAATCTCTTGTTCTCAAGTAAGTCATCTCTATATTAATTTATCTGAATACACATATTTTAGTTAACTTCTATAATGGGTTAACCATTCCATATTAATTTTACTTGTATCACATCATTACAATGGTGTCAAAGAGTTTTGACTTAACACTTTATTCTCAAAAAAACAGGGTTTTACAATACTTATGCCAAAGTAATGATTGAATATCATATCCTCACCCAAGGTAAGTAACTAGTCTAACAACAAAAAAGGGAAAGAACACTTCCCCACATAGTTTTCTGAAACATACCAATGGCAAGAGATCTTCTAAAATCTTTGCAAGCAAAGTTACAAAATTTACACCGCATTGAACTTTCTACAAAGAACTTCATAATTTGAACTGATGAAACTTTTACACTCTTTTCCTTTAATCTACTCACATAATCCATCTGCACAAATAGTTTATCTAGAGTCAGTTCGCCTAGAAATGAGCATGATAAGATATAAACCTCTCCTAATAACTTATGCCATCTAGTATTTAAATAAAAGAAAGTTTGCAATACTCTTTATCAAGCAAATTTCTAACAGACATTTAAAACTTAACCGCACATCTCATGATAATGCAGTTTCATACTCATTAATGTTCACTTCCTTAAGATTTTCTTACATAAGAACACCATCCCAAGAGACTAGATATACAACCTTAATCATGCAATTAAACATACTTAAATTACAGTATATAATAACGGCGCTCACCTAATACCCTCGACCTACTTCGCATATTTAAGCACCCAACAATATTATCTTCCAATTAAATAAAAGCACCAACGACATTAACCTTATATAATAAATACAAGTACCAATTTTATATTATTCATCGATATTACCCAAGTATCAAACCTTCATAGAAACTCAGTGATATGAAGTATAATTTGGATATTTATTTCAAAATTTTAAGGATATACTTATGTTAACAAAGATTCCACCAATCCACAAGTTCGTATAATATTTAGGTATCCTTTTCGTTGCTTATTCCATGTCTCCATATATTTCTTTTATTACAAGGGTCCAACTCATTGGAATGAGCTACGATTAACGACATTGTCATGTTTTGCTAATATGTCCAAGATACATTTTGAATAACTAAGATAAGTAAGCGTAGACCAAGACACTATAAATACAGAGTACCAACATTATCTCAACTCCCAGTTGAGATGCAAGTATCAAATTTTAGCTAACATAATAATCATCGTAATTACCAGAAATTATTCCATTTGTTAACCAAGTATTGAAATAACATATTTATCCTTACTGGCATACATGGTATGCACAGTCCCATTATGGTAGCTGTTACCTTTACTTGAGGCTGTGCATGAATCCCATTTTAGGGTAATTATCTTAACTTCCCTATTCATCTTTTTTTTCTACCAAACGTCTATTGAAAAGCTTCAAGGTCAAGTATAAGATAAATTTATAATTTCATATTTCAAGCATTGCCTGAATTTCATATGCAAGAGGGCATCACATATCAATCAAACTTGAGGAATGTCGATGTATCCAATATTACTTTAACCGAATCAAGGATCCAAGTAGTGTCTCAAAAATTAAGCCAAATAATTATCCACAGAGGATAATGACTTGCGTGCATAACATTTTCGTAGAGGTCATAGAAAACCCATTAACGCATGCTTCAGGAGGGTTCCAATCTAATAATAAGCTCATAGTAATAGTAATAGTAGAGGTCCTGGTGAGGGGTTTTTCAATAATCCCCAACGTAAATGAAAATCAAATGACTCAAATGGAGCTATCTAGAAGACCAAATAAACTAGTATGACTCTTCCCAAATGGAAGCCCCAATCTTAGTGGGAGTTTACATTATTATAAAATCTCACGGTAAAATCCAAATACAGTCATATCGGAAATTCCCTTTTTCAAGCCATGTTCTACATAATATAAAACAATACAGGAAAATTTATAAACCTCGTTCATGCTCCATACTATTTTCTACAGAAACCATCCTTCAAAGGAATAATCAGGGCAAAAGAGAAACCAACATTATAAAATCAGTAGGCAAGAATCGATGTAGAGATTTCTTCTACTTCAAACAGTAAATAAAAAAAATTGTAAAGGGGGAGAGATCAGCTCATGCAATTATGATTAAAAGTCATATGGAAAGTTCGTCTCTTTTTTTTTTAGCATCTCTTTCAAGAAGGAGTCAATATGTGTAAATACGTGTTATATGATATCCAGAGTCCAAAACACTATCTATTTAGTAAAACAAAAACACATCTACATTCCAAAATAAACCCACATCTACAGCATTCAAACAAAGTTGCAGATATTGATTTATCTAAATGCTAAAATAAATAAATCATTAAGAGAGAGGGTTAGGGCTTTATCATGCCTATTTTAAATGCTATATCACAAGGCCATGCACAAGCAGACCCCTTCTCCCAGCAGTCCCAAAATTATTTCTCCACCAAACGCACGCTTCTCACCCACACGGTGTCCCAATACCATCCAAGAGAAACAATAACCATTCCGGTAAACTTTGCACACATATTACGTGCTATATTCCAGTTTATTTTCTCATAAGGCATTGTATAGAGCTTCTTTCTTAAACACATAATAGTCTCAGTTACAGGTCCCACAAATCTCCGCCCATAAAAAATATGACACTGGCAAATAAACCATTCGATAGTGACACCACATCCTCCCTGGATGGATGGGAAGAAAATATAGAAGTAGCCAAATCTCTGGAGGCAACGGATTGTTTTCCAGGCCAATCAAATACTCCAAGCACCAAAAGCCACATTTTTCCCCATGAAGGTATAGCAGTAGCACTGCCATGGTCCAAAATCTATACACGACCTTTTTCCATTGTTTCTTTATCTCCTCCATCAGACCCTTGGCCAAGAAGTCTCAAAGTTACATAGTTTAGTATTGTCCCAAACATTGTGCTGTGACCTTCAGTGTGAAACCCCCATCCACCATCTTCATTATGCCTAATGATTGTACAAGTAACGACACATTTCTTTTTGATGCGGTTCTATTAAAAGAGCTTTTAGTGCTCCTGTTACATACATGGCAATAACCAAACCGTGCATAAGGAACATAGGGCCACCAAAAAATGCAGATTTGATGACAACCCAAAAGACAAGAAAGATAGCAGAGCTCTTGGCTCTCAAATGCATCTACCGTGTTGATGGATAAACCTTTTTCCCTCAGTAGATTTGAGGGGCAGCATCAAACACTTGGTGCAAAACATTTCAGCTGTAGCTTAAAAGGTGTGATGATTCCAATAGAAACCTTTATGCCTGCCAACTTAGTGACTCGTAGAAGATGCTCATATAGTTGCAAGGAAAATTGTGATTCAGGAATATTCCTACATGATACAGACCCACGCTCTATATGAGATTCTCTTCCATCGAGTTACAGCATAAAACAAGTAAGAGTAGCAAAAGATAATCCTTAGCAATAATTCTCATCAGGTCTCCTGGTAACTCTCTCATTGTCACAAGGTCGATTTTAGAGAAACAAAACTTAGTACATGATCTGAGTCTAAAAAATATCCTACTACCTTCATCTCCCTAGACATTTTCTCCAACATTGCATAGATCTCCTGTGCCTGTGGGTGTGATTTGTCACCTTGAAGGACAATCCCGAATTTGAGGGTGTAATCGATGCTGAACATTATTACAGCAAAGTTGGGCCACGTGCTTCATGGAGCACTCAAACAGGCTTCTGACTACTGAAACATGATTTGCTGCCTAGGCTAATTATTGTTGCACGCAAGTTGTTGTGGATCCCCCATGAAGAACACACCATACAGTACCCAATGAACGTGGAGGTAACACGTGTATTTCCCCAGCTGCGAGAATCATCTGTAATAACCATATCTAACCCATCGGGTAGGCGCTGGTAACAGCTCTCACTGGTCAGTATTAGAAACGATTTTGCACGAAAACTCAGCCTCACTTGAAGGAGAACTTGCCTCAAGATTTGAGTCGAGCTTTCAGTCGAACTGAACAGAACTAACAACATAGTGGACAGAAGCGACTGCTCCAAAATGGAAGCAAGGTAGGCTCAAAACAAACTTTATCTCATTCTTCTATTACAACTGTAAGATTTTGCAACAACTGATCTCCACTATGGTCGCGTGTAGTCCAGAACATAGCAGGGATCAACACCAATGGTTCCCCTGGGCTCGCCCTGTAGGTAGCTGTTGCGCCCTTAGCTCTCTCTGGAGGCCACGGATTTTCTGAGGTAAGCTTACCTCTCGACCCTGTAGAACTGCTGCATACCGCCAAGAACCATCCTCAACGGCACTTTCCGAGGAGCAATTTCAGTTCTGCGCTCCATTGACAGCCTGCCTGTATAACGCGATTTTTGGAGACCCACACCCACCTGCACGCAGTTGAAGGAGAATCCCAGACACGATATCTTGGCGAAGAAAAATGGGGCTCCACCCACTCCCATCTCCCCCATGCAAGGACAGAGGATAGAAATGCGGTGGACAAATATCATGCAGACGGCAGGTAGGGTGGTTGGCAAGAGGCCACGGTGGCAGAGGAGGCAGGTGGGAAGAAAGGATCCGATGCCTAGCTGGGCATTACAAGCAGTTCTTCTTCATCAAAATAGTCCTCCAAATCTGATAGATAAACCACCTCATTGTTGTCCTACTGCAAATGCTCAACTTCCTCCACGGTATCCTGTTGATCTGTAACTTGATCATCATGGTTTCTTTCATCTTCCAACATTGAGTTTGAGAGATCAAACTCTTCTTTAGCACTAGAACTCGAGAGAGATGAAGTAGAAAGAAGAATTGAAGGTTCTCTTGTAGCCTGCTTTGCGCTCAAAGCCCTTGGATCTGCAATTTTCTCCTCCACAACTAGAATGTGCTCCTCTTCTTTTGGATTTGGAGCAGCTCCTCCCTCTTCTACTACTTGAAGACAATCTTGTTCTTGATAGAACTCTTCCTCTAGCACAAAGTTTGTTAAGTCAAACTCTTCGATCTGTTGCTCTAGAGGACAAGTTGGGACTGTAGGATCTTCTTTAGAGCTTTCTTCCTCCATGGCTGATTGTGCAACTTGAATTGAATCAGCATTATCTTTGAATAAAATGCTAACATGGACACTACTTTCTGAGAAAACTGATTGCTGATCTGCTTCTTCTTTTTGCTCTTCTCCTACTGTAGTAAATTCAGTCCTAACCACCACTTGTTTTCCAACTCCAACCTCTTCTAAAGGCTTAACCATCAAGGGGATCTTTGTCATCCCAAATTTAAGAGCCCAACTCTTCAAACTTTGAATTTCTTCATCCTTGTTTGGCTCTTCTTTTTTCTGCTGTTTTCCTTGATTGGCATTTTAATTTTTATCCTCCCAACATGGATTTGGGAATGCAAGAGGAGAAGTGGATTGTAACTCAATTGATTTTGTAATTTTTCGTGGTGGTGGAGGAGGTAGGAACTCTTGTTTCTTTGGAGGGAATGGCTGTTTGGAAGGGAAAAGGAATGAAGAATTGAGATGGGGTGGACAACTAGGGAATGGAGAAATGGATTCAACACTTGGGATAGCAGATGGAGAGTTTAAAACTTGACACTGCTGAGATAAAACAGATTGGGAAAGAGGGAGAGAAAAGGCATGAGATGGTGTGCTTACCTGTTAACAAGGTTGTTGAATACTCCTCTCATACACCTTTATTCCTTTAGTCCACTTTGCAAGCAATGGTAGTGTTGTAATCATGAAGTCTAGCTTCTCTTGAGGGCTGCAATGCCTTGGAAAAGGTGCTCTACAACCAATTCTAAATGCTTTCATTTGTGCTTGAGCCCTGGATTGCACCATGTTTGCCTCACTCTTTTGGATTTGTTCCAGCAGATCTGCATTTTCTTCTTGACTTCCCTCACAACCAGCATACCCTTGTGCTTGACATGCTTTATATCCAAGTTGACTTTGGCACTACTGCTCATATGGGTAGACATGCTGATTTTGAATTTGATCAAAATGTTGATTTGGAGGATTTGTAAAACATGTTGGAGGTGTGATATACTGCTGTTGTAAATGTGAATTACATGATGGAAATGAAGTCATGATTACACAACTTCATGTAATGGAAAAGAATGAAAATGATGGAAAGAAGAATGGATGGAAATGAATGGAAAACGGGTCTGCAACTTAGAGAATGAGTTGTTTACCAGATGGAGTCCCTAGATGTGCTTTTGAAAGTGCCTCCAAAAGGCTGAATCTTTAACAAGAACACACCAACCTGTCAAAGATAAAGTGGAAGACCTCTAAGGTCCCACTGGGTGTGCCAAAACTATTGTTGTAAATCAGTAGCACCCCTGGATGTTGATCAGATTTCTAGTTTGATATTTTAGACATCTAGTGTGATTACACAACATTGAATCCTCTCCCCAAGTGTGGGACTTGTAAAATGGGAAAGGAATCTCCAGATTAGAGGCTGGTTCCTCAACTCCTCTGATCAGATTTATCACTTACAAGTTGCAGAGGTGTAAATTCCTAATCCTACCCTAAATTCCAAAGGAGACAGAGATAGAGAATGCAGATAAACTAAAACTAATGCTAATAGGTGATGCACCAAAGGAGTGATGAGCATTTTTTACTTCTGCAGATTGACACAAGTCATAAAATGTAACAAAAAAACAACATGCATAAGCTGATAACTGTAATGAAGAATCATAAATTAGTCAAACAACACAAGCAAAGGATGGAAAGTTAATCACAGGGCTTGTATTGTTATTTTAACATCAAAATCATTGCATTACAACACCTGAGAGGAAAAAATAGGTTGCAATTCTTAGAAAAGGTCTGATATTCCACCAAAATCACTTCCAAGGTGAGAAGGGGGACCTGCAATACACAAAAAATGTTCAACCCTTTGAAAATGAGCCAAATCTGGCTTTTACAGTGCAAGGGACGAGCCCAGGAGAGAGAAACGTGGGAAAACATGTAAGGGGTTCAACCATTGACCAAAATTCCATCAAAACAACATGGGCATCCTTACAGACCCATCCCCTAACATTTTTAACCATGCTGGGAGAGAATACGAGCCATTCTTCATTAAAATCGGTGGTTGAAATGTCATTTCTGTTTATGACCACGTGCTAGAGGTGTTTTTTATTTTCTCTCTCCAAACTTGACCAAAATTCAAAAATGACCCTAGAATCTTGTAGAGAATTTTACCATCTTTCCATTGATATAAAGAACGAGAAAAAATAAGCTCTGGATCGAAAGATATGGTGATTTGAAGTTTTAGGGAAAAACAGGGCCAAATCAGGTCGGTGGGATTTTTTTTTGAATTTTTTACCTTTTTGGTTATTTGGAAAAAATTTCAAAATTCTCCTCCGACCCCCGCCACTTATTTGGACATGTGGCACGTCCTGATTGGTTGCGAGCCTTCTAGGGGAAAATTTCCCACAAAAACTCCGCCGAGCCATAACTTGAAAAATACATGGAGTTAGGAGGAAAATTCTACGTTTCTCGAAAGCTGAGAAAGAGCTCTATCCAATGGTGCCATTTCCAGAAGGTTTTGAGTTCCTGAAAAGAAAAAAATTATGACTGAGGCACAAGAGAGGGAAGAATGGGAGGAGTTAGCCACAAAATGAGCATGGGGCACATTTTGGATAACAATTCCTGGCATCGAAAATATTCCTCTAACATCATATGATTCTTTTGATGTCATCAAAGATCTATCTAATTACACATCCTTTGACTTAGACCTTTTCCTCCCAAGTATTGTAACCCAGGACTCATTGAATCATTTGATTCACTCTATTCACTTGGACCTTGTCTACGCAAGTCTCATATATTGGGAATTTTTGAATATTAGGATTCTCTCCTTTGACTTGGACCTCCTCTTCCTAGGTCTCATAAATTTAGACTACTTCCATATATCATGCACAAAAAATATTTTGACTCTCTACTTTAACTTGGAATTTTTCCTCCCAAGTATCGTACTTGAGAACCCATCGAATCATTTTATTCTCTTCTTTGACTTGGACCTTATCTACCTAAGTCTCGTAAATTAGGACTCCTTGAATATTTATATTATCTCACTTGAATTGGACCTTTTCCTCCCAAGTCTCATACTTCAAGACCCATTTAATCATTTGATTATCTCCTTTAAATTGAATCTTTTCCACCCAAGTCTCATAAATTTGGGCTACTTTCATCTATCATTCATTGGAAATCTTTTGATCCACTCCTTTGAATTGGATTTCATCTGCTCAAGCTTGTAAATTCAGGACCATTCAACTTTAATAAGCATGGACCTCTTTCTTGATGAGTCAATTTCAAATCCTCATTCGCAAGACTGTAGAAAAATCCATAAGCATAAAAAAGAGAATAAAAATCCATATTAAACCTTTGGTTACAAAATTGTTTGTAAATACAAAGTGGAAAAACAATTGTAGATAACGTTAAGCATTCCATCTATTGGCAGATATATTAATCATATCATTATCATATCTTCACATTCTTCACCTATCATAATAAAAGTTAACCTTGTTCCTATTGACACAATTTTTGTGTCTCATCCCTGTTATGGTTTCTACCATTTCAGATCTTTTAACCTATGTTTTTCTCTCGAATCTTATTGATGGCAACTCATCCTTTCAAAAAATATCACTTTTTTAGAAAGCACTAGAACTATTTACCCAGACATTTTGATCGTCCATCTCTGTGTACGGTATTTAAACCCTTATGTCCTACTAGTCGCATAAGGTTGAGAATCGAGGGAAGAATGTTCCTTCCCAAATATCACATTATCAAAAATTAAGGCCAAATAAATCTAAAAATGTAAAAAATAAAAATAAAAAATTAATCATTACGCCTTTCATCCTTCACAGTCTTTGGTGATGAGCCCATAATTCTCACTAGTCGTATGAGACTTGGAATGGGGGCAGGTTCCCTTACTCGCCTACATTTTGTCTTTGGTGTTGAGCCCTTGTCTCTTACTAGTGACATAGGGTAACATGTAGGGTTTCTTTCACAAATTCAATCAACCAATAAAGCCTTTGTCAAATCTAAATCATAAGTGTTGATCAAAAACTTCCCAAGAAGTAATCTAGTTGCTCCTGTTAAAGAGAGAAAACAATTACTTTAGCTATATTTTTCCAATCAGTAGGCCATCTATGGATCTAAGTCTAGTCAAAACCTATAAATTAGAATCATCTTGGAATCGGCCAGATAATCTTGACTAAAGATGAGTTACATTCTTATTACATGGATCATTTTTACACCTTATGTCTTAGCATCTAATATCTTCAGTTTCATATCGATATTCACCTCATTTTCATGTGCTCATTAGCTCTGTGATGATGCGCACAATAACTCCAAGATCTTCAACTAGTTGTGTGGAGTCACTGAGTGAAGTGATACATCATATAATTATCACCATCTACATTTCTGCCAATGGAATGGAATTCTTCTAATCTATTTGCAATTACATTCAGAGTTATGTGTAACCCATTGGCACCGAGTAAAAATGTATTACAAGACCTCAACATTTGCTAAAATGTTCATCTAAATAATGGAAATCATTCAAAAATGTTTCCAAAATCCAAAAAAATGTTGTTGTATGTTACTGTCAAAAATACTTAAGAATCCAATTCAAATATCAGTTTAAAAAACTATAAGAAAGAAGAAGTTTCAAATATAGTATTTTAAAAATACAAATTAACAATATAAAATTATTCCAAGCTTTCAAAAACAATATAAAATTGTTCCAAAAATAGAAAACAATATAATCGCCTATAAAATCCCAAACTTTTAGAATTTTTTTGCAACTATAGCCAATCAAAATCCACGTTACCCATTACATAGTTGCAAAATCATTCACCATTCATAACGATGCTCCTCATGATACTTCCCATAAAACATCTTTCGCTAATCACTTTATCCTTGGTTGGTGAAAATTGCAACAGTCAAAATTACCCATTAAAAACAATTCACCTGGAAAGACCATGCAAAAATCACAAAAATACGAGAGCTACCATTACTCATAGCAGGAAGCCAAACAACATTGACAATGATTTTATTGCTAACATGCCCCCAAAACCCTAATGTTATTATATAAAAATTGATATTTTGATTGAAATGAATTTGTATCTATATCTAGAGTGGGTTCAATGGTCTTTGAGAAGCAACTACTGCTTGCCATTATTTTCTTTGATTCCCCTAAAAAAAAAACATTAAAAATATTAAGTGCTCCGAAATTGAGATTGCGTTGAATAAGGTTCAGAGGAAAATGCACGTGATCTCTTTTAAAAAGTATCCCGCTGAGATGTAACCTTGCGGACACATGTAAATTAAGTTGATTCGCTAAAAACGGAAAAAATCTAAAACACAACAAAACTTTTAAATGTGCATAAAACTGTCAAATTTAATTCTGGGTGTGAATGTCCGCAAAGGACTTTTCCATAGGGGGAACGTCTTTGGCATAATGACCCTATCAAACCAAGAATATTTCAAATTTTGGTTGACATCATAATAAAAATGGAAGGAAGGATTGAAAGGAGAAACTTGAAATATCCATTGAATGATCTTCCGCTACCTTTGAACCACTCCAATTTTTACACTAAGTGCGTATTTCCTACTTATTATTATTTGATAAAATTTAGGTTTTCTTTAATTTTTCATGATCTAATTCCTTAATCATGGAAATATATGTTTTCACTTTTTATGGCACAGATTGAGTTCATGCATCAATAGCTTGAACTATTAGATTGTTGTTTATCAATGCAACATAACGTGATTTTTTTTTGTGATATAATTTTAGTTACAATGAGTCATGATAATAATCAATACAAAATTAAAAAAATTACTTATATAATGAATTATCTGCAAACCTAAAATACCAATGGTTTAGTCACACTTAGAAGAGGGATTCAATGATACATTCTATTAATTAGTTTTCTAATGTTTTCTATTCTAAATTATACTTAATTAATTATTTGTTGATTGAGCATCTATAAAGGTGTTACAATTGGGCACTGGATTATGTAGTTTAATGACATCTCTACCTAAGTTCCAGAGGGAACATATAGATTCAACAATGCAATGTAAGTGAATAGACTAACAAGTGTTCACCTTCAACTAAGTAGCTATGAGTAAGGGGCATCCACGCCATCAAAATCACTTAGGGTATGATCTTAGCCTCAACTATTTGAATCTTTGTGTTGGTTATCTCGATGCCTTACACTCAGTAAGAATTGATCCCCGGTGGGCTCACCAAAATCCATAAATCACACCAATAATCTAAGGGCCCTTCGAAATTGTACTTAATTACTTAATCGAAACTAGAATAATTTGAATTTTTTTCTCAAAAGTGGTTTATGATGGTAAAACACATATCAATACTATTATTTTTTGTGCAAAATTTATTAGCAATTTTAGATTCTCCATAGAAAATTACTCACTAATAAGTCAATATTTTCCTCTATACTTAGTACAAAACCTATTTATGGAATGACATAGATTCCTTTAGAAAGTGTACACACTCATTCACGCCCATGGTTTTTGCTAAGGAGAGATTCATCCATGATTCTCTACACAGTTGTGGAGCTATTTTGTAATCATTATCTACCACTGATTCTTACACATGTTTTAACATTTTATTTATTAACGCTAGAAGAGGGTTGAGGGGACCCTAACCTGTTACAACATTTTCAAATGGAGATAAAGAATTAACATTGATGATCAAGAGGACCAACCTCTTCTAGTAGCAGGACAACAAAAACAAAAACAAAAACAAAAACAAAAGAAAACAAGAAACCAATCTATCCCTGAGACTCCTTCCCATGGGATCTTAGATGCATCTTACATGGATCATTAATAATTTTCCATTTATTATTTTTACCCAAAATAATGTTCTAATATTTATAGTACAACATAAAATATATATTTCCCTCCTATGGGATTGTTGATAGTGATATTCATTTAGTACATTACATTATAAAGAATTAACGAATGAATACCTTTGAGTAGATGTTTTGGAAAAAGTCCTCTATGATCAGGCACATGACCTATACTGAAATTTTGGTAACAACCAAAAAATTAGAGATGCATTCAAATGGTACATTACGAGCCTATAATGTTATTTAGCTACTCCCTCATTATAACAAAATAATAGTAAATCATTAAAATAATTTAATATCTTAATATCCACAAAGTGACACAACTATTTTATGGTCATTTTAACCTAATGATAAGTGATATGAATGTGAAAACTAATATATATCATTTAAGTTGTCATATATTTTAAGTAGTATCCACTTGCATTTGTGCAAGAATTGGAAATAGTTTATAAGTGATATGATTGTAAAAAATAACATGTAGAGTTTAGGGGTTGAATAATAAATTCTACACTAGTTGTTATTTTTTTTGTAATGGCAAATAACCCTAAGCCTAAACCTAGCTTGAGAAGTGGAGGATCCCAAGATAGAGTTGTAGAGGACAATAATGAGCTTCATCGTAGTTGTATTCCTATTTTCTCATGACCCATGTCGAGTTTGGCTAGGAGTGGAGGTGAATATGGAAGTGGTTTTATTCAATTCTGTGTCACCAACAGCTATGGAGAACAATGAATTAGGTTATTTCCCTAAAGGGGAAGGCGGAGGTGGATTTTTTGACAATAGTGAAGGATATCCACACTCCCTTGATTAAGAATCTTTTGTTGAATGCAACTATTTTCATTCCCGTCTTCTTGGTGCGGGGGAGAAGAGGGTTGAAACTAATGTTGACCCAAGTCTCCTACACTATGAGGCGGCTATTTTTGATCCCCTATTCTTGGTACATGGGAGCAAGGGGCCTTGCAGCAACTTTTGTCAACATTCAAATAGGGAGGTTGTTGAGGATGGGAAATGTAATGGTTTCCTACCTATCAAACCTATGACTTGTGCATCTAACAATTATTGCATGATATTTGGTGAAGAAGTGATTAAATTTCAGACCATCTTCCAAGTTCATGACCTGATGTACATATTTAGTGGATTTTAGCCAAGTATTTCAGTTCTTCGTAGTTGGATCTCTAAAAAATGGATTCCTTTACTTGAACGTAATTTATACATAAACCCTTGTTTGAGGGGAATTTTTATTATTTTATTTATGGAGATATCTGATAAGGATTCCACAAATGAAATCCTTTGGGTTTGAAAATCTCATTACTTTGTCAAGTAACCCTAATTTCCTTCATTTAATCCACTCACTAAAACAATTTCAATAAAAATGATATGGATTAGAATGTTAGACTTATGACTGTAATTTTAGGATTTAAAATGCCTTGATTTGATTGGTAATACTTAGGGTAGTTTCTTGAATGTTGATTCCCATAACATGGCCTACACTCACACAACCTATTCACTTATCTTGTTGATATAGACATTTAAAATTATCTTACTACTAACAGTGAGCTTAAAGTTCAAGACATAACATGGACCTTATGTAATGACCCAAATATCCACACATGAACAACACAGTGAAATACAGGATAACTTTTTTTTTTGACTTGCTTGACACATAACATGACGCAACATGTCGTCACCAAGGATACAACTAACACTGTGAAAAACTTGGTACAAGGATGGCCATAAAGGCAGCAAGAAAACGTTCACACCTATCAAGGACAATACATTTTTTTTTCTTTTTGACAAGACAACATAGAATTCCAATCACAGAACACACTTACATTTAGTGGCCAACCACAATGAGATATTCTTGAGGGTTATTTATTTTAAAAGGACATCTTGCAATTCTTAGCTTACGTTTTCAAGGAGGCTCAAGATATGATTCGTATAATTCAACTTGCCAAGCCAAGTTTATTCCTTTGACACAGAGTAATTATCTTTAAATCTTCTCTATTATGACATTTATTTGCTTAATTCGTTTATCAAGAAAAAAGAGTATTTAAATTCCACAAGGCCATCTGCTCACCACTAACAATACTAAGGTTTGTTCTTACCCACAAGACAACATGGTATTAAGTTCAACACACTTAAGAGAAGAGATACAAGGTGCCTTGAAAAAGGGTTAGAGGGAGAAGGTCGAAATGAAACATCTTTAGGACCTCATTAGTTATTGCCAGTATTTAATTGAAGCTAGGGATCTTAACCAGAATTATCAACAACTTTACTTAGGCTTCGCTAAAAGTATTAACAAGGAGTAAAAAATTTACTTTCCAAATGGCGGTGCGAAAGATGGTGAGGTCTCCAATTTGTTTTCTCTGGCTTATTAAATCTTATCATCTTCAAACAACTAACAGTTCATTTCACCTTAGGGTCATTTTACAAATTTCACCATAAAAGGAATAATGTTCACTAAAGGAGCTAGGGTTATCATGTTATAAAGTTTACTTGCAATGATAGTCTTGCCCTTGATTACTTAAAGAATTTCTTGCTCTCAAGTTGGTGACCCCTACGTTACTTTATTTGAATACAACTTTTAATTTAACTTCCAGAAGTATTAAACAATCCCATGTTAGTTTAATTATGTCACTTTAATACTAAGTCATATCAAGGTTTAGCTCAAAATTTATTCTCAAGGCAAGGTTGTAGCAACACTCATTTACAAGAACAAAACAAGATTACATCAATTCTTAAAATAATGATACTCCAACAAAGTCACTCAACAACAATAACCAAATTTTCTTATAATTTCAATGATGGTCAAACAATATAAGGTTTCCAAAGTTCAGATGACAAAGTCCACAATACTTTATACTAAGACATTAATCCTCTTTTAAACTTTCCACTGGACGTTAACAATAGTTGAACAACATAAAAAGGTTTCGAGCAAAGGAACTTCTCAACTGAGGTTGATGACAAAAGTCTACAAATCTATCCCTCATCTACACGTAAAATCCATCTGCAGCAAATTTTCTACAAGTGTCAGTTCACGAGAACTGAGCAAGATAAGGCTACACAAACCCACCATAACTATTATCTATCAATATCATGAAAAGAAGCAATTTATTACTAGAATATGGGTCAAACCTCTAAAACTATCAACACTTCAAGTTATAATAAGTTTCCACCATGCCAAACAAGGAAGAAGACCATGTACTTCCATTAGGAGTAAAGACAACGAAGATATAACAACTGAAAGAGAAAGGCCCTTGGCCCTATAAGGAGAAATAACCAATCTAACAAAGCAGGATTCCCACCAAGTAAGTAATTAACAATAAATTACAAGATTGAGATTTGATATATATACCAACATCTAGAAAATGTATCAAAGGTACCAAACGCATAAACTAAAATAATATATTTCTAAAAGAACAAGAGTTGATCGGCCCAAGAAAGGGGAACCACGGGTTTTAGAAATTAACAAAAAAGGCCATGTATGATTGAGTTTCAAACCAGAAATCAATTAGAGTATACATACAACATAAGTTTTGAAGCGAAGGCAAGACTACTAGTTTTGACCATTAACTACACAGATTTTCCAATCATCCAAGAAGGGTCAAAGTCTTACAGGCTAGTAGCAAACACACGAGAGAAGAAGGGGGTTCCGTCCGACAAGAGTATACAATAATGTCATCAACAAATTTTTATAACACTAAAGATTTGCAAACCTCCACTACAATACTAATGTTTGGTTAATTTAAAATAAATTACCCATATCCCAAAACAACCATATTTTACGGCAACCCTTGGTAACACAGTCAACCGTTGCACAAATAGATACAAACATAATTTCTAAGTGACATTATCAAAACAAAATCTTCCGCTATGAATCCATAAGATTATCAAATGAAAGCTGAGTTTTTCCCGAAGATTAATCACATTTAAGGAAATTTCCATCACAAACTATTACGGTAATTACGTGCATAAAAACTGACCAATATTAATTAATAGCGTTAACATTGCCAAGGAGAAATAATGCAAGTTAGGAAAATAGAAGAGCGCCATCAACAACAATTCTGAGAGGGGAATTAGACCGAAACTATTCTAGTGTCTACGAGGTACTGGATTCGCACAATGAAACCTCGAGCTTAGCTGATCCGAAAAGCTAGTTATGGTTCAAGTTGATAAGGATGGTCAAGATACTTCTTGAGGATGGCCTTAAAAGCCTAGAAACAAGATGAAAGATAGTATTAGAGTCTAAACATGCGAGACAGAAAAACACATTGCACAAAAACCTTTTCATTCTACCAGTTTTAATACCAAAACTCTAAGCTGGCTAGCCCACGCATTGCTCACACAATCCTACAACCTTTCTTTCTCGATGCCAAAAGGTTATCAAAGGGACTTGTGAAGGGGCTAACAAAAAATGTCAAAAGACAACTTGGGTGCTAGGGAGGAGCTTCATAGTTATCGTAACTTACGTCCATAATATCGAAAATACTAGTTGATCAACATAATAACTTGCAACTCAATCACAGAGAAGAATTAATACATAAACAAACAGAAAAAGGTCTATCATTTGAGTAAGAGAAACATAACATTCAGAGGAGAGGGCACATGCATCTTTTCGACCCACATACTGTCAACGATAAAAGCTAAAACAAGAAGAACCAAGCAGAAAGGGAAATCTCCCATCATGACATCCAACTGACAAATCAATGCAAGGAAAAGTGGTTCGATTTCACAATAATTTTAAATAAAATAATAGTAGAAAAGTGTAGAAATATCTTACTTGTTTCTCCAGCTTCAACAGGTCGTACAGACTCCGCACGGGTCAGCATAAGAACTGTAGGTACTGGAATCCGGGTGCACCAGTTCTAAGCGGTCCACATTCACGATCCGCGAGACCATGCAATTGAAGAGGATTTTTGTCAAACAGTTCACGAGCATTGTTGTATCCGAAGTGACTCCATGCACTTGTGCTCAACTATTGCTTTCCTTGAGCTTTTACTTCTTGTGGGATCCGAAAACCAACTCACATACCCTATACGGCTACCACAAACACAAGTGATCTACACAATGCTGGAGGAGATATTTTCAGAGAAGAAACTAGCAAGGATGTCACGGCAAGCAAAGGTTGTAGGAGATGGATTTACCCAAGTCACTCAGATTTGTTTCAGCTTCCTATGCCTCCTCAACAAACCCATTCCAAAACATATCATGCAATCCTTGCTGTCCTTTGACCATATTTCACTCATGCATTTTGTCAAATAGTTTGGGTGTCTTATGCTTGCTTCCACTTTGCATAAGTATCTACCAACGCCCCGCAAACAAAGCATTCACTAGAGGAAATTGATACCAATCCAGTCCAGGGTAAGACACAATTAAGGCCGAAAAATAGAATTATGAATCGAGGCTGAAAACAATAGCACTTACAAAAGCTTTACATTCTTCATCCAAAGTGCTTGCCGAAGTCGTCTAGACTATTTCTTGAAATGAAATGAGTTGTCCTGAAGAGTTGAAATTTTATCAACGAGAAGTTCAATTCTGTCACCTCTCTCTAGGATCTTCTCTATGTTTTCAACCATAACAATGCGTACCTCATTGATTTATCCTCTTACACGGGTTAAGGTATCTGCATTAAGGTTGCTAGAGAAATACTCCATCTGCTGATGCAAAACTCTAGAGAACTCATCATTCATTGCATAAGCAAGTGCACTAAGAGCCACACGGCCATATGTCTTCATGAATCTCATTTGAATATCCTCTAAATATGCAAATGGAATCCATCTGTCGAAGGTGTCATTGGCCATACAGAGGAAAGTCAAACCATCGGCTCTGAGAATATGAAAAATGTGTCGATCCTGCGAAAAACATAGGCTATTTTCTCCCTCAGCTGGAGGAGGAGGCAATTTCTCCATAATTCACCTCGCCACCGCCCCTACATTTCGCCCGACTGCATTGAACTCAGAAAGCACCACCGTTCCCCTCATCACCACTGCATATACAATCGCCATCTCCCTCTACAAAACCCCAGTCAGCAGCTCATGAAGCAGGCATTTCAGCTGCAACTTTTAGGTGTGATAATTCCACAGAAACCTTTATGCCTGCCAAATTAGTGACTCGTTGAAGAAGCTCACATAATTGTAAAGCAAAATGTGCTTCAGGAATATTCTGATATGAAACAAACCCACCCCTATGAGATCCTCTTCCATGAGTTACATCGTAGAACAAGCAAGGTCTCAGTAGAGAATCTTTGCAAATACATTTCATCAGGTCTCTTGGTAACACTCTCACTGTCACAAAGTCGATTTTGATAAACTATCTTGAAGGAGAATCTTGAATTTGAGGATGCAGTCGATACTGAACAGATAACAACATAGCTGGACATTCTGGTTGTTGGAATTGCTCAAAAGGCTTCAACCAACCTGTAACACTCCTACCGCCTAGCTAAAACTTGTTGCAGGCCGTTGCTGAGGCTCTCCGACCAGCACACACCTCGCAGTACCCAAAGAAAGTGGAGGTAACACGCCTATTCCCCCAGCCTGAACCTCCATCTACACCCACACGCACAGGAAGTAACCAGGAAGAAGATGCCATGACAGAGAAGGTTCGTGTAGTAGGAAACAGGAACAGAACTGCGCAAAAAGGAAAAAAAGGCACTCAAACACGTTTCCCTCCTTCCAACGCCTGCAGCCCAAGAAAAAACGTGCCTAACACCCACCTATACACATTGAAAGAGAATCAAAAGAGATCATGGTGAAGGATGTCAATACTCCACTGACTTCCACTGTCTCACGCCAAACAGGAGATTATAGTTCATTTAAGAAGTGATAAGAAATGTCACCCATCCGCCAGCTAACCAGGGAGAAAAGAAAATGCACTTCAACCACTACCAAAAAGAATAAAAAAATACAGTCTATATAAAATAATAATCATTAATCTTCTCCTTGATTACTTAAACTAAGCTCTCCTTGTTTAGTTTAATATTCTCCTCCTTGATGATTAAAAATTTTAAGCTACACTCTCCTCATTTAGCAATTGGAACACAATGATGGGAAAATATAAAGCAAGGAGGACATTCATGCTTAGCTTCGCAAACAAGAGAATAAATGGCACGTGATGTTACACCACACCACACCACAAATGAGCACAAATAAAGCAGGAGCGTTCCATAGATCGAAGGCACAAAGGCATTCCATGCTTAGCATTCGATCGCCGAAGGGTGAACAGGTGCAATGTAGAATAGGGCATTACACCTAACCTCATGATTATGAAGGGATGTCCTTCAGATGAAAAAGGTTCATTGCATTGGTACATATTACTGTACATTGCCATACGGAGAAATGAATGAATGAATGAGAGAACCACATGGTGGAAAGATTCCTTCCTGTGTCATTTTATGATGAATGTCAATTCAAAAGGTAATTTAGATTCAAATAGAGATTTTGAGGACTTGGTGGATTTAGTTCCTAAAACACCAATAAAGGAAATAATTGTTCTTGGTAAGGTGTACATTTTTATTGGAGTGGCTATGGAGAATGTTCCTCCTTCAAATGATAATTCCTTTGTGATGATTAATTATATCGAAGTTCATTTACCATGTGGATCTGAACTTGATGTTTATGGCCTCGTGGATAAGTTGAAAGTTATCCATAATAAGAGAAAAGGATATTATAAAAAGACTTCTCCTCTTTAAATTACTCTTAGGTCACATTATTTATAATGGTAGTTGTTTTATGGAATTTTATGTTTCTTGGTAGTTTTTAATAGTTTTTGTGTTGTGTGGAAATTGTTGTTTTCTTGTTTATTTGAGTTCTTAAGTGTTGAATTTGGTTTTTGAGACCCATTTTATACATAGGTAGAGTCCTAGTATAAAAACTCCCCTTTACGTTTATCTAAAAAATACGTAGATTATGTGCTATCATGAGTGTAATACTTTTAACCATTTACATATGTGTAATAATAGTACATGATTTTTTCATTCCTCCCACCTTTTAGATTCTTCAACATGTCTTGATTATGAACATAATACTGTTTTAGTCTCTGGTATAGTGTTTAACCACTACAACAAACTAGACCTTTTGCCACAATTTTTCAACAACATTTTTCTGGTTATATAGTATTCCAAAAATTAAAATTGTGGCATTGGATTTACAGTTAATCCACATTTTGATATATTATTGTATTTTTTCCACAATGCCTTAAACCATGGATAGTCCACATTTAAAAAAATTAATAGTTAATCTCCATTTTTTAATTGTACATCTTCCAATTTTGTTAATGTTTGTAACATTTCTACAATTTCTATTTTTGTTAGTATTCTACAATCTTCGCAACAAGCTGTAGTTTTTCTATATATTCCATATTTGTAGAAATTCCACAATTTACATTTTTTTAACTCTCATCAATGTTATATTGTGGCACTTTCAACAATTTTTTGCTACAATTGTTGTTACCACATAAAACTTGTAGGTGGAAGCTACAATTTGATTGCCAGAATAATTAATTGTAGAATTATCTTATTTTTAAATGTAGAAATGTTACAATTAAGAACCAATTTCACATTCATTTATATAATTTATTATGTAAATTTTCTACATTTTTAATAAACTTAAATATATATTTTTCTATTATTAAATGTGGATTTTTTTCTAGAATTTTTTTTCTTCGTTACTATGTATTGAAAAAGATGTTATAAAAAAATGTTTAAGTAATGTTTTAAATATTGGTAGAAAACATTTATGTTTCCTTTTCATAAATATTATTAACAATTCAAATAAATATATTTATTACTTCAAATAAAAATTTTAAAATAGCATTATAAAATTTCTCGCACAAAAATAAAAAATTATTATTATAAATGATTAAAAAAAAAAAAAAAAAACATTTTAAGAGAAAAACTATTATAAATACAAATTTAGTTTTAAGAAAATTAAATTTATATAACTCTAAAATAAAAAATATAATTTCTAAATAAATATTTTAAAACATACATGCATATAACAATAAAACCATCATTACATTCATAAATTAATACGAACAGAATTTCATTAAAATTATAAGTAGTAATTTCCAATACAAATTGTCATTTGTGAGAGACAATTTGGGTAAGAATTTTTATTTGATTGAAGAAATTTTGGTTGCTTACAATTTATAATTCATTGAATTTTCATTTGTGAAATAGCTTTAGTTTATATACTTTAATTTTATTAAATTCATTCCCTCATTTATCAAGAAAATGAAATATATTTTAATATATTATTTTTTAAAAAAACATTCTGCTAGGAAAGAGGAATGGAATATAATATAAATTTGATAACTGTGTTTCTAATAATACAATTAAATTAGAATAATTCAGAAATTAAAAGCTTGACATATTTAAATTATGCTCAAATCGGATATTGCTATCAATAGACAAAGAAAGATTTGAGAATAAAAGTAAAGATGAAAATAGACCGATTTATTTACATATGTCACGGTCTTGTAGGAGGTAATATAATTTAAGAAGTTCTTGAGCACACATTTCAAAACGTTTTTCATAAACAGATGATGGATCATCCTCAATACATTAGAACTTGAATAACTCGCTGAACTGGGCGGGACATCCATAGCGGCTGAAGAATGTTGTTCGCGACGATGTCTGACACGGCAAGGAAACAGTAGACACCTGGGTGCAAATGATGCTCTTCAAATTTATCCACATAAATCTTATGCGCGTGGATGACGACAACACCATCAGGATTGTGTTGTGGAGGAAAAGCCCTTTCAAAGATGAATTCTTGGAACCATAGGCTTTCCCACAGACAGGGTCCATGTTCGAGGCCTGCCCAAATAGAACCGAATATCCCGTGATGTTTGTGAACCTGATGGCCAGTAAACCACCCACCAGTTCCAGGCTTCCCAGTCTTCCCATGCAAATAAGGGACACCATGGCCCACAAAGTTCATTGCCCTCACTTGCATCGATATGTTTGACAACTCCTTTAGCTCCTCCATCACCTGTACATACCCTAACCCCTTTTAATCCACCCATAACCCAAGCCACAGAATATATCAACAAGGATATGCAAATACAAAACCAAAGAAATCCAATAAACACTACCTCTAAGAGAGAGGGGAATTTATGAACTAGTCCATCCTTGATTCCCCCATCCTCTGACGGATCCATCGCACTTCGAGGCTTGTATTCGTAATTAAAAATTAAAATGTTAAATCTCACAATTAACATTGAATCTCATTAAGATTAAATTGTATTTTCCTCACTAATCTAAAAAAACTTTACCGTAAGATATATGTATACAATGACAATATTAAAATATATACATTGAGCATGAGGCATTTATAAATTTCAAGCATATTTATATTAAAATAACTAAGAGTATTAGTAGTTATGATTTCATGGTTATAAAGTTATTTAAATTTATAATTATTATTAATATATTTGATTAGAACTATAAGTTTTTATTAGTTTTTAATATGTATAAATTTTGTATAACCTAAGTACACTCATGTTATATTTAAATTAAGATTCTATTGGTATGCATGTAAAATGTAACGACTCAAAAAATTCACACACGAACAACACAGTGAAATATAGGATATATATATATTTTTTTGACTTGCTTGACACATAACATGACGCAACATGTCATCACCAAGGATACAACTAACTCTGTGAACAACTCGACACAAGGATGGCCATAAAAGCAGCATGGAAATGTTCACACCTATCAAGAAAAATATACTTTTTTTTTTTTTTTTACAAAACAACATAGAAGCCCAACCACATGACACTCTCATAGCTAGGGCAAGCCACAGTAAGCAATGATTGGAGGTTATTTATTTTGATAAGACACCCTTAAACTCATGACTTAAGTTTTCAGAAGGATTCAATAAATGATTCGCACAAATTCATCTTACCAACTGAGTTATGTTCTTATACACTGTAGAGTAGTTCGCTTAAAGTCTTCTGCTTTATAACCATTATTTGTTTTATATATTTATTTGATAAATATGGTAATTTAATTCCATAAGGCCATCTATTCACACTTACGTTACTAGAACTCGTTCATGCCCTTATGACAACATCGGTTCACGTTCAAAAAACTTAAGAGAAAATTACAAGGTACCCTGGATAAAGTTAAAGGAAGAAGGTCAAATGAGTTCACCCTTAAGACGTCATTAGTTCCTACTAAGGTTTAATTGAAGCTTGAGATTTTATACGTAGTTAATTAGCGCTCTTACTTAGGCTTCACCGAAGGAGCTTATCAAGAGGAAGCTACTTGCTTTTAATAAGCTGAGAGACAAATTGAGTGGTTTCAAAATTTTCTTCTCTTACTTGTTAAAGTTTATAAGAAACTAACCATTGTTTTCCTTTAAGCTTGTCTTTAGCGTTCACCAAAAAAGTAGTGTTTACTAGTTCAGTGAGGGATAACACGTTATATAAAATCACTTTGCAAGGATAGTCTCACTCTTGATTACTTAAGGCATTGTTTGTTTACAAGGGGATCTAAACCACAACATATTTCTTTGAATAAAAATTTTAGGTAACTTCTGTAAGGAAAAGCCACCCCATTAAAGCTTACATATAACCCATCAATACAAAGTCTTAGAAAGATTTAAATTAACACTTAATTCTCAAGATCAAAGTTTTACAATGCTTATGCCAGTGAAGAGATTGAATATTATTTCTCACTAAGAAGAGTCAACCAGTCAAAATACAAAAAAGGACAAAACTACTACTTCACGTAATTCTCCGAAAAATTCCAGGCAAGAGGTCATATAAACTTTCTTTACAAGCAATGTTACACAATTTACAACACATTGGAAATTTTTACAAGGAACTTCATAAATTGTACAGATGAACCTTTAACACTCTTTTCCTCTAGTCTACTCGCATAATCTATCTGCACAAATATTAAGTAGAGTCAGTTCGCTAGAACTGAGCATGTTAAGACTACCCATTGTTAAAAGTAAGCTAACATTTTACAATATCATGAAAGTAAAATTCTAAACTCAAGAATGGATCAAATCACAAACCACTAATCAATATGTTTCACAAGATGACGAGATTTATACCAGCCAATAAGGAGAAATCCCAATATTCAAGTGAGAGAAATATTCCAAAGATGATCAAAGGGAGACCTTATTGGTGAAGACAACAAGGATGAGAGTATTAAGATTTCAATCATGTAATCCTACGGATTACGTGATTGAAATCTAACACCCAAACATCATTCGGATTATTATTAACCAAAAGGATAAAGATCAGTCAAATGACTTAACATATTCAAAATTGCTTGGTAACAAGACTAAGCATTAACACACATCGATTGTTTTAGGAAGAATATAGGCCCCAACCATGTGATGAACACAAATCAGTCAAAGATTAAAGTTAACTTCACTCGACTGAATAAACGAAACATACATATAATACTCACAACACAAAAACTGAATCTGAAGATTCAAAATGCCAAGTAATTCTCACCGAACCTAATTATTTTTCTTCAAGAAGTTAAATAAATTTAGATTCTATCCAACTAATTTACATTCAACAAACTATAGTTGGATTACACAAGCGAGGATCAAGAAGAGGTCTTTTCACCAAAGGTTGTTATTATCTTACATCACATAATCAGTAATAAACCCGTAATCCACCACTCGTATGATCATTGTAAGAGTTAAGGTGTAGTGCCCACTTCCCTTCGACTTCGTTTTGTTTTGTTTGTTTTCGAGACTGATTACTTCACTATGGATTATTATGACCTCTTGTTTTTGCATGCTAGTAGATATCATTGACATGGGACTGTTATTGATTTGATCTTTATATGATGCATATGGTTTACTGGTGGACATTTGATGATGATAATTGTATACTTTTGACAGGGATATTTATCTTAATTCTGACATGGGATATATTTAATCATATTGAGTAGAACTTGATAATTTGACTAATGTGATGATCGTTTTGATATAAATGAAATGTGGAATAAGAATGTGCTAGAAAGTGTTAAGTGATATCGTACTTGCATAGATGATAGTGAATCAGGTGTTAATTATTTTATATTATATTGTATATTTGGCATGAATGTTTTAATGCGGCCAACAGGCCGAAGGAGGTATTTTCTGTTCTGCAGGTATATTATATTCACAACAATACTGGGGAGTGGAGACCGACCACATCGGAATTCGAGAAGAATCCAGCTAAGGTCACCATGGCAACAAGTAATTGTGTGTGTGTTAGAATTATCTGGTAAAGGGAAAATTGTGACCTAGGGATCATGTGTTGTTTTGTTTAATTTTTCCCTTTTTACTATGTTAGTATGTGTTGCTCTTAGTAAGTGAAATTTTTACTTATGTTATTATTCATAATTCTTGGATTGGAGTTTACCCCTTTGTTAGCCATGGGTTGTAGTGGGTTAATTAAGTTAATTTGAGATTTTCCTAAACTAATTAAAAGATGTGACCTAAGAGAGTTCATTTATTAACCTTGATTTACTTTGGATTTTGTGTGGATTGATGTGTGTTTGAGTTTGAGTGTAACACACTCTACCCCACATGGGAAACTCGAATTTGGCCTTGGAGGCCAAATTTCAAAGCTTGTGGGACAAGTCAAACTTGTCCCACACCTCTTAAAACCCCATGCCAACCCTACCTATGGGTTGGAAGGCCAAATTTAGGGTCTTTTAGGTGTTTTGGGGGGATAAAAGGGTAAAAATATTAATTGCACTTTCTTTCAAATTTAATTTTGTCCTTTGAGGGAGTGGGCTTAGTTGGAGTGTGTAAGTTACTTGCCTTTCTTTCAACCACTTATTAATGGTGCATTGGAATTTGATGTTGACCAAATGATGTGGAGTGGAGGGAAAAGGAGGTGGCATCCTACTTGGAGCCACCATCATCGCCTCCCTCTCTTTTCTCTATTTATTTGAGCCTCTTGTTTGTTTTGGGGGTTGGAAGTTTCATTTTTTTAGTCTTGTGTATTTTGGGAGGAGAGGATTTAGAAGAAGCTTGTGAATTTTTGGAGCTTGTGGATACTTGTGAAGAACTTTGTTGGAGCTTGTGGATGCTTGCTTGATTCTTGAAGGGATTTGAGACTTCATACTTGGAGCAAACTCTACCATGGAAAGGTAGGAGCTTCCCCTTTGCTTGCATTATGTTTCTTTTGTCATATGAATGTATTATTTTTTTGTGTTGTGTTGAATGTTGTTGTTTGAAAGGCTTGTTGGGAATGGGTAGAATGCCTAAGTTGGGAGTGAGAGGAGACTATGGGGAGTATTATTGAGGGAGGCATAAGAGATCATGTTCTTGAGGAGGGAGCTTGGGTTGGGTGCCCACCTTGTAAGAGAAATGCTTGCATTTCTTCTTGTTTTACTTTGAGGGAGCCATAAGAGTTGAGGGAGGCATAAGAGTGAATGGAGGGATAAGGGGTACTTGAGGGAGGCATAAGAGTTGTTAGGGGTATTGTGTTTGCATTGGAGGCTTTTAGGTGGCACCCATTCCCATTGGGAGGTATAAGTGGCTTCCCCATATGTCTTACTCTTGTGGCTTTCTTGGTAAGCCTTGTGACTTTGTTGTTGTGATTGTTTTCCCTCTTGTTGTGTTGGTTGATTCTCTTGTTTTGAAGGAATATGGAATGCATGTGAAATGTTATGTTTGTTATGTGGAAGCTTGTAGTTGCCATGAGTTGGATTCTCTCCCATTGTGATGTGGTTGGGGCTTGGGGGCCAATGGAGAAGATGGCTTCTCTTCTCCATTGGGTATTTGGTTGGGAGGAGAGCGTTGCCTCTCCCCTTATTTTGTTGTGAATCAAGCAAACTATGGAGGAGCCACCTTGTTGATATTTGGAGCACAAGAACCTTGTTGTTGACAATGTAAAAACATCATGTATTTACCCACCTTGAGTGAATGAAAAATGTAATATTGCTTTGCTTTCTCTAGCTTCCATTATTGTAAATTTGTTTCCACATGAAGTAGGATATGTTGTAACAAGATTTTGAAGGAAAGTTGCATTGAAATGATAGTAGTTCTTACTCTAAAATTTATTGGAAATGTTGTTGAATTCTTTTGTGGAATGTTGGAAAGAAATTACAAAAGAAATATATTTGAATTTTGTATGAGTACTTGAAAGTGATGTGTTGAAAGGGTTGGAAAAATAGTGCATTATACCTTATTTTATACTTGATGGAAAGACTTAAGTTTTCAAATGGCTTTTAGTATGACAATGGAACACTTAAGCTCTAACCCTATTATGTCCTTCTTCATTTATGGATCCATTGTAAAATTATTGGCAAAGTATAGAAGGAAGTAAAATAAAAAAATTTGAATCCCATATAATGTTATTTATTTGTGTAGAAGGTGATCTTTATGCAAAAAAAATACTAAGCTTAATGAGTTAATTACCCATATCTCCTCAATGTTTAATAAGAAAACTAATATTTTCAATACAATTCATATCTAGGTAATATTACAACTAATGTGTTACTATTTTTAAGTTCTAATTATAACAATATACCTTTAATATTTATTTGTTTCAACAAATTATGTTATCAAAAACTACAACCTTTATATAATACTAATAGGACCTACGTAACCTAAACTAGAAGTCCTCCTAGGACTCGGCACGCCAGACAGAAGTACCAACAGATTCTGCGAACTCACTGTGCTAGAATGCATATAAGATTTAAATTCCTTTGTCAGGATTCCTATAATAATCCTCTACTGGACAAGGGCTCAGTTCACTCCTCTCGCAAGGAGAATGAATAGAGCCAACTCATTTGGCTAAAACTCTTAGTCAAACTCAGCAAGTTTATGGAGTTTTTCTCAACTTTTGCAAAGCTCAGTGAGTCCAATGTAAGACTCGTCTTCCTGAAACGTAAAAGGAAATCAACAAAATGAGATAAAGGGAAGAAATGTAATTGGATTTGTTTTTTTTTGTTTTTAGTATCTGCGAATGGGAAACTTACCAAAGAAGGGGTTTTGGAATAGGAAATAGTTGTTTCATTTTAGTTTGATTTGCCAAGGCTTTTCTAGCATTCCCAAAACAACTTATGTAACTGTATTGGTCACTAAGAAGGAATCAGTTACATAAGATATTTTTAAGGAATCGAGATTCTTTGATTTTCGTCAAACGACATCCTCCAGATCCTAACAGAATTGCCAATCCAAATAAAGGGATTTTCCCAGCTGCAATGGCAGGTCTTAATCCTAGATCGTGACAAATGTTTTATGCAGAAAGTCTTATATTGTCTCAAGTCACTTCCTACCTCTTTCGTTGTCCTCAATTGATCTGATAAAAATCTCTTGGAGGCATAACCCGAATATGAAGGTGCATTCGATACTGAACAAATAGCAACATAGTTGGACATGCTGTTGATCTTAACGCCTCCTCTATCACTTGCATCGTATCAATCAAAGAACTTCTCTATTTTTCATCGTGTTGTTAGACTGTAACAACGTACACTCTGAAATGCTCACGCAAATGCAAAACCAATTGGACTTCATGAATATTCTGATATGAAATGGATCCATTTCTGTGAGATCCTCACCTAAACCGTGACTGAGCATGTTTTTCAGTAGTAGAAACTGTGGTGAAACACTAGTTCAGGTCGCCTTCACCTTTTTCTCTGTCCACAATCAATTGGAAGCTGAATTCGATACTGAACAGATAACAACATAGTTGACAGCCTGCTTGTTTTAGCTCTTAGAAAAGAAAAGGGGGACTTGTTTGTTGCGTCGCCTGTCCCACTCGCCGTAACTCCATCTTCAACCATCGTATTGAACCCATGGGGCCAGGACAGCACCCAAAGCAATAGGCCGGCTGTGTGAGGATTACGTTTTGCAAAATCTGAGTGTAGTAATTGAAAGTAAATCAAATAGGCGGCTCAGTGGTTTTCGTGTGACTTTCACGTATAAGGAGGAAGAAGTAAATGTGTTTGTCAGGTGTTGGTGAGCTATCGACCGCCCCAACCATAAAATTTAAACATAGTTGAAAACCTAGACTCGCCAAGGACTCTTGTCTTTTGGTTTCTTTTTTTTTATATGTTTATCCTACATGGATATCTACTTAGGATTACTTAAGTATTATATACTACATAGTATAGTAGTAGTATGACACATAGCATAATTTCCATATAATATTATACTAAATGTAAACATAGTGATTTGTATATCTAATACATAAAGTCATGCATTGTAAATAAAGCAAATTAGGGCCAAGTAAACATCTTAATGTATAATTATTATACATATATATATATATATATATATATATATATATATTTATGTATTAAATCGCGATATACGTAATATAACTGGATAATAAAATAAAAATAAAAATTGAGTGGTTAGTGAATTCATTTCCTAATAAATTACATCATACGGTAAGGTTAAAATTGGAAACATTGCTATTACAATATTACCAGACATTAGGCAATTTAACTCATATGACGACCCTACTTATCTTTGTGAACTGTCGAATGAGATAAATTCAAATATCTCTGACCTTGAAGCATTATCGTGACTTGTAGTTTCGAGCCTGAATATGGGCACACTCAATTTTTAAAAAAAAATTGTCGCATTTTCGAGTCGTATGTTTGAGGCACTGCGTCATCATCGTCATCATCGTAGTGAGCTTGGCGTCACTGATTTCATGGCGTTACATTTTGGTATCAGAGCTAGGGGTTCGAAGCTGGGACCCTTGGGCAAACACAGGAAAATGCAAAACAAGAACATTCAACTTAGTACAGAGCTGATTATTTTTTATTTATTTTTAATTATATAAAACCATAATGTTGATAATTATAATAAACAGCAAATTTAGAAAACTAGCACAAGACCTAGAACGATGAACTAACTCTCGCCTTGATCTGTGTAGGAGGCGCGGATTGGGCGAGGGGTCTCTTCATTTAGACCTAGACATACCACCGCTAGAGCAGGCCGTAGCAGCTCTCCTACCTCAGATCTTGCAGACACTCCAGGATGTCAATGCCGCTATACGCGGAGAGCCTTTGGGAGGACGGCTTGCTAGACATAGTTTGGAGCCATCAGTAGATGCCCAGGCATCCCCTTGACACAGTGAGGAGCACAGGGCAGAGAACTTCCATGTGGAGTCGGCTAGGGTAGAGTCACCACAGAGAGGACATGGGGACAGAATCTTAGGACATAGGGATAGGTCTCGGAGCCTTAGAAAGAGGGAGGAGCATTCAGATAGACCTAGGATTCGTCATACGTCAGCTGCAGACCATATCAGGGAGATATTGAAGCTACAACCATCTCACTATTCAGGTGATATAGGCGGTTTTCAGGCAGAGGCCTGGTTGGTGAGCTTGAGTGGATGCTTCAAGCTCTGCCCTTGCACTAGCAACACGAAAGCTCGTTTTGTAATCCATCTTCTGAAGGATTGAGCAGGAGTCTGGTGGAGGACTGAGGAGCAGAAGCTCCATGTGGACTCGGAGACGATTACCTGGGAGCTGTTTGAGGAGCGTTTCAGGAGCAGGTATTT
Source organism: Taxus chinensis (assembly GCA_019776745.2). Classification (NCBI taxonomy): domain Eukaryota; kingdom Viridiplantae; phylum Streptophyta; class Pinopsida; order Cupressales; family Taxaceae; genus Taxus; species Taxus chinensis. The sequence continues at coordinate 249,710,353 of CM034146.1, read as the reverse complement.
ACCCAGGAGATTTATACAACAGCGGATAGACGAGTTTCATGACCTCCGTCAGGCATTGATGACAGTAGCTGAGTATGAGAGTCGATTTCTGGACCTACTCCAGTACGTCGACTATATGCAGGATGAGCAGGTACGGATTCACAGGTTCATCTAGGGCCTAAACTTGGATTTAGGTGGTGCATTGCGCATTCACTACCCACAGACATTAGCTGAGGCGGTGGAGAAGGCCTATATTGCAGAGGAGACATGGGGAAAGACACAGCAGGCTAGAGACAGAGTTTAGAGCCGTATCTAGTAGATGCAAGATAATAGGTCGAAAGGGTTAGTTCCTCCTCCACGGGGTGGACAGAATTCAGGGCAAGCTTCATTCAGGCCACCACAGTAGCAACAGCAGCAGCAGAACCGCCCACCTTACCGACCTCCTCAGAGATTTGATGCACAGAGAGGGCGTAGTATGGGGCCTCCTCCTAGGGGTCCCATCAGGACACAGGGTGCATCGAGAGCTCAGTCAGCAGGATCTCGTCAGCAGAGACCTCAGCAGTCCATAGCCAGATCATTAGGATCTATATCTCAGTCATCTAGAGTACCAGCTGGAGCTGCTTCCCACTGGAGGGGACCAGGCAGCTATTATGGTTGTGGTGTTGTTGGACATCATTGCAGAGATTGCCCACAGAACCCTAACAAGGGTAAGATGCAGAGCTCAGAGCCTACTATTGGAGATATGACACGGAGTCATCGGATCTACGCAGTGGTCGAGAACCGCTAGGCTGAGCATCAGAGTACTGTGATTGAGATGACAGTTAGTATTGGTGGTATTTCCACCTCTATATTATTTGATTCTGGTTCTTCTGATTCTTTTATTGCACCATCCTTAGTAGAGAATTGTAGGCTGGTGGCAGTTAGGTAGGGCCATAGTTGGGACGTTGAGATGGCTTCTGGAGCCAAAATTTCTGTAGACTCCTTAGTTAAGGAGTGTGTAGTGGATTTGGGACCCTTCACCACTACTTCTGATCTTCGGATCCTTCCATTAGGATCTTATGGCATCATTTTAGGCATGGATTGGTTGTCCACTCACAGAGCTAGAGTGGATTGTTACCACAAGACTATTGCTTGCATAGATGATCGTGGAGTAGAGCCAGTGATATCAAGAGTTAGGAGGGATGTATCCATTCGCACCATCTCTGCTATGCAGCTTAAGCGGTGTGCGCGACAGGGTTGTCAGATGTTTGCCATTACGGTCAGTGATAGATCAGAGGATGAGTCGAGAGGACCTTCCCTCAATGATCATCCCATCTTGTTAAAGTTTTCCGATGTGTTCCCAGGGGAGATACCAGGATTACCTCCCCCACGTGAGATCGACTTCCATATAGATCTAGTTCCGGGCGTAGAGCCTATCTCACGGGCACCTTATCGGATGACTACTCCTGAGTTATGTGAGCTCAAGTTGCAGCTTGAGGACCTTCTGGAGAAAGGCCTAATCCATCCTAGCGTATCCCCTTGGGGTACACCAGTTATCTTCATGAAGAAGAATGATGGATCTCTTCGGTTGTGTATTGACTACCGTCAACTGAATAAAGTAACAATCAAGAATAGTTACCCCCTTCCATGCATTGATGATTTATTTGATCAGATGAAGGGGAATACTATTTTCTCTAAGATATATCTTAAGTTAGGGTACCATCAGCTCAGGATTGCGGAGACAGATATTCATAAGACAGCTTTCCGTACGAGATATGGCCACTACGAGTTCACAGTGGTACCTTTCGGTTTGACGAATGCCCCCGTAGTGTTTATGAGTTTGATGAATGGGGTATTCAGGACCTTCCTTGATCACTTCATGCTCATCTTTCATTGATGACATTCTAGTTTACTCACGCACACACATGAGGAGCATGAGGAGCACCTTCGCCAGGTTCTTCAGTGTCTTCGCGAACAGTGCCTTTACGGGAACTTGGAGAAGTGTGCGTTCTTTCAGCCTGAGGTGCAGTAGTTGGGCCACATCATTTCAGGGGAAGGTATCACAGTCGATCCTTCCAAGATTTGAGCCATCATGGATTGGCCAGCACCCTCTAGTGTGACCGAGGTGCGTAGTTTCATGGGACTAGCAGGGTATTACAGGAGGTTTGTTCAGGACTTTTCTCAGATTGTGCACCCTATCACTTCTCTTCAATGGAAAGGGAAGAAGTTTTTATGTTCAGATAGATGTGAGTAGGCCTTCAGTACACTAAAGGAATGCCTCACGAGAGAACCTATTCTTGCAGTGCCAGATCCTCAGGGTGAGTTCTATGTTTGCACAGATGCTTCGTTGGCAGGACTTGGAGGTGTGTTATTGCAGGAGGGTAGAGTAGTTTCCTTTGAGTCTCGCAAACTCAAAGATTATGAGCTCAATTATCTGACCCATGACCTTGAGCTTGCAGCAGTTGTGCATTCCTTAGTGTGGTGGAGACATTTCCTTCTTGGCCGGAGATTTACACTCAGGACTGATCACTTGAGTCTTCGCCACCTCTTCATGCAGCCCAATCTCAACGCTCGTCAGCGGCGTTGGATGGAGTTACTCTGTGAGTATGACATGGATATAGAGCATGTGAAAGGGAAGGAGAATGTGGTTGTAGATGCCTTGAGTAGGCAGAGACATGTGGCTATGGCCACCTTAGTGGGCACAGATTTGCAGAGTAGGATCTTGCAGCAGCTTCCTCAGGATAGTTTCTACCTTGCAGCCAGAGCAGAGATTGAGTCTCAGAGACCCCTTGAGGGGAGATTTGATGGATTTTCATTAGAGGCAAATGGTCTTCTCAGACACAGAGGTCGGATTTATGTTCCTAGAGATGGAGGCTTGAGACATGATATTTTGACAGAGGCTCATCGTGCACCTTATTCAGCCCATCCCGGGGTGAAGAAGATGCACGCCACCCTGAGACAGTTGTATTTTTGGAGAGGACTTTGGAGAGACATAGCCTCATTTGTATCCCGCTGTTTAGAGTGCCAGAGGGTGAAGGTCGAGCATCAGCATCCCGCTGGCCTTCTCTATCATCACGCCATACCGGAGTGGAAGTGGGACACCATTTCCATGGATTTCATCATTGGGTTACCCACATCAAGATACCATCATGACGCCATCATGGTCACGGTGGATAAATTGATGAAGGTAGCTCACTTTTCTCTAGTGAAGACCACCTATACAGCGAGTGTGGTGGCACGAGTATACCTTGATGAGATTGTCAGATTACATGGGATTCCGCGGAAGATCATTTGCGACCGCGACCCTTTGTACACCTCCCATTTCTGGACCACCATGCAGTATGCCCTCGGAACAAGGATTAATTTCAACACAGCTTATCACCCTGAGACAGATGGACAGACAGAGAGGGTGAATAAGATTTTGGAGGATATGCTCAGGATGTACATGATGGATCATCAGTCAAGATGGGAGGAGTATCTGTATTTGGTGGAGTTTTCCTACAATAATAGTTTCCAGAGTTCTATAGGCATGGCTCCTTTTCAGGATTTATATGGTAGAGAGTGTAGGACACCTCTTAGTTGGGATAGGATTAAGGACAGGGTTTCTCTTGGACCAGCTTTATTATAGGACATGGAGCAGCAGGTTGCCTTGATCAGACAGAGATTGCAGGAGGCGCAGGATAGACTGAAGAAGTATGCAGACCAGCATAGGACAGATCACAGTTTTGAGGTAGGCACGAAGGTGTTTCTTCGTGTCAAACCGCATAAGAGCCCTATCCATTATGGAAAATGTTCTAAGCTTGCTCCTAAGTTTGTGGGTCCCTTTGAGATCTTAGAGTGCCTCGGTCCCTTGGCCTATCATCTAGCATTGCCACCTAGCTTATCGTGCATCCATGATGTGTTTCAAATTTCTGTGCTTAGGAGATATATTTCTGATCCTTCTCATGTGCTAGATTGGACTACATTGCAGGTGTAGGATCAAGGGCAGGTGATGGTGGAGCCCGTGCGCATTTTAGATCGCAGGACACTGGGCATTCGCGGCAGAGAGATTGATCAGGGTCGGGTCCAATGGGACAGGTATGATGAGACTGCAGCTACTTGGGAGGATGCTACTTTGCTACGAGGATAGTTTCCACACCTTTTCCAGTGACTTCCAGGAGGAAGTCGAGTCTAAGGGGAGTTGGATGTAATGCCCACTTCCTTTCGACCTCATTTTTGTTTTGTCGTTTTCGAGACTGATTACTTCACTTATGGATTATTATGACTTCTTGTTTTAGCATGCTAGTAGATGTCATATACATTGGACTGTTATTGATTCGATCTTTATATGATGCATATGGTTTACTGGTGGACATTTGATGACGATATTTGTATACTTTTGACAGGGTTATTTATCTTAATTATGACATGTGATATGTTTAATCATTTTGAGTAGAACTTGATAATTGGACTAATGTGATGATCGTTTTGACATAACTGAAATGTGGAATAGAAATGTGATAGAAAGTGTTAAGTGATATCGTACTTGCATAGATGATAGTAAATCAGGTGTTGTTTATTTTAGATTATATTGTATATTTGGCATGAATGTTTTAATGTGGCCAACAGGCCGAAGGAGGTATTTTCTGCTCTGCAGGTATATTATATTCACAACAATACTGGGGAGTGGAGACCAACCACATTGGAATTCGAGAAGAATCCAGCTAAGGTCACCATGGCAACAAGTAATTGTGTGTGTGTTAGAATTATCTGGTAAAAGGAAAATTGTGACCTAGGGATCTTGTGTTGTTTTGTTTCAATTTTTCCCTTTTATTATGTTAGTATGTGTTGCTCTTAGTAAGTGAAATTTTAACTTATGTTGTTATTCATAATTCCTTGGATTGGAGTTTAACCCTTTGTTAGCCATGGGTTGTAGTGGGTTAATTAAGTTAATGTGAAATTTTCCTAAACTAATTACAAGATGTGACCTAAGAGAGTTCATTTATTAGGATTTGATTTGCTTGGGATTTTGTGTGGATTGATGTGTGTATGAGTTTGAGTGTAGCACACTCTACCCCACATGGGAAACTCGAATTTTGCCTTGGAGGCCAAATTTCAAAGCTTGTGGGACAAGTCAGACTTGTCCCACACCTCTTAAAACCCCATGCCAACCCTACCTATGGGTTGGAAGGCCAAATTTAGGGTCTTTTAGGTGTTTTGGGGGGATAAAAGGGTAAAAATATTAATTGCACTTTCTTTCAAATTTAATTTTGTCCTTTGAGGGAGTGGGCTTAGTTGGAGTGTGCAAGTTGCTTGCTTTTCTTTCAACCACTTATTAATGGTGCATTGGAATTTGATGTTGACCGAATGATGTGGAGTGGAGGGAAAAGGAGGTGGCATCCTACTTGGAGCCACATCATCCCTCCCTCTCCTTTCTCTATTTATTTGAGCCTCTTGTTTGTTTTGGGGGTTGGAAGTTTTCATTTTTTTTTAGTCTTGTGTATTTTGGGAGGAGAGGAATTAGAGGAAGCTTGTGAATTTTTGGAGCTTGTGGATACTTGTGAGAACTTTGTTGGAGCTTGTGGATGATTTCTTGATTCTTGAAGGGATTTGAGACTTCATATTAGGAGCAAACTCTACCATGGAAAGGTAGGAGCTTCCCCTTTGCTTGCATTATGTTTCTTTTTTCATATGAATGTATTCTTTTTTTTGTGTTGTGTTGAATGTTGTTGTTTGAAAGGCTTGTTGGGAATGGGTAGAATGCCTAAGTTGGGAGTGAGAGGATACTATGGGGAGCTTAATTGAGGGAGGCATAAGAGATCATGTTCTTGAGGAGGGAGCTTGGGTTGGGTGCCCACCTTGTAAGAGAAATGCTTGCATTTCTTCTTGTTTCACTTTGAGGGAGCCATAAGAGTTGAGGGAGGTATAAGAGTGAATGGAGGGATAAGGGGTACTTGAGGGAGGCATAAGAGTTGTTAGGGGTATTGTGTTGCATTGGAGGCTTTTATGTGGCACCCATTCCCATTGGGAGGTATAAGTGGCTTCCCCATATGTCTTACTCTTGTGGCTTTCTTGGTAAGCCTTGTGACTTATTGTTGTGGTTGTTTTCCCTCTTGTTGTGATGGTTGATTCTCTTGTTTTGAAGGAATTTGAAATGCATGTGAAATGTTATGTTTGTTATGTGGAAGCTTGTAGTTTCCATTAGTTGGATTCTCTCCCATTGTTATGTAGTTGGGGCTCAGGGGCCAATGGAGAAGATGGCTTCTCTTCTCCATTGGGTATTTGGTTGGGAGGAGAGCGTTGCCTCTCCCCTTACTTTTTTGTGAATCAAGAAAACTATGGAGGAGCCACCTTGTTGATATTTGGAGCACAAGAACCTTGTTGTTGACAATGTAAAAACATCATGTATTTACCCACCTTGAGTGGATGAAAAATGTAATATTGTTTTGCTTTCTCTAGATTCCATTATTGTAAATTTGTTTCCCCATGAAGTAGGATATGTTGTAACAAGATTTTGAAGGAAAGTTGCATTGAAATGATAGTATTTCTCACTCTAAAATTTATTGGAAATGTTGTTGAATTCTTTTGTGGAATGTTGGAAATAAATTACAAAAGAAATATATTGATATTTTGTTTGAGTAGTTGAAAGTGATGTGTTGAAAAGGTTGGAAAAGTAGTGCATTATCCCTTGCTTTTTACTTGATGGAAAGACTTAAGTTTTAAAATGGCTTTATAGTATGACAATTACGAAATCTATGCTCTAAGCTCTAACCCTCTTATGTGCTTTCTTCATTTATGGATCCATTGTACCAAATTATTGGCAAAGTATAGTAAGGGAAAGGATATCAAATCAAACCTTTTGAAGTCCCATATAATGCCCCAATTGATTTGTGTAGAAGGTGATCTTTATGCTAAAAAAAATACTAACCTTAATGAGTTAATTACCCATATCTCCTCAATGTTTAATAAGAAAACTAATATTTTCAATACAATTCATATCTAGGTAAGTATTAACAAAACTAATGTGTTACTATTTTTAAGTTCTAATTATAACAATATACCTTTAATATTTATTTGTTTCAACAAAGTATGTTATCAAAAACTACAACCCAAATATAATACTAATAGGACCTATGTATCCTAAACTAGAAGTCCTCCTAGGACTCGGCACGCTAGACCGAAGTACCAACAGATTCTGCGAACTCACTGTGCTAGAATGCATATAAGATTTAAATTCCTTTGTCAGGATTCCTATAATACTCCTCTACTGGACAAGGGCTCAATTCACTCCTCTCGCAAGGAGAATGAATAGAGCCAACTCATTTGGCTAAAACTCTTAGTCAAACTCGGCAAGTTTATGAAGTGTTTCTCAAATTTTGCAAAGCTCAACTACTCCAATGTAAGACTCGTCTTCCTGAAACGTAAAAGGAAATCAACAAAATGAGATAAAGGGAAGAAATGTAATTGGATTTTTTTTTTTTTTAGCATCTGCGAATGGGAAACTTTACCAAAGAAGGGTTGTTGGAATAGGAAATAGTTGTTTCATTTTATTTTGATTTGCCAAGGCTTTTCCAGCATTCCCAAAACAACTTATGTAACTGTATTGGTCACTAAGAAGGAATCAGTTACAGAAGAGATTTTTAAGGAATCGAGAATCTTTGTTTTCGTCAAACACGTCCTCTACATCCTAACAGAATTGCCAATCCAAATAAAGGGATTTTCTCAGCTCCAATGGCAGGTCTTAAGCCTAAATCATGACAAATGTTTTATGCAGAAAGTCTTATACTGTCTCAAGTCACTTCCTACCTCTTTCACTGTCCTCAATCGATCTGATAAAAATATCTTAGAGGCAGAACCCGAATATGAAGGTGCATTCGATACTGAACAGATAGCAACATAGTTGGACATGCTGTTGATCTTAACGCCTCCTCTGTCCCTTGCATCGTATCAATCAAAGAACTTCTCTGTTATTCATCGTGTTATTAGACTGTAACAACGTACACTCCGAAATGCTCACGCAAATGCAAAACCAATTGGACTTCATTAATATTCTGATATGAAATAGATCCATTTCTGTGAGATCCTCACCTAAACCGTGACTGAGCATGTTTCTCAGTAGTAGAAACCGTGGTGAAACACTGGTTCAGGTCGCCTTCACCTTTTTCTCTGTCCACAATAAATTGGAAGCTGCATTCGATATTGAACAGATAACAACATAGTTGATAGTCTGCATGTTTTAGCGCTCAGAAAAGAAAAGGGGGACTTGTTTGTTGTTGTCGCCTGGCCAACTGCTGTGGCAGGCCGTGACTGAGACCATGTGCCTTGGTATACCCGAAGATAGTGGTGGTAACACGTTTTTCCTTGCTCGCCGTCTTCATCACCTATCCCACTCACCGTAACTCCATCTTCAACCACCGTATTGAACCCATGGGACCAAGACAACAACCAAACCAAAAGGCCGGCTGTGTGAGGATTGCGTTTTGCAAAATCTGAGTGTAGTAATTAAAAGTAAATCAAACAGGCGGCTCAGTGGTTTTCGTGTGACTTTCACGCATAATGAGGAAGAAGTAAATGTGTTTGTCAGGTGTTGGTGAGCTATCGACCGCCCCCAACCATAAAATTTAAACATAGTTGAAAACCTAGATCTTGACTAAGGACTCTTGTCTTTTGGTTTCTTTTTTTTTTATATGCTTATCCTACACGGATATCTACTTAGGATTACTTAAGTATTATATACTACATGTAGTATAGTAGTAGTATGACACATAGCATAATTTCCATATAATATTATACTAAATGTAAACATAGTGATTATGTATATCTAAATACATAAATTCATGCATTGTAAATAAAGCAAATTAGGGCCAAGTAAACATCTTAATGTATAATTATTATACATATACATATATATATATATATATATATATATATATATATATATATATATATATATATATATAATATATATATATATTAATGTATTAAATCGTGATATACGTAATATAACTGGATAATAAAATAAAAAGAATAAAAATTGAGTGGTCAGTGAATTCATTTCATAATAAATTACATCATACCCTAAGGTTAACATTGGAAACATTGCTATTACAATATTACCAGACATTAGGCAATTTAACTCGTATGACGACCCTAATTATCTCTGTGAAACGTCGAATGAGATAAATTCAAATATCTCTAACCTTGAAGCATTATCGTGACTTGTAGTTTCGAGCCTGAATACGGGCACACCCAATTTAAAAAAAAAATTTTGTCACATTTTCAGGTCGTATGTTTGTGGCGCGGCGTCATCATCATTGTCATCGTTGTGAGTGTGGCGTCGTTGCTTTCACGACGTTACATAAGGACTTAGCTCACTAAAATAAGTAACTGAGTCGATTCCTACCTTTTCCATTTTCATACAAGTCTACCCAATTCGAAGCAAGGTAACCATTCTATTTTGATACATGCCTCAGTCAACACTTACTCAGAAAGTCCCTACCTGAATTATTGAAGGTTTGCTAAGCTACATAATGGATTTAATAGAAACCCATTTCATTTGATACTTGAATTTAAACAAGCAAGGGATAGTTTGTTGAAAATCTAAGTGAATCAACACAAGATCCTCTACCGTGACCTAACTCGAGTCACCAATCACAAGGTTAACAGTCAGCGAAGGAGGAATACAAAGCAAAATACTCTTCCCACGAACTATGCCTTCTCTTCCATCTCTAAAACAAAATATGAATAGTTTGGGCATACCCATCTATTTCACGACAGTCTACTCGACCTATCCTCATAGTCGCTCCAAAGAAAACATCGGCTACTACAGAGTTCGATTGAACTTTTATATCTTATGATACAGTGTCTCACGTCATAGGATCTGTATTGAACAGTCAATATTTCACTCACGTAGCCCTCTACGAAAACATCATGCTCACTATGCGAGGTCTACACACAGATTCAGCCCAAGAAAAGCTTTTACTAAGACAAAAACAAATGTTTATCCTAAAACTGGCCATGAGTCGACAAATCTACAAATATCCACTAACGTTATTCATGGCTCAATTTATAACTGCTACTGCTGGTTTGGAAATCGAACTCAATGGCCATTGTTCACTATCATCTCTAAATGTCACCCGAATTTTAAGAATTAAGCAGGAAAGCACCCCGGTTAAAGATCTAACACCCACGGTATAAACTTCAACCATTATTTTTCTATCACATAGCAGTTACTCTTTTATTTCAAAAAGAAAAAAAACGAGGCAGAAAAGAAATGTATACATGCTATCACAGTTGCTATCAGGGTATGAAAAACAAACAACTCCCAACAGTCCTTCCTTTCCTTCAATCTGGGTCGATTCAAAGGGAAAAGTAGAAGCCCATTCTAAATGCCATAACAGATAAAAAAAATAAATAGAAGGACATTCCATTCATGGCATAATAAAAGGGTAGCAGAAGATTGCAAGGGCGGGTTTAACATGCCTAGTTTAAAACGCCATCTCCATATGAATATGATTGTTTCAATGCCGTTGCTTGCCCTTAACCCAAAGTTCTCTGCGAGCTCATGCTAGCGCCACATTCATGCTGTGAAAAACAACTACAACCCAACCCCATGATTTGAAGCTCGGACACAAGACATAATGATTACATCACGCTCCTGGCTATGGAAGGCATCTACCGTAATGATAAATAAACCTTTTCCTTCATTAGATTGGGGACATCATCAAAATCTCGGTGCAAACATTACAGCTGTAGCTTATAAGGTGTGATAATTCCAACAGAAAAACTTTATGCCTGCCAACATGGTGACTCATTGAAAAAGCTCATATAATGGCAAATCAAATTGTGTTTCATGAATATTCTGATATGAAACAGATTGGCCTCTATGAGGTTCTCTTCCCTGAGTTACATCGTACAACAAGTAAGATCTCAATAGAGAATCTTTGTAAATAAATTTCATCTGGTCTGCTGGTAACACCCTCACTGTCACATAACCGATTTTGAAGAAACAACTCAGTACATGATCTGGATCTAAAAAAGAATATCCTGCTACCTTCATCTCCCAAGACATTTTCTCCAACATTGCATAGATCTCCTGTGCCCGTGGGTGTGATCTGTCACCTTAAAGGAGAATCCTGAATTGAGGATGCAGTCGATAGAGAGCAGATAACATCATAGTTGGATGACTTGCTTGTTGGAGGTGCTCACGAAGGCTTCTACTATAATGTAACGTGCCTGCAGCCTAGTTGGAACAGTGGCAGGTCTTTGCTATGGATCCCCGACAAGAACACATCTCACAGCGCCCAATGAAAGTGGAGGAAACATGCCTACCTCACTGGCTTGCAGCTTCATCACAAAAAAAAACCACCACCACTGTCTTGGTGTCATAGCCAACAGGAAACTTTGAGATGAAGACGTGTACATTGGTAGCCTTTGCAGAAGCTATCACTTCCTCTTCATTCACATCCTCATTTCCATACAATATGTTTTCCCTTATACTAGTCGAAAACATCATAGGCTCCTGGCTCACAAACCCTATTTGTTGTCTCAGCCACTTGGTATTTAAAGTTTTGATGTCAACATCGTCCACCAGTATTTTCCCTTGAATGGGGTTATAGAACCTTTCCAACAATGAGATTATGGTGCTCTTTCTAGATCCACTGCCACCAACAAGACCTAATGTGTTGCCTACGGGTATCTGTAAGTCAAAAATCTTGTAAAACTATGACATCAGGGCATGACGGATATCTAAACCATACATTTTGAAACTCTATGGCGCCTTGTAGCTGATCTATATTTTGCAACAACTGATCATGATTGTGGTCGCGTGCAACTAGAACATCAGGATCAACACCAACGGTTCCTTGGGATCGCCCTGCGGCAGCTGTCGCACTTAATTCTCTCTGGAGGCCACTTATTTTCTAGGATAAGGTTAATTCTCTGCCCTGTAGCTGCTACATATAGCCAAATACTTCCTCACGACACTTTCCTAGGAAAATTTTAGTTCTACGCTCCACTGATACTACCTATGCAGCACGATTTTGAGAACCTACACCCACCCTCGCAACCTCAGGGCGATAGACCTTCATTTCACCATCAATGAATCCACTATCCAGAACACGCTGTAGCAATTCATCTGTTGCAGCATTTGATGGAGTGCAAATAAGCATTCGTGGTTTTGGGTAGAAAACAACAAGTAGACCATGTGAGACAGCAGATGCAAGTTAACATTTTAATAAATGGGCATGTGCGGCCACCAACCAGGAAGTTGAACATGCCAAGAAGGTGTAGGGGGTTTTTAATGCAATGGCAGGTGGCCATTAAAGCCACCCACCTCCAGCCGACCAAGGAAACAAGTTCACAAAAAACATTAACATTCCCATTAAATTATGTTTCCAGTCGGATCTGTGACCCTTTTTTTAAAATCCCCTTTTAACGTTGAAGTCACTATTTTCCAAAACATAGCTTCATGTCAAATCTCACATTGATCTTGACTCCATGGGTTTTGATTAATAGAATGCCTAGGTTTTGGTTTATGTCATAGTCGAGGTCTAGGTTATACTGTTTAGAAACGTCAAGTCTTACCTTAGGAAAAAAAATTGAAGTCCTTAGATATAGTTAACATGATATCAACAAGATACCACAAGATATGATAGCATAACATAACTGCAACCACTTTATTGAAATCACGAAGACAGAATAAAGACTTGAAACCAAGCCACTATGTCAAATATCAAATGAACTCAAGGTAAGATTGTCAAACCAATAAATGTCAACTAAGTTCACAAGGCAATAACGAAATTGAATACGGAAATGGCGTATTGATATGATATCCTTCTTTAAATAGGTTAACGCATAGGACATTACACATTCCACACACAAACGTGTCATTGCGACAAGGACTAGGGTACACGCCGAATGGGGTGTTACATTCTCCTCCCCTTAAGAAAAGCATCGTCCTCGATGCGACATAACACAACGGAAAAGAAATGGTTCACAACGAAGAACAGGTAAAGGAGAAAGTACACTTTATGGTTTAAAATTTTAGTTGATTAAAGCACGGTCACAAGGTAGCCTTAGGAACATTTCGTATAATTTTTAACTTTCAACGTTCTGTGAAGATTGGAAGTTCTTTCTTGTTCATCATTTCATTAGTCTCTTTCCATTATCATTATTTCTAGTTTTAGTTTCTTTAAAAAAAAAATATCATCATTGAAGAGTTTTGATTCATTCCTTATTGTGGGTGCCCAACATGAACTACTAACACAACACCCTATCAGGTTCACAAGACCCTACAGATTCACAAGTACACAAGTATATACTTCAAGATTGTATTACACCACAAAAGGTTACACAAAAATGGAATAGAATAGGCACACTCCACATAACATAGTACTCGTCACACATCAATGAATGACATACAAAATACTCAAACAAAAGAGTACTACAATCAACAAGACATTTCCTCAAGTCCACGTATGAAGATTTTCCATGACTCATAAAAACTACATGTACATAGGGCCCACAAGGGCATCAATGACATATCCACAACATCACAACACATATCCAGCTGACATGAATAACACATACATCAAAATACCACTACCAAACATCACAATAACTCAACATATATCCTGAAACATCAACCATACAGACAAATATCATAAGCCTCCCTCAAACTCTTATGCCTCCCTCAAACTCTTATGCCTCCCTCAAGTCTCTTATGCCTCCCTCAAACTCTTATTCCTCCCTCAAGTCTCTTATGCCTCCCTCAAACTCTTATGCCTCCCTCAAGGAGGCCAGTTGACCCTATGGTCCAAGACACATAGAGTTCGAACACTCCTAACCCAAGTGACACAATAATGTGTGGCTCAACAACCCGCTAGTTATCTGTACTCCTTGGGGCGTACCCCTATACAACAAAGCGGGTCCATAGGTCTAACCATTCCATGGTGCATCCCATGACCCCCTATTCCACACATCACGACAATAGAACCAGCACAACAATCCAATCCAAAGTGCCAAGTGGCAAAGTGCAAGCCTTGTGCAAGCCGGTAAGAATTCCAAATTTAAAAGAAGACCCAAAATCAAGCAAAATAAATGGCCAAATAGCCATAGTTAGTATCAAAATCCCCATGTTAGTGCCACAAACCAAAGAAATGCCCAAAATTGTAAAGCATGGCAATCAAGAAAAGTTGCTGGTCCTTACAAAAAAAAGAAAAAAAAGATCAATTACGAATAAAATCAACTTATAATTATGTCACATTACGATAACTGTGTGGCCTTATCTAGCCACGAAAGGGGTACTCAATGAGTTTCTAGCACTCAGAACATTGAGCCTCAGCTCGTAAAATACATATCAATAATATGACTGTCATCACCTCCATCTGGAACATCCCGCCACCACTTCGACAAGGCTAAACATAGTCATATTTGCACTTAGGTTGCATACATGCAACCAAATAGGGAGAGAGGAAAGAATCACATGTTATCTACTAAACCAAGTTTCGGCTCAAGTTATTGACCCATGGTACACCATTCCTCACTCTCAACATACACTTCTACCGATTTCCCTTAGGGTCGATTAGCATAAGGTTCACAACGTAACATGTAACAACATCACTAACACCATGGTGGTACACACATAGCTACCATAACGTCTCACTTATGGTATGTATACAGGGTAGATCACAATCATACATCCACAGGGCGTAATACATCACTTTACCACATTCTGCACCCAAAGCGCAATCACCATATGATAGGGTTCATACACTCACCATATGACCCAAAATCACAACATGAAGCATTACCTATTTGCACAGTCATACATACGATGAACACAGTACATCACAACATAACATCCATTGCAACATAGCAAGGTGGTACACACATTTCTTCAAAACATGGTAAAAACATCATGATACAACTCATTTCTTTTAACATCAAACTAGTCATACAACACATTGATACACCCACATATCACAATATGCCATAATGCTCCAACACTATGTCATCCACATTATAATTCTTTTCACACATCACAAACAGTAATTCACACGTGAACTCTTCATAGAATCTACAAGAAGGAGAGAGAATACTCCCATCCCCAACATATCAACATGATCACAACCATGCACAAAGTGACATACACATCATGTACGTTCACAAAATCACAATTACGACATGGATCACATCACACTTAAAGCACATTACTCTTCCAATATAAATCATCATCATGCAATAACATCATCTCCATGAAACAACATCATGTAGCACCATCACCATCATGTATCATCACCGTACAACACCAATCCGGCCCATAGGTTTGAGAGCATGAACCTATGCTCTGATACCAAAGTGTAACGACCCAAAAAATCCACACACGAACAACACAGTGAAATACAGGATAACTTCTTTTTTTTTGACTTGCTTGACACATAACATGATGCAACATGTCATCACCAAGGATACAACTAACTCTGTGAACAACTCGACACAAGGATGGCCATAAAAGCAGCACGGAAACGTTCACACCTATCAAGAACAATATACTTTTTTTTTTTTTTACAGAACAACATAGAAGCCCAACCACATGACACTCTCACAGCTAGGGCAAGCCACAGTAAGCAATGATTGGAGGTTATTTATTTTGATAAGACACCCTTAAACTCATGACTTAAGTTTTTAGAAGGATTCAATATATGATTCGCACAAATTCATCTTACCAACTGAGTTATGTTCTTATACACTGTAGAGTAGTTCGCTTAAATTCTTCTCCTTTATAACCATTATTTTATATATATATTTATTTGATAAAGATGGTAATTTAATTCCATAAGGCCATCTATTCACACTTACGTTACTAGATCTTGTTCATGCCCTTATGACAACATCGGTTCATGTTCAACAAACTTAAGAGAAAATTACAAGGTACCCTGGATAAAGTTAAAGGAAGAAGGTCAAATGAGTTCACCCTTAAGACGTCATTAGTTCCTACTAAGGTTTAATTGAAGCTTGAGATTTTATATGTAGTTAATTAGCACTCTTACTTAGGCTTCACCGAAAGAGCTTATCAAGAGGAAGCTACTTGCTTTTAATAGGCTGAGAGACAAATTGAGTGGTTTCAAAATTTTCTTCTCTTACTTGTTAAATCTTATAAGAAACTAACCATTCTTTTCCTTTAAGCTTGTCTTTAGCGTTCACCAAAAGAGTAGTGTTTACTGATTCAGTGAGGGATAACATGTTATATAAAATCACTTTGCAAGGATAGTCTCACTCTTGATTACTTAAGGCATTGTTTTTTTACAAGGGGATCTAAACCACAACATATTTCTTTGAATAAAACTTTTAGGTAACTTCTGTAAGGAAAAGCCACCCCAATAAAGCTTACATATAACCCATCAATAAAAAGTCTTAGAAAGATTTAAATTAACACTTAATTCTCAAGATCAAAGTTTTACAATGCTTATGCCAGTGAAGAGATTGAATATTATTTCTCACTAAGAAGAGTCACTAGCCAAAATACAAAAAAGGACAAAACTACTACTTCACGTAATTCTGCGAACAATTCCAGGCAAGAGGTCATATAAACTTTCTTTACAAGCAATTTTACACAATTTACAACACATTGGAAATTTTTACAAGGAACTTCATAAATTGTACAGATGAACCTTTAACACTCTTTTCCTCTAGTCTACTCGCATAATCCATCTGCACAAATATTAACTAGAGTAAGTTCGCTAGAACTGAGCATGTTAAGACTACCCATTGCAATAGTAAGCTAACATTTTACAATATCATGAAAGTAAAATTCTGAACTCAAGAATGGATCAAATCACAAACCACTAATCAATATGTTTCACAAGATGACCAGATTTATACCAGCCAAGAAGGAGAAATCCCAATATTCAAGTGAGAGAAATATTCCAAAGATGATCAAGGGGAGACCTTATTGGTGAAGACAACAAGGCTGAGAGTATTAAGATTTCAGTCACGTAATCCTACAGATTACGTGATTGAAATCTAACACCCAAACATCATTCTATTATTATTAACCAAAATGATAAAGATCAGTCAAATGACTTAACATATTCAAAATTGCTTGGTAACAAGACTGCATTAGCACACATCCTTGTTTTAGGAAGAATATAGGCCCCAACCATATATGAACACAAATTAGTCAAAGATTAAAGTTAACTTCACTCGACTGAATAAACCAACATACATATAATACTCACAACACAAAAACTAAATCTGAAGATTCAAAATGCCAAGTAATTCTCACCGAACCTAATTATTTTTCTTCAAGAAGTTAAATAAATTAGATTCTATCCAACTAAATTACATTCAACAACTATAGTTGGATTACACAAGCAAGGATCAAGAAGATGTCTTTTCACCAAAGGTTGTTATTATCTTACATCACATAATCAGTAATAAACCTGTAATCCACCACTCGTATAATCATTGTAAGAGTTAAGGACTTAGCTCACTAAACTAAGTAACTGAGTCAATTCCTACCTTTTCCATTTTCATACAAGTCTACCCAATTCGAAGCAAGGTAACCATTCTATTTTGATACATGCCTCAGTCAACACTTACTCAGAAAGTCCCTACCTGAATTATTGAAGGTTTGCTAAGCTACATAATGGATTTAATAGAAACCCATTTCATTTGATACTTGAATTTAAACAAGCAAGGGATAGTCTATTGAAAATGTAAGTGAATCGACACAAGATCCTCTACCGTGACCCAACTCGAGTCACCAATCACAAGGTTAACAGTCAGCGAAGGAGGAATACAATCAAAATACTCTTCCTACGAACTATGCCTTCTCTTCCGTCTCTAAAACAACATATGAATAGTTTGGGCATACCCATCTATTTCACGACAGTCTACTCGACCTATCCTCATAGTCACTCCAAAGAAAACATCGGCTACTACAGAGTTCGATTGAACTCTTTTATCTTATGATACAGTGTCTCACGTCACAGGATCTGTATTGAGCAGTCAATATTTCACTCACGTAGACCTCTAAGAAAACATCATGCTCACTATGCAAGGTCTACACACAGATTCAGCCCAAGAAAATCTTTTACCAAGACAAAAACAAATGTTTAGCTTAAAACTGGCCATGAGTCGACAAATCTACAAATATCCACTAACGTTATTCATGGCTCAAGTTTATAACTGCTACTGCTGGTTTAGAAATCGAACTCAACGGCCATTGTTCACTATCATCTCTAAATGTCACTCGAACTTTAAGAATTAAGCAGGAAAGCACCTCGGTTAAAGATCTAATACCCACGGTATAAACTTCAACCATTATTTTGCTATCACATAGCAGTTACTCTTTTATTTCGAAAAGAAAAAAACGAGGCAGAAAAGAAATGTATACATGCTATCACAGTTGCTATCAGGGTATGAAAAACAAACAACTCCCAACAGTCCTTCCTTTCCTTCAATCTGGGTCGATTCACAAGGAAAAGCAGAAGCCCATTCTAAATTCCATAACAGATAAAAAAACAAATAGAAGGACGTTCCATTCATGGCATAATAAAAGGGTAGCAGAAGATTGCAAGGGCAGGTTTAACATGCCTGGTTTAAAATGCCATCTCCATATGCATATGATTGTTTCAATGCCGCTGCTTGCCCTTAACCCAAAGTGCTCTGCAAGTTCGTGCTAGCGCCACATTCACGCAGTGAAAAACAACTACAACCTAACCCCATGATTTGAAGCTCGGACACAAGACATAATGATTACATCACACTCCTGGCTCTGGAAGGCATCTACCGTAATGATAAATAAACCTTTTCCTTCATCAGATTAGGGACAAACATCAAACTCTCGGTGCAAACATTACAGCTATAGCTTGTAAGGTGTGATAATTCCAACAAAAAAATTTATGCCTGCCAACCTGGTGACTCGTTGAAAAAGCTCATATAATGGCAAATCAAATTGTGTTTCATGAATATTCTAATATAAAACAGATCAGCCTCTATGAGGTTCTCTTCCATGAGTTACATCATACAACAAGTAAGATCTCAATAGAGAATCTTTGTAAATAAATTTTATCGGGTCTGCTGGTAACACACTCACTGTCACATAACCGATTTTGAAGAAACAACTCAGTACATGATCTAGATCTGAAAAAGAATATCTTGCTACCTTCATCTCCCAAGACATTTTCTTAACATTGCATAGATCTCCTGTGCCCGTGGGTGTGATCTGTCACCTTAGAGGAGAATCCCAAATTGAGGATGCAGTCGATAGAGAGCAGATAACATCATAGTTGGATGACCTGCTCGTTGGAGGCACTCACGAAGGCTTCTACTATACTTTAACGTGCCTGCAGCCTAGCTGGAACAGTGGCAGGTCTCTGTTGTGGATCCCCGACAAGAACACATCTCACAACGCCCAATGAAAGTGGAGGAAACACGCCTACCTCACTGGCTTGCAGCTTCATCACAAAAAAAAAAACACCACCATTGTCTTCGTGTCGTAGCCAGCAGGAAACTTTGAGATGAAGACGTGTACATTGGCAGCCTTAGAGGAAGCTATCACTTCCTCTTCATTCGCATCCTCCTTTCCATACAATATTTTTTCCCTTATACTACTTGAAAACATCATAGGCTCCTGGCTCACAAACCCTAGTTGTTGTCTCAGCCACTTGGTATTTAAAGTTTTGATGTCAACATCGTCCACCAGTATTTTCCCTTGAATGGGGTTATAGAACCTTTCCAGCAATAAGATTATGGTGCTCTTTCTAGATCCACTGCAACCAAACAAGACCTAATGTGTTTCCTGTGGGTATCTGTAAATCAAAAATATTGTAAAACTGTGACATCAGGGTGTGACGGATATCTGAACCATACATTTTGAAACTCTATGGCGCCTTGCAACTGATCTAGATTTTGTAACAACTGATCACGAATGTGGTCGCATGCAACCAGAACATCAGGATCAACACCAACGGTTCCTTGGGATCGCCCTGCGGCAACTGTCGCACTTAACTCTCTTTGGAGGCCACTGATTTTCTGGGATAAATTTACTTCTCTGCCCTGTAGCTGCTGCATATAGCCAATACTTCCTCACGGCACTTTCCTAGGAAAAGTTCAGTTCTACACGCTCCACTGATATTTGCCTGTGCAGCACGATTTTGAGAACCCACACCCACCCTCGCAACCTCAAGGTGATAGAACTTCATTTCATCATCAATGAATCCACTATCCAGAACACGCTGTAGTAATTCATCTGTTGTAGCATTTGATGGAGTGCAAACAAGAATTCATGGTTTTGGGCAAAAAACAACAGGTAGACCCATGTGATGACAGCAAGATGCAAGTCAACATTTTAATAATGGGCATTGCGGTGACCACCAGGAAGTTGACCATGCTAATGAAGGTGCATGAGGTTTTTAATGCAATGGCAGGTGGCCATTAAAGCCACCCACCTCCAGCCGACCAAGGAAACAAGGTCACAAAAAACATTAACATTCCCATTAAATTATGTTTCCAGTGTGACCCTTTTTGTAAAATCTCGTTTTAACATTGAAGTCGCGTTTTCCAACACTTCCAAAACAGAGCTTCAGGCAAATATCACATTGCTCTTGACTCATGGGTCTGGATTAATCGAATCCCTATGTTTTGGTTTTATATGTCAGAGTCGAGGTCATAGGTTCTAACTTTTAGGAAACGTCAAGTCTCCTTAGGAAAAAATTGAGTCCTTAGATAGAGTTAACGGAGATCAACAAGATACCTACAAGTATGATAGCATAACATAACTGCAACCACTTTATTATGAATCACGACGACATCAATAAGACTTAAACCAAGCACTATGTCAAATAATCAAATGAACTCAAGGTAAGATGGTCAAACCAATAAATTTCAACAAAGGTCACAAGGCCATAACAAATGATAACGGAAATGCTTATTTATTTGATATCCTTCTTTTTAATAGGTTCACGCACAGGGACATTACAACAGTCCACCACAAATGTTTCAATTGGCGACAAGGACGATAGGTAACCGCCGAATTGGGCCGTTACATAAAATATTTTATAATAATTTATTTATTTCATCCACCTTTAGTGGAACCAGGAATTTATTGATCTCCTTTTGTTACCGTTGAAAAGGAACATAGGTTGAATTGAAACTGGTAACTGAATATTATGAATTTTTTTACGTATGAATCCACATTATTTCTATGTAGCCTATAATTGTGTTCATGTGGGGTCGTCCAAATAGACTTTTAGAGAGCCAACAGTCAGGGGACAAAAAAGTCCCCTCCTCTTATAATGGGATGAGGGTTTCCCTTATTCAAAATGAACTTATTTACAAATACAGAACGTTGTTTTATGGGCAAACTTGGATATTACGAAATGTTTTCCACAAGGATCATCAGTTACACAAGGCGATGAAAGGGAATAAGAAGATGAGCTGAATAAGCAACATTCATAATTATCTATAAGCAGAATAATTCTTCGTGTATCAAGCTTCAAAGAATTAAGACAAGATCATTTGCGGTGGCTGCATGAATTAAATTAAAGACACAAAGGGGCCAGAAATACCTCTTCACAGATTTATTAATCAAGATACACAGTTCCTTCTTGGTTTTAACAAGATCACTGTTAGCCAAACTCAACTGAACAGTATGCAAGAAGAGAGACTAAACAGTTAGGAAACAAAATGATCTTCACAATATGAACGGACACACAGAATAACAAACAAGAATAGAGAGGACAAGAATGGGAAAGCCTTTTGGTATGATTCTTTACGATCTATTTCACTTCATCAGCAAATATCCAAGTTCTTCCTCTTCCTTCAAAATGGCGGAAAGGCCATATATAGCTTCACAGTCTCGTTACGTCTTCGGAACCGTTTCTTTTAAGTAAAGAATAGTTAAGGATCGCCAGTTGCAATACCTTAGCTAATTACAAAGAATACGAATAGAATGGAAGAGAGAAATATAGGGGAAGGAGATAGGTGGGCCAACTAACTTGAGGACCCATGTCTTCAGAATCCGCTGCCTGATTTCTTCAACGCCCTCAGCGTATGGTCTCTGCACGTGGAACTAAACTGACTTGTTTGGGCTGCAATTGAGTCCCAAAATCCCAGACACTTCTCCTCTCTGAGCAAAACTCGATGTGATATGATATTCTTTATTTGCTTCTCATTGTCGATTGAAGAAGCAAATTTCCTTCATCTTTTCCGTAGAATGGAGCTTTCCTTCCTTAATGATATCTTTGACAACAGCTCTGACTGAGCTTGCTTTCTTGAAGGATAAGGAAACAACCAGCGTTTTCATCTTGAAGATGACAATGTATATCTTTTGAAAGGCACAAGCGGCCAGTGCTTGAAGCTTCTCTCCCTTCTAAACCAGCTGTTTCTTCATTGCTCCCACAGCTTCCGCCAGGACTTGATGTTCCACTCTACGCTGTAACCAGGATTTTGATAGATGTCCTTGGCATCATCGAAATCGTAGTCGCCAGTAAGATGTTCCCCCTTCCGTCTGTACCCAAAGGTGAGTTCTACTATGCACTTCTCCATATGTTTAGTTTCTTTTATCCATGGTATTGATAGTGGAAGAGCTTCAGTTGTCCATTACTCACTTTTTCGTGGAATATTGAACAGCTTCATCATGAATTTATCCAAGCAAACAAGCACGTCATTCTACCAGGGCTTCATAGCTTTGCCATAGACAGAATACTGTGCATATCTTTAAATACTTTACACTTCATCTTGGCTTAGAACACCGGAGGCGGTAGAGCAGTCCAATGGGGTAGGGTCCAAAAAACTTTTTCCATTAACAAAAGTGAGTGATAAGCGTTGTGATAACTTTTGTCTTTTCTTCCAGCTGTTCAATAGTCTGCTGCCTTTCTCTACCCTTCCATGACTCGGTGCTGTTTCCTTTGAGGTTAGATTTCACCTTCAGGGTACTCTCCCATAGGGATCCTTGAAAGCTCCAGGTCAGTATGTCCCTCAATGTCTTATTTCCTTACTTAAATCCACTGTAAGGCTTAACAATCTCCCAGAACTGCTGACCTTGAGCAGCAGACACAATCCTGGAAGTAGTTCTGGCTTTCTTGCACGAGAAGGAGGGGTGGCCCACAAGGCTACAATAGAATCAAATTTTGTCCCAAGCTTTGGAGAGGGGATTTTCTCTTCCTTTTGTCACCAAGGTTGGATCCAGCAAAAGAGGAAGAAGAGATCTGCAGGGGAAGAAGGGGACGCAATAGACAGGGAGCCCATGACACTCAGGGTATACGCATCTAGTTGACTCAAGCTGAGATTTTAGCATCGCTGGGGCAATAGCGGTAGAAGAATCAGTCGCACCTGGAAGTTCAGTGCTTCTGGACCTCCTTGTCCTTATCTCTTGAATTTCAGGACATTTTTAGGCATGGGCATCTATCTCACTTTCTTCACGTCACACTGAGAACATGATTTCTTTGGCCCTATAGCAACTCGACTATTTTCCTGGAGATCATTCTCTGCAGTTCCTTCTTTACCTCTTTGAGTTTCTCCTGTATACCGGTGGATGGAGGAGGATTATATTCTATAGGTCCCTGCGCTGTTGAGGCAGAAGGGGTTTTCACTGGTTTCCAGACTCTGGAACTGAGGCGCGCCTCTTATTGGTTGAAGGAATCTACTCATCCTTTTCTCTAGAATCTCCTGAGTGCCTCTGAATCCCGGATCTTCTTACTGAACCAGACCCTGTCCTGAATTAAGACTGGAGCAAATCTCAGCCAATCATCTCGCTCTCTCTCTTCCTGTCTCATCCAGGTCCTCCAGAGGGGTGTGTTTAATCACATTTGCATACCTCCATAGAGTATAGATTAGAATTTCCAGCCGGGAGAAACCTTCAGGACTGGTACAAGACTAAGTTCTCTTTGGAATCAATTGTCCGGGAGACCCTGCACAATTCCTTTCTTCGGCGTCAAATCTCTGCAACATCAGCCCATAGTCCTTATTATCTGCCCTATATGATACTATCTGATGTTTTCTGTTCCATGAACTTCGTCAAGTCAAAAAGTTCTTGGCTTGAAGAATTGACCATTGAATTGACAGGGCTCTTTCTAATGTTTCTGAACATCCAAGCTGTTTTGCATTGTAATTTCCCAGAGAGATGGGAAAGTGCAAGCCAAAATCTTCTTGTCTCTGCCAGTTGCTGTGCAACTTGTCTGTTGCCTGCATAATTTCAATCAAGGCCATTTTGTCATTGAAACAGGAAGCAGCAGAGGGGTTTTCTCATAGCCAGCAAGCTGATATGGAAAATTTCTTCCTAAGTTAGAGCTGAATAGGCTCCTCATAACTGCTATAACGGTTCTGGCTTCATCTGAAAACCGTCTTGCAAGTATCACCTTCGAGCATCTGACCACGTATCATGGTGAAAGCATCATTGCCCTTCTGAAATTACTGTGCTGGTCTCCAAGGTGAACTGCGGGCAATAGGCATACACTCGAATCATCTTTGTGTTTTTGTGCCTCTATCTAGAGAACCAAACCACTTGCCTGGAGCTGCAAGGGGTATACATCAGGTATTAATTCATATATAACTTCGTTGTTATGTTGTACGTTGGATGCTGCTTTCCGCCAAATTTCAATGCTGATGAGCTCCTCCGCCCAGTTGATGGGTTTGTGTTCCCTTCCGCACACCCTGCTGAGAGTGGTGGGCACTCTAGAAAATAAACTCATTGTGGAGGCAAACCCATAACCCGACCAGCATGATTATGACGTCTGACAGTTCTTCGTTGAAATCCTGCTCGAAGAGGTTTGGTTAGTCGAGAAGCCCCTTTCTTCTTAGGGTCTTCATCAACCAGATTCATCACCACTCGCCTCGCGTCTTATAGTTGCACTGTCTGGTCGAACATAGCCCTGTGCTGATCCCGGGAGACGACTATATAAGCAGTTCCATCTCCAGAATCCGGAGAGCAGCGCCAATAGGCGGCATTGTCCAGCGTGGAAATGAGTTCCCCATTACATTTTCAATTCCCTCGCAGCGGTCGAAGTAGCTCCACATTACGCACTGTATCAGCACACTGTACTGAGATTGGGAACCCTGGCAATCTAAACCACTATCATTAATCATCTGTGCATTGGTGTAGGGTTTGCATCTGTCATTCTTGCCCCAAAACTCACCAAAGTCGAGATGATGAGCTTCGCTGTCCGCCGATATTGCTAACCACAGACTCAAGCGGAGAAATTCGCTCCTGTCCCGGGAACTGATCTCAATATTGCTAATCTCGGAGCTGCAAACCTAGACTTCTGGAAGGATTTGCAAAATGGAGGGGGGATTGCGCAGGTTTCAATTCATCCACATTGCAAAAAAGGGTTTGAGCAAAAGATAGCATTGAAGAATATTTAAAAATGCAAAGGGGAAGCTCGTTAGAAGAGCCAGTTTGGAGAGAGGAATGACTTTAATGCGCATTGAATACACAACCCCATTTGAAAAGGCATCATACTCCCAAGTTAGCTTAAACCAACTAAGTGTGAATGACACTTGGTATGCTTTGACATGTGAGACCTAATGCACGAAACACCGGCGTGCTGCTCGTCCGGTTTCGGGTGAAACGGGGAGAGGATGCCCAGATGCATTTGGGACCAATGGGATGAAATGTGCCGAAGTACACGATTCGTGTGTTTTCGGCCGGAAAATT
The DNA here is from genome assembly GCA_019776745.2 of Taxus chinensis. Lineage (NCBI taxonomy): Eukaryota > Viridiplantae > Streptophyta > Pinopsida > Cupressales > Taxaceae > Taxus > Taxus chinensis. Next base: position 249,684,756 of record CM034146.1, on the reverse strand, counting down.
TGCACAAAGTGCCGTTTGACTTGGGACTTTCAGGACCAAAAGTTTCCGAATACACGCTTGACCGGCTCGGCGCGAATTGGGAAAGCTCGACTTTTTTAAATTGGTGCCTTTGGGACCAAATTGCTGAGGACGTGGTTTCAGAAGTCAGGCCGAATGTGGAAAGCCGCCACTTTTTAACTTTGGGACATTTGGGACAGGAAAGTGTGAATTCCGCGGGAGGGAATGATTTGGCCGAAATTGGCACATAACAGCAAAATAAGTTGTGGGACACTTAGGACAAAACTCTCCCGATGGGCCCTACAATGGGAAAAACGACTTCGGGATTTCGGCCGGCGAGTAACAGAATCACTTTTCGTACTTGGGGACAATGGGACAAAAAGTTCCGACAGCCCGAAAATCACACAAAAGACCCAAAACACCACATATTTTTTATAATTTTCATTTCACGACTTAGGATTTCAGAGAAAAACACTTAAAAACTCAAAAGTTTTGAAATTTTACTCTTATCATAGCGAGAGCGGGGATTTTGAGTTGCCAACACTGGCTCCTTCTTGGGATGAACTTGGTATAATTACCGGATGAGACAAGGCAAAAACTTAGACAAACTTGGTGAAGCAGACCAGTGCTTATCCATTGGGCAAGGGAGTACAAACAAACCCACACAGAGGGCAACACACACAACAAAAACGGGGAAACACAACCGAACGCATAAAACCAAAACCACTGGTACAGAATATACAAAGGACTTCCCTAGTCCACCTAGGACTTAACAACTTCACAAATACTGCCCACTCTAAGGAAGTTTGGAGGGGGGAAGCCATCCATGTAACAAGATAGAAAGATTCTTACCACAAAGTTCTTATCTTGAATGTCCGAGCCAACAGGGAATCAAATTTTCCATGGCTCACAAGGTTCATGTCTTTTGTCCCAGAACAGGCACGGTGTCCTCCAACTTGGAACTCTCTGAACCTAGATTTCTTGTCAAATAGAACCTTTCCTTCTGCTGGTGAGCCAATATCCTGTCACACCCCTCCAATCTATCCTCATTCAGTTGTGCAGTACATGATCTTTTATCAGAGCACATCACCTGAAACTAGCTATATCTCATGGCCTTCATCAGGTGCAAGGCTGCAGTTCCAGGTTCACTTTCCCACTTTCACTGGCACTTGAGCTTCTACTCCATACACCACTTGAAAGAGACTGCCAAGGGCTCTGTTAGGTGTGGATCCCTGTCTGCCCAAAGAGCATCATAAAGCTTCTTATCCAGTTTCCGGTGGGACCCATTGACCCAACTTCCTTACTTATAGTCACCAATTTTTTGTTGGTGGATTCTGCTTGTCCATTCCCTTGGGATATAATCTGCAGATGAGCCAGAGAAAGAATGCATCCCGTAGCAAAATCCATTAAATCTCGTTGAGGTAGAAGTTCAAAGCATTATCTGTACACCATCGTGTTAGGAGGTACACAGCAACACCATACCTTAACAAAATGTTCTACCTTGATGAGTTTGCATACAACTTCAATAATACGCTCTTGACCTTGAACTGGAATAGCTTTCCTCCACCCATATTGGTGAAGTAGTCAGTGGCAGTTAGTACATTGCGTGTGACCAACACTAGAAACACAGGATTCAGTTAGTACCAAGAAGCTAGACCCCATTTTGAAAGGTTCTCCTCGATCACACTGGCTTGAGAGGGTAAGATGCAGTTTAGGTCTTGTTCCCACAAAGGTCTGACACGCTTCACATTATATCCAATCCACCCAACTTTGGATGCATCTCGGAACAAGGAGCCAGTATATCCTCCCCATCCTCCATCCTCCCCGGAGTTCTTTTGTGAGTCTGTGACTGTTGATGAATAGTGCCCTCACAGGCCTGATCAGGAAACTGAAGAACTTTCTCTGCTGCTCCTTGTCACACACTTATCATAAATCGCCCATCAACCAACCACGTTTGAACAAGGCAATTTTCCCATAGTCATATTGTGTTGATCTCAATTTACATCCCTCTTTTCCCTTTGGCAGTTAAATGAGGTGCCATTCTCCAAGTGAGAAATGGGCAAGTCATAATACACCATTCCTATCGACTAAACTAAGGATAGAGACAGTATGAAATGTCAAGTCTTTTCTCCGCCAGAGCAGCTCATGTTTTGGCTCCTTCATTCAGCAGTGAGCTCACAAAGACCCTTTCCACGAACCAGCTTGGTTGGGTTTGATATCAATGTCATAGAACTCTAGAACTTGGCCAACCCAGTTTCCTCTTTTTGGACCCAAATTCTTGTGGTGTAAGAATTGACTTAACAGTCTACTGGAACCCCAGCCCATATAGAGTGCTAGTTGAGGAATTAGAACGGAAGGAAACTTTCTTGACAGCTTTGACTACTTACGCAAAAGCATGCTTCTCCATCAGGGTGTCTTCACCATGATTCTTCAAAGGATTAGCTCATGAGGCATTGTCCTCATGTCCATCAGAATCTTCTTTGGTTAAGACAAGCAGCCAAGGGTATTATCTGTAGCATAGGCCTAATGATGAAATCTTGCTAAATTGGACAAGGCCAAACTGGTGTTGTTAGCAATCGCTTTCTTGATACCCTCAAGGATTCTTTCCGTCAGAAGAAAACCAACAAAGTTGCTTTCCCTTTTCATCATCCTCTGAGAAATTTAAAAGTCAACTCTACAAAATCAGGGATAATCGTCGTAAAAATTGATCTTTACTGATCTTACCGAAGAAGGAATGCAACGCCTTTTTACTTAAACTACTATACTCTGTTAGGAGAGGAATTTGCTGTATTTCCTGACACTCGTTCAAGATCAATCTTAATGCCATCCCTGGAATGATTCCCTAATAGTTTTCCTTATGTACACATGGAAGACCGAATTTTTTAGATGTAAAGAAATCCTCCCATGCTCTCCTCCCTCCTCGGCAAATCCGTTGCAGAACTTTTTCCATGTGACAAAATATCTTCTCTTTTGTCTTTGAAAACACACTTGTCAGGTCTCAAGTATATGACGATACATTTCCCTTTCAAGCTTCCAAAGCCCAATCCATGCTCTCTGAAGTGGCACCACATTAATCAGCCAAAAGGCATTCCTCTTGGAGGCGAAGTACCCCAAGGTAGTGTGAGGCTGTCTTGTGTTGATCTGCAGTATCACAACCTCTACCTGATTTTATCCCGAGAGGCCAGCAAGCTAGATAATATTTCCAGATCCTGTTACTTCTTGCAATAAGTTGATCCATCATAGGCGAGGGAGTTATATTTTCAGAGAAGCCTGGTTCAGGTTCCTGCAATCACATAGATGTGGATCTCACCATCTTTCTTCCTAACATGCACATGTTTGCAATCCATGTTGAATGGTGAATGGGAAAAATTATTTTAGCCTTCCACAAACAATTTCTGAATCTGCCTGAAATATAGTGGCAGCTATTTGGAATTATACTACTAACTAGGCCTTTGTTTCTGTTTGAAAGCTTGTTCCTGTTTGAGAGGGATAGCAGTTGCTGTCATGTCTTTGCTGAAGGGTTTTTAGATCCTCACAGAATATGCAGAACACCTGATAATTCCTTAGAAGATCAATTGCTCGTCTCCGCCTCATTGTTGTGCAACCATTTTCCAATATTACCCATCTTTGGGTCGTACGAGGACTCCCATATCATCTTATCATACTCAAGCTGATTGCTGAGTCCAGTAGAAGCTTTGATTTCACATATCTGTCCATTTTTTGTCAAAAAACACCTCCAAACTCACCAAACCTTTGGGATCTTGTTTTCCTTTGAGTTTAATGCACCCTTCCGGATCTGTTTTCTTCTCCTTGGGTGGACCGCTGGTCAGAGACACCTCTCACGAGGTAGGTTTGTCACGCTCCTCAAAATAAACAGTTGCTCGAAATTCCCCCTTGAGTTTCCAGGAGGAAGCAAATGCTGGTCACGTTGACAACCTGCCAGTTTTGGTATTGTCAGTACACTAGGCCGTTGGAACTTTCCAAATAGTGACTAATCCTGATAGAATGCAGGATGGGGAATCAGTAGTGACCCTTAGACGCCAGTGAATCAGCCCTTCTTTCTTTTTCTTCTATGTATTGCTTCAATAGAGAAAGTCGTCAAGGAATCAATTGAATCCCAAACCTGTTCCGGTAAATGCTCATCAGCCTTCCATTTTTTGTACCTGAAAAATGCTTCTGACTTGTTTTCACAATCACTCTGGCATCACCACGACCAAAAGATTTTTTACACCTCGTTCTTTGCCACTGCATCCCGAATGAGAGCCTCTACTCTATCTACTATATTATTAGTGTTTTTCAAACTGCAACTTAAATGAAAAAGGGTGTAGGCACCTTCAGGTGACCTAGCCAGGACACCCGCTCAGAACCAGCCTAGGGAACAACTTCAATCAAATTCCTAAAATCCAACACAATTGGATCTTTTGGGTGATACTTGGAGGGTTGGATGTCATCAGGGGCAGAATCATGTCAATTACCATGACCGATTCCTTCATAGAGTCTTTGTTCGTAGATCAATCCGTTTTCTGCACATATACTCATACTGTTTCTCAGGGAGTACACTTCAACTTCTTCTTGTCCATTGACAGGTATGAGGGGTGTGTGACGCAATCCATTTGAATCGCCCCACCCAAATCTTCAGAAGTTCCTTACTTAGAACATTCCATAAGAAGGAGGGGAATGTCTTGCTACTAGGATGGTTAACCAGACTTTCTTTTTCCGGTAAGCCTCAAAGCCACTTGTTATCGGATCTTCCAACCAAAGGGCATTCCTTACTTTCCATTGGAGTATCAAGATCCCCATAAGTAGATTGAGGTCAAGCCTAAGCATACCTACTTTGTAGGCATCACGTTATCCTGTAGGCTCCGTAATCTATGACACAGTTACTGAGCCTATGGCCAGCTATAAGAAGTTGTTAATAACAAGGCTTGATTTTGTCTCCAGGCGAGGGTGTCGCAGCTACTAGGCTAGGCTGGGTGGAGAAGGGGGAGTGGGCAAATGCTTTATAGGTTGTCTTGACTGGGAATTAACAATTGGATTCATCGTGGCAAAAGTTTGGGATGGGTTTGCTAGTATTTCAGCTTCTGAAATTTTGACCTTGGTCCGTTTTAGGTTCAACCTAGCAAAGGAGCCAGGGTGGATGGACCATCATCATTTGGATTCTAGGCCTATCACTTTTAGGATAAAAAGAAGGATTTGCTAGTAGGATGGCAGGAGTTACACTTTGGTGCAGATGAGGTAGGGATAAGAGATCCTCTTTTGGCAATACAGGAATAGTTGCCAGCTGCTCCTTATATTTCCTTTCTTCATGGGCTATGTTAATTTTCTCCTTCTAACTTGTCTGGTCTCGAGTCATGACAGCAAAATGATTCACTGTTTCATATCTGCTACACTTTCATCATAGTTCATCTCATCAATCAGTGCCTTTCGTGGTAAAGGTAACAAACCCGAGATCCTCGAGTTCTTCCGCCTCATCTTCAATTCCTCCAGGCCCTCCTCACGAGCTTCTCGTCCACATCATCATCTGGCGCTTCAACTCACAGGTTGGGCATTCACAGGAATTTTTTTCTTTGAAGTAGGAACCTTCAGTGCTATTCCTTGTGTGAGGTGTCAGAAAATGATTCGGGCTGAATTGCTCTTGGAACAATCGGCATACTGGGCCAATGCTGAGGCTAGTTTTCTTTATATAGCGACGATATCATTTGCAAGTGGCGGACTAAGGGATCAGTATTGGGTCCAAGTGGGGGGAAGAGAGAGCAACAGAGTGAGATTGGGAGGCCCCGTCAACGGCCCTGACATGAAGCAGGTCGGCCCACGACACTAACAGACCAAGTTCTTGAGCCAACTGAACGTCCGAAGATAGCCTCTTAGAGCAGAACTGACTTTGGGCGTTGAGCAGTGAGAAAGAACATTTTGGTGAATTGGATCAACCGTCGAGTCATTTACCAGGATTTTGTTGAATCAGTATTTGAACCGAGCCACAATTCTCGCAGGGTTTCTAATGGATCTTCTTTGTCCTAGAAATTTGGCAAGCAGGCAGCACATCGTCTGCTTGGTTTGAAACGGCTTTCGAACTGCGTTCTCATTGTATTCCAGGTCGGGTGGATGGCACCAACCGAAGGTGTATAGAACCAGTCAGCAGCATTATCCGTAACGTCTCACAATGATAGCCGACTGAGATGTCGTCATGGTTTCAACTCCCAAGACTCCACATGCACCTATGAAGGCTGCAATGTGTTCATCAGGGTGTAACTTTTTTGCCATCTCCTCTAACTTGGGGAAGTTCTTTCGTTCCGCTAGGTACTCCGCAAAGGCGGGTAGGGCCAGGGGCCCAACCGTTGAGACCCCATGGCAATTGTGCCGCCATTCGTGGAAATAGACTGCTTGGAAGGGAACTGTAGCACCAACTAGGATCAAAGCTCGTATATTGGACTACTGGTTCTGAAGAATACCAACCGTAGGACTGCTATCTTGAACAGGCGGAGTGCTCGTCTAACGAGTTCTTCTATTTGAAAGGGAAAGGAAAACCCTATTGGCTCCAAAGCGAAATGCGAATCTTTGGTACCAAGGGCCCTTCTCCCCTCGAGTGAAACACCACGGAGTCGCCAGATCAAAGTATGATCAAAAAAATTACATTACTAGAAATGTGGAGTTTTCCCCACGGAGTCGCCAAAAACTGTTGGTCGTCAAATAGGACTGTTTAGAAGGACAACAGTCAGGGGACAAAAAGTCGCCTCCTCTTTAATTAGAGAGGTTCCCTATTTCCAAATTCAGAAATGAACTTATTTACCAATGTACAGAATTTTTTTTTATGCAAACGGTGGATATTACGAAAGTTTTTTCCACCAGATCATCAAGTTTCCACAATGCCTGAGGAAAGGGAATAAGGAGATGAGCTGAATAGCAACATCAGATTATAGATAGAGCAGAAAATTCTTCGTTTATCGAATCTTCAAAGAATTTAAGACAAGATCATTGTGTTGGGTGAATGAGGATATTTTAAAACACAAAGTGCCTAATAACCTCCTCAGATTTATTAATCAAGGATCACAACGTTTCCTTCTTAGTTTACAGATCACTTGTATAGCAAACTAGACCATATGCAATCAGAGAGAGCGAACAGGTGAGGAAACAAATGATCTTCACAATCATTAAAGGAAAACACAGAGATAACAAGAATTAGATAACAAAGAATGGCAAGAGCCCTTTTGTATTGATTATTAAGTTCTATTTTACACTTTCAGCAAATATCCAAGTTCTTCCTCTTCTTCAACATGGCGGGAAAGGCCATATATGCGTTACACAAGTAAAGTCCGTTACTCTTCATACCGTTTCTTTTTATTAAGAATAGTTGAAGGATCGCCAGTTGCAATAACCTTAGCTACTTACAAAGAATACGAAGCGAAATTGGAAAAGAAAAAGAAAGTGGAAGGAGACAGGATGGCCAGCTACTGGGAAGGGGACACACTGTCTTCAGAACCGCTGCCCATGAATTTCTTCAAACACCTCCAATCAGCTTTTCTCTGCCACGTTACTGACGTGTTGGCTGCATATTTTGAGTCCAAAATCCCTACACTCTCCACTCTTAATCAAACTCGACTGATATGATATTCTTATTTGCTTCTCAATGGCGATTGAAGAGAACAAATTTCCTGCAGCGTGTCCGTAAGGGAGCTTTCCTTGAAAGAGTAAATCTTGAACAACAGCTCTAACTGAGCTTTGATTTCTTTTCAGGACAAGAAAAACCAGAGTTTTTCAATCTTGAAGAGGAAAGGTATTCTTTGAAAGCAGCTGCCTTGCCAGTGGTCTTGAAAGCGTCTCCCTGCTACCGCGCTGTTCTTCATTTCTCCCACATCTGCTTCCTCCACGGACTTTGATTTTCCACTCTAAAAAACTCTGTAGACCACCAGGATTTTGATAGATTGTTGTCCTTGGCATCATCGAAATCGGATTCGGCCAGTAAGATTTCTCATCCCGTCCTGTCCCATAAGGTGAAGGTTCTACTATTGGGCAACTGCTCCAATTTTTAGTTCTTTATCCAGGGTATTGTAGTGGAGGAAGCTTTCATTGCACATTACTCCACTTTTCATGGAGTTTGAAGCTGCATCGATAAGTTTAATCCAGAAACAAGCATGTCATCTACCATGGCTTCATAGCTCTGGCATAGACAGAATACTTTTGTGCATATCTGTAATCCGTTGGCACTTCATCTTGGCTTAGAATCAATCACCGAGGCGGTAGACAGTCAAGGGGTAGGGTCCAAAACTTTGTCCTTAGACAAAATTGACTTGATAAAGCTTGGGAGAACGTGGCGTGTTCTTCCAGCTGTTCAATAGTCTTCTAACACCCGTTCTCTAACATGCCATGACTCTGGTGACTGTTTCCCTTTAGGTTATTAATTTCAACCTTCAAGGGGTAGACTCTCCCTAGGGATCCTTGAAGCTCCAAATTACATGTTAGCAAGACTGGATTCTGACTTATCCACTGTAAGGCGTAACCTCTCCAAGAACGCTGACCTTGAGCATCAGACACCATCCGTGTAAGTAATTTCTTGGATTTCCTTTCTGGCCCGAGAGGAGGTGGCCCAACAAGGCTGCAACAGCATCGAAATTGGTCCCAAGCTTTGATAAAGGAGGATTTTTTCTCTTCCTTTTGTCCGCCCAAAGTTGTATCCAAGCAAAAGAGGAAGAAGAATCTGCAGGGAAGCAAGGGACCAATAGAACAGGGAGCCCATGACCTCAGGGTCTACCAGCTATTGACTCAAGCTGAGATTTGAGCATAGCGCTGGGGCAATAGCGTAGAAGAACAGTAAGCACCTGGAATTCGTGCTCTTACCTCTTGTCCTATCCTCTGAATCTTCAGGAACAGTTTGCAGTAATGGCACTCACTTTCTCTTCACTTTCCACTGAGAACAATGCTGTTATCTGGCCCTATAGGCAACCTAATACCCGTTTTTCTGATGATCATTCTCCTCAGGTTCCTTCTTCCTCTTTGAGTTTCCTCTGTATACCTGGGTGATGGAGAGGTCGATTCTACAGGTCCCTGATCTGTTTAGGCTAGGTGTGTTCACACTGGTGTTCCAACCCTCTGAACTGATGCCTCTCTCATGGGTGGTCAACCAGCTTGGAGCTAGATTTCCCTGAGGGTCCTCTTGAATTCTTGGATCTTCTTCCTGAACCAACCTAGTCCTGATTAAGACTGGAGCCAAGAATCGCAGCCAGATGCAGCTCTCCTTCCGGTTCTAATTCAGGTCCTCAAGGGGTGTGTTTCATCAATTTTCATACTCATGAGAGTATCAGATCAGAATTGTCATCCTTGAGACCTGCAGGGACTTGGTACAAGACTGAGTTTCTTGATCACTTGCGGAGAACCGGCCACAGATGCCTTCTTTCTGGCTTCAAAATCCTCTGCACAGTCCACCATAGTTTCTTATCTGCCCTATGATGATAACTACTTGATGTTTCTTTCACCAATGAACTTCTTCAAGTCAAAACAGGTTGCGGTGGCGTGAAGAAATGAACGTGATAGGGACCAGGGCTCTTTTCTATGTCTGAAGCAGCAAATCTTTTGTGCATGTGTATTTCCCATAGAGAATGGGAAAGTGCAAGCCAGCAATCTTCTTTCTCTGCAGTTCTGTGAAACTTGTCTATTGCCTCCATATTTCAATCAAAAGGCCATTTTGTCCATTGCAAGAACCTGGGAAGCCGCAGAGGGTGTTCTCCATAGCCATAGCCAGCAACAGCCTTATATAGGAAACTTTCCTGAAATTGGATGAAATAGGCTCCATAACTACTATACTACGATATCAGGTTCATGGCTTCTCCTGAAACCTTCTTGCATATCACCTTCGATTCGAGCAATTCTACCACGTAATGGTGAAAGCATCATTGACCCTTCTGAAATGTGGTTGCTGGTCGCCAAGGTGAACTGCGGCAATAGGCATACAACGGATCATCTTTGTGTGCATCTATATAAGTTGAAACCAAACCACTTCTTGGATGCTTCTAGGGTATACAGCAGAGTATTAAGTCTATAGAATTCTTTTGTTTGGTTGGCGTTGATAGCTGCTCCGCCAAATTCTGCTGATGATCTCCACCCCCAGTTGATGTTTTGTTTCCCTCGCCCACCATATGCTGATGAGCGGGCCGACGTCCAAGAAATAAACTATTGTGGAGTTCAACCCCATAACCTGAGCAGCAGGATTCTGAAGTCTGAAAGTTCTTCCTGTGAATCTAACCGGGAGAGGTTTTTGGTTAGCGAGAATCACACCTTGCTTAGGGTTCTTCACCAATATTTCACACTCCGCTCTTATATTTGTACTGTCTTGGTCCGACATAGCCGGGCTTATGCCGGGAGACGTCCTATATCATTGTCCATCTCCCTGAATCCTCAGAGCATGCCAATGGCGGCAGCGTCCAGCTTAGTAAATGAGTTCCCCATGTACATTTGTCAATTCGCTCGAAGCGGGGCGAAGTGAGCTCCTCACATGAAAGCACTGTATCAGCACACTGTACTGAATTGAATCTCCGCAAAAGCTAAACCGCATCATTATCATCTGTGCCATTGGTGTAGGGTTTGCATCTGCATTCTTCATTCTGCCCAAAATCGCCGAAGGTTGAGATGACGAGCTTCGCGGTCCACTATATGGCTAACAGCAGACTCAGCAAGAATTTGCTCCTTGTCCCTGGACCTTGATCTTCATATTGATAATCTCGGAGCGGCAACCTAGACTTCTGGCAAGGAATTTGCAAAATGGAGGGGGATTGCGAGGTTTTAAGTGCAAGGGTTTGAGCAAAAGAATAGCATGGACGCAATGTGAACGTGCAAAGGGAGGCTCGTTATATAGCTGTTTGAGATAGGACATGACTTATCGCATTGAATACACAACCACCATTTGAAAGCATCATACTCGAGTGATCGGAAAAACTAGTTCAGAATGACACGGGTACCTTGGGACATGTGATTGCGAATGCCGAAACACGCGTGCTCGCAATTTCTGGCGAAACGGGAGAGAGACCCACAAATGCATTTGGACACTGGGACCGAAAATGTGCTAGTACGCGATTCGGTGTTTCGGCCGCAATTGGAACAAAGGGCCCATTTGGACTTGGACATTCGGGACAAAAAGTTTCCCCGCCCGAAGTACACGGCTTGACCGGCTCGACCGAAATTGGGAAAACTCACACTTTTAAATGGGGTCAGTCAAGGCCAAAATTGTCTCTAAGATGCGGTTTCGGGCAAATCTGCCGAAATGGGAAAGCTCACACTTTTTAACTTTGGGACATTGGTACAGAAGTGCGAAGGACGCGGGATGGATATTCGGCCGAAATTGTAACACATCAAAATACGTTTTTGGGACACTTGGGACAAACGCTCCGCGGTCCCGAAAATTGACAGCTTTCAGGGATTTCAGCCGATCGGGTAATAGAATGCACTTTTGTACTTTGGACAGATGGGACAAAACGTTTCGAGACGACATGCCCAAAATCACACAAAATGACCCAAACACAGAGTTTGTGAATTTCACGACTTAGGCATTTCAGAGAAAAACCCTTAAAACTCAAACTTTTGAAACTTTTACTCTTATAGACATGGAATTTTGCGTGGAACAACAGTTCACAAGTAGGGTTTTTTTAGAATGTCCTTAGTTTGTTATTATAAAGAGTTAAAAAATATTCTGTCTTGTTCAAGAGTAAATTTTTCCCACAAGAGATACTTTTTTATCACATTGGCAAAAAATTCTCTCTACCTATCATATTTATATAAGATTAGGAGTTGTTTTCTAATTGATCTCTTTTAAGTACCTCGAAACATTGAACATAATTATTCAATGCACATTAAAAATAAAAGTTACTAGTAGTGTTCAACAAGTCATAGCATTTAACTTACGCCCCACCTTAGGTTACCATTGTATTCACATAATTTGTGTAATAAGTAAGATCTGTAATAGAAAGATAATGGTTAAATTGATGTAATCTAAAACAATAACCTATATCTATCTCAAATACATATTTTTTTGTATGTTTTAATATGAATTGTTCCATAACCGTGTTTGTGTATTGATATCCAGTTATCTCCATATATCACTATTTTACCTTTTTATTTTTTTTACAAATATTATTAGAGAGTATTTATGATAACTTGTATTCAAGGTTAAATACATTCTAAAGATGATAGTGATGTAACTAATTTTTAGTAAGATGTTCACTTAGTACCCATTTATTAAGGATATACATTAACGCATTTGGAGGTCCTTATTTACCAAATAAAATAAAAAAATTAAACTCTTTAAAAAAGAAGATGTGATTTTACAAATAGCAATAAAGTTTATTATCAAATGGTAAATTATATATGCTTATTTCGATTTAAGTTTCTTTATCTTGTTTATCATTTCATACATTTCATATAAAAGTAAGAACTAAATAAGAACGTTTATGTTTCACATCACGAAATATAATAAAAAATGGCCAAATTTAAAAATAAAAATATCTACACAATCGATCCAAACTGCTCCAAAGATATATTGTATAGAGAAAATATAGACAATAATAAGAATATTAAATGCTATTATATATCTCTTTATAACATAAACATAGTGTGCCACTAAATATTCACCGTCATAACTTTACTATGGTTCAGGGTTAATGGCAGTTTCTGAACTTTTTATTAACATTATAATTTTAGGCAAGTCATGGTGATAATATATATCATAATTTTAGATAATGTGGCATTTTGCATCAAATATTTATAATCTTTTAATTATGTATTAAATTGTTACAAATTTTTTGTTTTTTCAAAATCTGCTTAACAAACAAAAACATTTTAATATGAATCAAAAGTTAGATTATAGTTTCAAATATCCCTTCCTAAAAATCTAACCAAATCAAAGTTAAAAAAATTAGTTTAGCGTTAAATATGTATCCAATTGCAAATTTAAAAATAGATAATATTTACAAGAAATTAATACACATACACCCTACTATATTGTTGTTATTTTCAACACAAAATAGTTAGTGGTATTTTAAAAATATGGTAAAAGAATATATATTTGATGATGTAGCATGGTCCACACCGACCTTCAATTTTAATTTTTCTTTAAATATATTACTAAAGTTACAAAGTTCGAGGTATGTTACATTTTCACATTAAATAGTTTTAATATTCAGTCTCAACTTAAAGTATGACATTGTCATTTGTGGGTTGTTGTATATTTCATAATCAGTAAAAAAAAAGGATGTAAGGTATAATTCCAGAATATTTATTGGTTAAATTTATATGTTATTGTACTTTTATATTAATATTGTTAAAGTAATGTTATAATATTGTGTAATTTGATCATTTCACATACTACATATTTACTCTTCTTATATAATGTATAAAAATTTTAATTGGTTTATGTGCATTTACACAATATTGTAATTTTATCGTAACTTCATAAAATAATGCCACAAGTTGAAGGTTGTGGTAAAGTATAATAATTCTAATATTATTTTCTAAAAATGTGTAATCTCTCTCCCGAATGTTGAAGATGTGATTTTTCGACAATTAATTAACCAAGATCCATTTTCTATGAAATCCACAATAATTATAACCAATAACTAGAGTATCATGAATACCATAATGATTCTACATTAAACAATAAATTGTGTAAAAAGTGCTTGTTTGTTGTTGTACCGGCCGCAACATTGTAAAACTCACACCAACACAACAGTAAAAGACAGAATATTTTTTTTTGGACTGCGGCCACACATAACACGACACAACATGTCATCACAAAGTACAACAACTCTGGGAACCCGTGTTACGGGGATGACCACAAGTCAGCATGGAAACGTCACCAACCTAAAGGATAATACCCTTTTTCTTTTGACATGATAACATGAAGTCCAACCCACCAGACACACGTACAGTTGGGCCAACCACAGGAGAGTTTTGGAGTTCTGTATTTAAAAGGACATCTGAATGGTTTTTACAGTCCACGATGCCAGGCGGCCTGTTTTTGGGTCTACAAGCGGCTTATAGAATATGGGACTACCTTGTACTCACGTGCGGGAGGCAACTAACTTTGCTACAAACAAGGCGTACATACCCTACCCCCTGCAGGATTTGAACTTGTGACCTCTATTTCAAGAGCACATGTTCTTCACCATAGTAAATGGGTAAATTTAATTTCTTTTATTGATAATAAGTGCTAAGTGAAATGGGTATTACGCGGTAAATGGATAAATTTAATTTCTTTTGAAATGGGTATAATGAAATGGGTTATTACATAGTAAATGGGTAAATTTAATTTCTTTTATTGATACGACATAATAGAGTGAAATGGGTATTACATGTCGTAATAAAGTTACAATCCAATATTAATTGGATCCACTTTGGTTACGTAAAGGGTATGGTATTTAATTAAGGTAATAAAATGGTGAAATGGGATTTCACACCCAGTAAAGGGTATTACACAATAAATTTAATTGTCTTTTATTAATTGGACATGAATAAGGTAGAAATGGGTATTACATGGCAATAAAACACTCTCATAGCTAGGGCAAGCCACAGTAAGAAATGGTTGGAGGTTATTTATTTTGATAAGACACCCTTTAACTCATGACTTAAGTTTTCAGAAGGATTCAATATATGATTCACACAAATTCGTATTACCAACTGAGTTATGTTCTTATACATTGTAGAGTAGTTCACTTAAAGTCTTCTCCTTTATAACAATTATTTGTTTCATATATTTATTTGATAAAGATGGTAATTTAATTCCACAAGGCCATCTATTCACACTTGCGTTACTAGAACTCGTTCATGCCCTTATGATTAACATCGGTTGACGTTCAACAAACTTAAGAGAAAATTACAAGGTACCCTGGATAAAGTTAAAGGAAGAAAGTCAAATGAGTTCACCCTTAAGACGTCATTAGGCATTCTTACTAAGGTTTAAGTGAAGCTTGAGGTTTCATACTTAATTAATTAGCGCTCTTACTTAGGCTTCACCGAAAGAGCTTATCAAGTGGAAGCTACTTACTTTTAAATAGGCTGAGAGATAAATTGAGTGGTTTCTAAATTTTCTTCTCTTACTTGTTAAATCTTATTAGAAACTAACCATAGTTTTCCTTTAAGCTTGTATTTAAGCGTTCACCAAACAGAGTAGTGTTTACTAGTTCAGTTAGGGATAACACGTTATATAAAAACACTTTGCAAGGATGGTAATCAAATGGGTTGATTACTTAAATGGGTAATTGTTTGTTTACAAGTGGATCTATAAGTGCTACAACATATTTATTTGAATAAAACTTTTAGGTAACTTCTGTAAGGAAAAGTCACACCATTAAAGCTTACATATAAGCCATCAATAAAAAGTCTTAGATAAGATTTAAATTAACACTTAATTCTCAAGATCAAATTTTACATTGCTTATTGCCAGTGAAGAGATTGAATATTATTTCTCACTAAGAAGAGTTACCAGCCAAAATACAAAGTAAAGGACAAAACTACTTCTTCACGTAATTCTACGAACAATTCCAGGCAAGAGGTCATATAAACTCTCTTTACAAGCAATGTTACACAATTTACAACACATTGGACATTTTTACAAGGAACTTCATAAATTGTATTAGATGAACCTTTGGTTAGTACACTCTTTTTCCTCTAGTCTACTCGAATGGTGAATCCATTTACACAAATAATTAACTAGAGTCAGTTCGCTAGAACTGAGCATGTTAAGACTACCCATTGCAACAGTAAGCTAACATTTTATAATATCATGAAATTAAAATTCTAAACTCAAGAATGGATCAAATCACAAACCACTAATCAATATGTTTCACAAGATGATGAGATTTATACCAGCCAACAAGGAGGAATCCCAATATTCAAGTGAGAGAGATATTCCAAAGATAATCAAGGTGAGACCTTATTGGTGAAGACAACAAGGCTGAGAGTATTGAGATTTCAGTCATGTAATCCTATGGATTACGTGATTGAAATCTAACACCCAAACATCATTCTATTATTATTAACCAAAAAGATAAAGATCAGTCAAATGACTTAACATATTCAAAATTGCTTGTTAACAAGACTGCATTAACGCACATCCATGTTTTAGGAAGAATATAGGCCCCAACCATATATGAACACAAATCAGTCAAAGATTAAAGTTAACTTCACTCGACTGAATAAACCAACATACATATAATACTCACAACACAAAAACTGAATCTGAAGATTCAAAATACCAAGTAATTCTCACCGAACCTAATTATTTTTCTTCAAGAAGTTAAATAAATTAGATTCTATCCAACTAAAATTACATTCAACAACTATAGTTGGATTACACAAGCAAGGATCAAGAAGAAGTCTTTTCACCAAAGGTTGTTATTATCTTACATCACATAATCAGTAATAAACCCGTAATCCACCACTCGTATGATCATTGTAAGAGTTAAGGACTTAGCTCACTAAAATATGTAACTGAGTCGATTCCTACCTTTTCCATTTTCATACAAGTCTAACCCAATTCGAAGAAAGGTAACCATTCTATTTTCATACATGCCTCAGTCAACACTTACTCAGAAAGTCCCTACCTGAATTATTGAAGGTTTGCTAAGCTACATAATGGATTTAATAGAAACCCATTTCATTCGATACTTGAATTTAAACAAGCAAGGGATATTCTGTTGAAAATATAAGTGAATCGACACAAGATCCTCTACCGTGACCCAACTCGAGTCACCAATCACAAGGTTTACAGTCAGCGAAGGAGGAATACAAAGTAAAATACTCTTCCTATGAACTAAGCCTTCTCTTCCATCTCTAAAACAACATATGAATAGTTTGGGCATACCCATCTATTTCACGACAGTCTACTCGACCTATCCTCATAGTCGCTCCAAAGAAAACATCTGCTACTACAGAGTTCGATTGAACTCTTTTATCTTATGATACAGTGACTCACGTCATAGGATCTGTATTGAGCAGTCAATATTTCACTCACGTAGGCCTCTAAGAAAACATCATGCACACAATACGAGGTCTACACATAGATTCAGCCCAAGAAAATCTTTTACCAAGACAAAAACAAACATTTAGCCTAAAACTGGCCATGAATCGACAAATCTACTAATATCCACTAATATAATTCATGGCTCAAGTTTATATCTGCTACTGCTAGTTTAGAAATTGAACTCAACGGCCATTGTTCACTATTGTCTCTAAAAGTCACCAGAATTTAAAGAATTAAGCAGGACAGCACCCCAGGTTAAAGATCTAACACCCATGGTATAAAAACTTCAACCATTATTTTGCTATCACATAACAGTTACTCTTTTATTTCGAAAAGGAAAAAATAATGAGGCAGAAAAGAAATGTACAAATGCTATCACAGTTGCTACCAGGGTATAAAAAAAAATAAACAACTCCCAACAGTCCTTCCTTTCCTTCAATCTAGGTCGATTCACAAGGAAAAAGCAAGAATCCCATTCTAAATTCCATAACAAATAAAAAAACATAATAGAAGGACAATCAATTCATGACATAATAAAAAAGGGTAGCAGAAGATTGCAAGGGGCAGGTTTAACATGCCTGGTTTAAAACGCCATCTCGATATGCATCTGATTGTTTCAATGCAGCTGCTTGCCCTTAACCCAAAGTTCTCTGCGAGCTCATGCTAGCGCCACATTCATGCGGTGAAAAAACAGATACAAAGCCAACCCCATGATTTGAAGCTCGGACACAAGACATAATGATTACATCACGCTCCTGGCTCTGAAAGGCATCTACCGTAATGATAAATAAACCTTTTCCTTCATCAGATTTGAGGACATCATCAAACTCTCGGTGCAAACATTTCAGCTGTAGCTTGTAAGGTGTGATAATTCCAACAGAAAAACTTTATGCCTGCCAACTCATGGTGACTCATTGAAGAAGCTCATATAATAGCAAAGATCAAATTGTGTTTCATGAATATTCTGATATGAAACAGATCGGCAGATCCACTATGAGGTTCTCTTCCATGAGTTACATCGTACAACAAGTAAGATCTCAGTAGAGAATCTTTGTAAAAAATTTCATCAGGTCTGCTGGTAACACCCTCACTGTCACATAACCGATTTTGAAGAAACAAACTCAGTACATTATCTGGTTCTAAAAAAGAATATCCTGCTACCCTTCATCTCCCAAGACATTTTCTCCAACATTGCATAGATCTCCTGTGCCTGTGGGTGTGATCTATCACCTTAAAGGAGAATCCTGAATTGAGGATGCAGTCAATACAGAGCAGATAACATCATAGTTGGATGACCTGCTTGTTGGAGGTGCTACGAAAAAAGCTTCTACCTTACTGTAACGTGCCTGCTGCCTAGTTGCTAAAAGCTGTTGCAGGTCTTTGCTGCGGATCTCCGACAAGAACACACCTCGCAGCACCCAATGAAAGTGGAGGAAACACGCCTACCTCACTGGCTTGCAGCTTCATCACAAAAAAAAACCCACCACCACTGTCTTGGTGTCATAGCACAACAGGAAACTTTGAGATGAAGACGTGTACATTGGCAGCCTTTGCAAGAAGCTATCACTTCCTCTTCATTCGCATCCTCCTTTCCATACAATATGTTTTCCCTTATACTAGTCGAAAACAACACAGGATCCTGGCTCACAAACCCTATTCATTGTCTCAGCCACTTGGTATTTAAAGTTTTGATGTCAACATCGTCCACCAGTATTTTCCCTTGAATGGGGTTATAGAACCTTTCCAGCAATGAGATTATGGTGCTCTTTCCAGATCCGCACTGCCACCAACAAGACCTAATGTGTCGCCTGCGGGTATCTGTAAGTCAAAAATCTTGTAAAACTATGACATCAGGGCATGACGGATATCTGAACCATACATTTTGAAACTCTATGGCGCCTTGTAGCAACTCATATAGATTTAAGCATACAATCTGATTGTGATTCAAGATTAGGTGGCCAATTCAAAACATTGACCATGCAATGCTAGCTCTTCATCCTTTGTTAGGTGGTTAACAAGAAAACAAGTATGATTCAACAAGCCCTGCGGCAGCTGTCAACTAAAACTTTGAGGATGGCGACTTATTCTACTAGGAACTAGAAGTTAATTGCAACACTTGATCACGACTGTGGTCGTGTAACCAGAACATCAGGATCAACACCAATTCCTTGGGATCAGCCCTGCAGCTGTCATACTTAACTCTCTTTGGAGGCCACTGATTTTCTGAGATAAGTTTACTTCTCTACCCTGTAGTTGCTGAAAAATACTTCCTCAGGCACTTTCCTAGGAAAAGTTCAGTTCTACCACTGATACTACCTGTGCAGCACGATTTTGAGAACCCACACCCACCCCTCGCAACATCAGGGTGATAGACCTTCATTTCACCATCAATGAATCCACTATCCAGAACATGCTGTAGCAATTCATCTGTTGCAGCATTTGATGGAGTGCAAACAAGCATTCGTGGTTTAGGGCAGAAAACAACAGGTAGACCATGTGAGACAGACAGATGCAAGTCAACATTTTTAATAAATGGGCAATGTGCGGCCACCAACTAGGAAGTTGAACACACCAAGAAGGTGTAGGGGGTTTTTAATGCAATGGCAGGTGGCCATTAAATCCACCCACCTCCAGCTGACCAAGGAAACAAGGTCAAATAAAAACATTAACATTCCCATTAAATTATGTTTCCAGTCGGATAACCTTGATGTTAAAATCCCCTTTTAACGTTGAAGTCCTATTTTAAAAAAATCTCCTTTTAAATTGAAGTCGCTATTGAGCTTCATGTCAAATCTCACAATGATCTTGAATCCATGGGTTCGTTGATTAATAGAATGCCTAGGTTTTGAAATTTATGACATAGTCGAGGTCTGGGTTATACTGTTTAGAAACGTCCAAGTCTTACCTTAGGAAAAAAAAATTGAAGTCCTTAGATATAGTTTAACATGATATCAACAAGATACCACAAGATATGATAGCATAACATAACTGCAACCACTTTATTGAAATCACGAAGATTGAGAATAAAGACTTGAAACCAAGCCACTATGTCAAATATCAAATGAACTCAAGGTAAGATTGTCAAACCAATAAATGTCAACTAAGACACAAGGCAATAACGCCAGAATTGGAATACGGAAGGTGGCGTATTGATGTGATATCCTTCTTTAAATAGGGTCTAACGACAACAGGACATTACACAGTTGTTCACACCCAACAAGGGGAAGTGTCATTACGACAAGGAACTAGGGTAACACGCCAAACGGGGCGTTACATTCTCCTCCCCTTAAGAAAAGCATCGTCCTCGATGCGACATAACACAACGGAAAAGAAATGGTTCGCAACCAAGAACAGGTAAAGGAGAAAGTACACTTTATGGTTTAAAATTTTAGTTGATTAAAGCACGGTCACAAGGTAGCCTTAGGAACATTTCGTAGAATTTTTAACTTTCAATGTTCTGTGAAGATTGGCAGTTCTTTCTTGTTCATCATTTCATTAGTCTCTTTTCCATTATCATTATTTCTAGTTTTAGTTTCTTTAAAAAAAAAATATTCATCATTGAAGAGTTTTGATTTATTCCTTATTGTGGGTGCCCAACATGAACTGCTAACACAACACCCTATCAGGTTCACAAGACCCTACAGATTCACAAGTACACAAGTATATACTTCAAGATTGTATTACACCACAAAAGGTTACACAAACACGGAATAGAATAGGCACACTCCACATAACATAGTACTCGTCACACATCAATGACTGACATACAAAATACTCAAACAAAAGAGTACTACAATCCACCAGACATTTCCTCAATTCCACGTATGAAGATTTTCCATGACTCATAAAAACTACATGTACATAGGGCCCACAAGGGCATCAATGACATATCCACAACATCACAACACATATCCATCTGACATGAGTAACACATACATCAAAATACCACTACCAAACATCACAATAACTCAACATATATCCCGAAACATCAACCATACACACAAATATCATATGCCTCCCCTCAAACTCTTATGCCTCCCTCAAGTCTCTTATGCCTCCCTCAAGTCTCTTATGCCTCCCTCAAACTCTTATGCCTCCCTCAATCTCTTATGCCTCCCTCAAGTCTCTTATGCCTCCCTCAAGGAGGCCGGTTGACCCTATGGTCCAAGACACATAGAGTTCGAACACTCCTAACCCAAGTGACATAATAACACGTGGTTCAACAACCCGCTAGTTATCTGTACTCCTTGGGGCGTACCCCTATACAACGAAGCGGGTCCATAGGTCCAACCATTCCATGGTGCATCCCATGACCCTATTCCACACATCACGACAATAGAACCATCACAACAATCCAATCAAAGTGCCAAGTGGCAAAGTACAAGCCTTGGGCAAGGCGGTAAAAATTCCAAATTTAAAAGAAGACCCAAATTCAAGCAAAATAAATGGCCAACTAGCCATAGTTAGTATCAAAATCCCCTTGTTAGTGCTACAAACCAAGGAAATGCCCAAAATTGTAAAGCATGGCAATCAAGAAAAGTTGCTGGTCCTTACAAAATAAAGTAAAAAGCTCAATTTACGAATAAAATCAACTTATAATAATGTCACATTACGATAACTGTGTGGCCTTATCTGGCCACCAAAGGGGTACTCAACGAGTTGCTAGCACTCGGAACATCGAGCCTCAGCTCGTAAAATACATATCAATAATACAACTATCATCACCTCCATCTGAATCATCCCGCCACCACTTCGAAAAGGCTAAACATAGTCATAGTTGCACTTAGGTCGCATACATGCAACCACATAGAGAGAGAGGAAAGAATCACATGTTACCTACTAAACCAAGTTTTGACTCGAGTTATTAACCCATGGTACACCATTCCTCACTCTCAACATACACTTCTACCGATTTCCCTCAGGGTCGGTTAGTGTAAGGTTCACAACATAACATGCAACAACATCACTAACACAAAGGTGGTACACACATAGCTACCATAACGTCTCACTTATGGGTATGTATACAGGGTAGATCACAATCATACATTCACCGGGTGTAACACACCACTTTACCAACATTCTGCACCCAAAGAGCAATCACCATACGATAGGGTTCATTACACTCACCGTATGACCTTAAATCACAACATGAAGCATTACATATTTGTACAAATCATACATACGATGAACATAGTACAACACAACATAACATCCATTGCTACATAGCAAGGTGGTACACACATCTCTTCAAAACAAGGTAAAAAACATCATGATACAACTCATTCCTTTTAACATCAATCTAGTCATAACAACACATTGATACACCTACATATCAAAATATGTCACAATATTCCAACACTATGTCATCCACATTACAATTCTTTTCACACATCACAAACAATAATTCACACGTGAATTCTTCATAGAATCTATAATAAGGAGAGAGAATACTCCCATCCCCAACACATAAACATTGATGACAACCATACGCACTGAGTGACACACACATCACGTGCGTTCATAATATCACAATTACGACAATGGATCACATCACGCTTGAAAGCACATTACTCTTCCAATATCTACCACCATCATGCAACATCATCATCATCCATGCAGTATCATCATGTAACACCACCACCACCATGTAACATCATCATACAACACCAATCCGGCCCATAGTTTCGAGAGCATGAGCCTATGCTCTGATACCAAGTGTAACGACCCAAAAAATCCACACACGAACAACACAGTGAAATACATGATAACTTCTTTTTTTTTGACTTTCTTGACACATAACATGACACAACATGTCGTCATCCAAGGATACAACTAACTCTGTGAACAACTCGACACAAGGATGGCCATAAAAGCAGCATGGAAACGTTCACACACCTATCAAGGACAATATACTTTTTTTTTTTTTTACAGAACAACATAGAAGCCCAACCACATGACACTCTCACAGCTAGGGCAAGCCATAGTAAGAAATGATTGGAGGTTATTTATTTTGATAAGACACCCTTTTGCTCATGACTAAGTTTCTAGAAGGATTCAATATATGATTCGCACAAATTCGTCTTACCAACTGAGTTATGTTCTTATAACACTGTAGAGTAGTTCACTTAAAGTCTTCTCCTTTATAACCATTATTTGTTTCATATATATTTATTTGATAAAGATGGTAATTTAATTCCATAAGGCCATCTATTCACACTTGCGTTACTAGAACTCGTTCATGCCCTTATGACAACATCGGCTCACGTTCAACAAACTTAAGAGAAAATTACAAGGTACCCTGGATAAAGTTAAAGGAAGAAGGTCAAATGATTTCACACTTAAGACGTCATTAGCTTCTTACTAAGGTTTAACTGAAGCTTGAGGTTTTATACGTAGTTAATTAGCGCTCTTACTTAGGGTTCACCGAAAGAGCTTATCATGTGGAAGCTACTTACTTTTAAATAGGCTGAGAGATAAATTGAGTGGTTTCTAAATTTTCTTCTCTTACTTGTTAAAATCTTATTAGAAACTAACCATAGTTTTCCTTTAAGCTTGTCTTTAGCGTTCCACCAAAAGAGTAGTGTTTACTGAGTTCAGTTAGGGATAACACGTTATATAAAATCACTTTGCAAGGATGGTCTCACTCTTGATTACATAAGGTATTGTTTTTTTACAAGGGGATCTAAACCACAACATATTTCTTTGAATAAAACTTTTAGGTAACTTCTGTAAGGAAAAGCCACCCCCATTAAAGCTTACATATAACCCATCAATACAAAGTCTTAGGAAGATTTAAATTAACACTTAATTATCAAGATCAAATTTTTACAATGCTTAAGCCAGTGAAGAGTTTGAATATTATTTCTCACTAAGAAGAGTTACCAGCCAAAATACAAAAAAGGGACAAAACTAATACTTCACGTAATTCTCCAAACAATTCCAAGAAAGAGGTCATATAAAACTCTCTTTACAAGCAATGTTTACACAATTTACAACACATTGGACATTTTTACAAGGAACTTCATAAATTGTACAGATGAACCTTTAACACTCTTTTCCTCTAGTCTACTCGCATAATCCATCTGCACAAATATTAACTAGAGTCAAGTTCGCTAGAACTGAGCATGTTAAGACTACCCATTGCAAGAGTAAGCTAACACTTTATAATATCATGAAAGTAAAATTCTGAAGCTCAAGAATGGATCAAATCACAAACCACTAATCAATATGTTTCACAAGATGACGAGATTTTATACCCAGCCCAACAAGGAGGAATCCCAATATGCAAGTGAGAGAGATATTCCAAAGACAATCAAGGTGAGACCTTATTGGTGAAGACAACAAGGATGAGAGTATTGAGATTTCAGTCATGTAATCCTATGGATTACGTGATTGAAATCTAACACCCAAACATCATTCTATTATTATTAACCAAAAAGATAAAGATCAGTCAAATGACTTAACATATTCAAAATTGCTTGTTAACAAGAGTGCATTAACGCACATCCATGTTTTAGGAAGAATAAAGGCCCCAACCACATATATGAACAAAAATCAGTCAAAGATTAAAGTTAACTTCACTCGACTGAATAAACCAACATACATATAATACTCACAACACAAAAACTGAATCTGAAGATTCAAAATACCAAATAATTCTCACCGAACCAAATTATTTGTTCTTCAAGAAGTTAAATAAATTAGATTCTATCGAACTAAATTACATTCAACAACTATAGTTGGATTACACAAGCAAGGATCAAAAACAAGTCTTTTCACCAAAGGTTGTTATTATCTTACATCACATAAACAGTAATAAAACCCATAATCCACCACTCGTATGATCGTTGTAAGAGTTAAGGACTTAGCTCACTAAAATATGTAAACTGAGTCGATTCCTACCTTTTCCATTTTCATACAAGTCTAACCCAATTTGAAGAAAGGTAACCATTCTATTTTCATACATGCCTCAGTCAACACTTACTCAGAAAGTCCCTACCTGAATTATTGAAGGTTTGCTAAGCTACAAAATGGATTTAATAGAAACCCATTTCATTTGATACTTGAATTTAAACAAGCAAGGGATAGTCTGTTGAAAATATAAGTGAATCAACACAAGATCCTCTACCGTGACCCAACTCGAGTCACCAATCACAAGGTTAACAGTCAGCGAAGGAGGAATACAAAGCAAAATACTCTTCCTACGAACTATGCCTTCTCTTCCGTCTCTAAAACAACATATGAATAGTTTTGGGCATACCCATCTATTTCACAATAGTCTACTCGACCTATCCTCATAGTCGCTCCAAAGAAAACATCTGCTACTACAGAGTTCAATTGAGCTCTTTTATCTTATGATACAGTGACTCACGTCACAGGATCTGTATTGAGCAGTCAATATTTCACTCACGTAGGCCTCTAAGAAAACATCATGCTCACTATGTGAGGTCTAAACACAGATTCATCCTAAGAAAAGCTTTTACCAAGACAAAAACAAACATTTAGCCTAAAACTGGCCATGAGTCGACAAATCTACAAATATCCACTAATGTTATTCATGGCTCAAGTTTATATCTGCTACTGCTGGTTTAGAAATCGAACTCAACGGCCATTGTTCACTATCGTCTCTAAACGTCACCCAAATTTTAAGAATTAAGGCAGGACAAGGCACCCCGGTTAAAGATCTATTACCCACAGTATAAAACTTCAACCATTATTTTGCTATCACATAGCAGTTACTCTTTTATTTTGAAAAGGAAAAAAAAAACGAGGCGAGAAAAGAAATGTACACATGCTATCACAGTTGCTATCAAGGGTATAAAAAAAAACAAACAACTCCCAACAGTCCTTCGTTTTCTTCAATCTTGGTCGATTCACAAGGAAAAGCAGAAGCCCATTCTGAATGCCATAACAAATAAAAAAACAAAAATAAGGACATTCAATTCATGAAATAATAAAAAAGGGTAGTAGAAGATTGCAAGGGAAGGTTTAATGTGCCTGGTTTAAAAACGCCATCTCGATATGCATTTGATTGTTTCAATGCAGCTGCTTGCCCTTAACCCAAAGTGCCCTGCGAGCTCGTGCTAGCGCCACATTCACGTGGTGAAAAACAGCTACAAAGCCTAACCCCATGATTTGAAACTCAGACACAAGAAATAAATGATTACATCACGTTCCTTGCTCTGAAAGGCATCTACTGTAATGATAAATAAACCTTTTCCTCCATCAGGTTTGAGGACAACATCAAATTCTCGATCCAAACATTTCAGCTGTAGCTTGTAAGGTGTGATAATTCCAACAGAAAACTTTATGCCTGCCAACCATGGTGACTCATTGAAGAAAGCTTATATAATAGCAAAGCAAATTGTGTTTCATGAATATTCTGATATGAAAACAGATCGGCCTCTATGAGGTTCTCTTCCATGAGTTACATTCGTACAACAAGTAAGATCTCAATAGAGAATCTTTGTAAAAAAAAATTCATCAGGTCTGCTGGTAACACCCTCACTTTCACATAACTGATTTTGAAGATACAAACTCAATACATGATCCGGATCTGAAAAATAATATCCTGCTACCTTCATCTCCCAAGACATTTTCTCCAATATTGCATAGATCTCCCTGTGCTCGTTGCTGTGATCTGTCACCTTAGAAGGAGAATCCCGAATTGACGATGCAGACGATACAGAACAGATAACATCATAGTTGGACGACCTGCTTATTGGAGGCACTAAAAAAAAAGCTTCTACCTATACTGTAACGTGCCTGCTTCCTAGCTGGAACAGTTGTTGCAAGTCAGTCTGATGTGGATCTCCGACAAGAACACACCTCGCAGCACCCAATGAAAGTGGAGGAAACACGCCTACCTCACTGGCTTGTAGCTTCATCACAAAAAAAAAAACACCACCACTGTCTTGGTGTCGTAGCCAGCAGGAAAATTTGAGATGAAGACGTGTACATTGGCAGCCTTAGAGGAAGCTATCACTTCCTCTTCATTCGCATCCTTCTTTTCCATACAATATGTTTTCCCTGTATACTAGTCGAAAATAACACATGATCCTGGCTCACAAACCCTATTTGTTGTCTCAGCCACTTGGTATTTAAATTTTTGATGTCAACATTGTCCACCAGTATATTCCCTTGAATGGGGTTATAGAACCTTTCAAGCAATGAGATTATGGTGCTCTTTCTAGATCCATTACCACCAAACAAGACCTAATGTGTTGCCTGCGGGTATCTGTAAATCAAAAATCTTGTAAAACTATGACATCAGGGCATGACAGATATCTGAAACATACATTTTGAAACTCTATAGCGCCTTGCAGCTGATCTAGATTTAAGCCATCGATTAGATTGTGATTCAGGCTTGTCACCCAATTAAAAACATTGACTATATTGTTGAATGTGGCTCCTCCCTTTGTTATGGTGGTTAGACTAGAAAACAAGTATGACCACAAAGACAGCTCAACTAAAACTTTATCTCGTTCTTCTACTACAGCTGCAAGATTTTGCAACATCTGATCACGACTGTGGTCGTGTGCAACAAGGACATCAGGATCAACACCAACGGTTCCTTGGGATCGCCATGCGGCAGCTGTCACACATAGCTCTCTCTGGAGGCAACTGATTTTCTGAGATAAGTTTACTTCTCTACCCTGTAGCTGCTGCAAATAGCCAAAATACTTCCTCACCGACACTTTCCTAGGAAAATTTTAGTTCTACACTCCACTGATACTGCCTGTGCAGTGCGAATTTGAGAACCCACCACCCACCCCTCACAATGTCAGGGTGATAGACCTTCATTTCACCATCAATGATTCCACTATCTAGAAACACAATGTAGCAATTCATTTGTTGCAACATTTGATGGAGTGCAAACAAGCATTCGTGGTTTAGGGCAGAAAACAACAGGTAGATCATGTGAGACAGAAGATGCAAGTCAACATTTTAATAAATGGGCATGTGCGGCCACCAACTAGGAAGTTGAACATGCCAAGAAGGTACAGGGGGTTTTTAATGCCAATGGCAGGTGTGCCATTAAAGCCACCCACCTCCAGCCGACTAAGGAAACAAGGTAACAAAAAACATTAACATTCCCATTAAATTATGTTTCCAGTCGGATATGTGACCCTTTTTAAAAAAATCTCCTTTTAAACATTGAAGTTGCTATTTTCCAAAACATAGCTTCATGTCAAATCTCACAATGATCTTGACTCCATGGGTCTTGATTAACAGAATGCCTAGGTTCTGGTTTATGACATAGTCGAGGTCTGGGTTATACTGTTTAGAAACATCAAGTCTTACCTTAGGAAAAATAAATTGAAGTCCTTGGATATAGTTAACATGATATCAACAAGATACCGCAAGATATGATAGCATAAAATAACTGCAACCACTTTATTGAAATCACGAAGACAGAATAAAGACTTGAAACCAAGCCACTATGCCAAATATCAAATGAACTCAAGGTAAGATTGTCAAACCAATAAATGTCAACTAAGGTCACAAGGCAATAACCAAATTGAATACGGAAATGGCGTATTGATGTGATATCCTTCTTTAAATAGGTTAACGCACAGGACATTACACAGTCCACACACAAATGTTTCATTGCGACAAGGACTAGGGTACACGCCGAATTGGGCGTTACATAAAATATTTTATTAATAATTTATTCATCCACCTTTAGTTGGAACCAGGAATTTATTGATCTCCTTTGGTTACCGTTGAAAAAGGAACATATGTTTGAACTTGAAAAACTTGTAAATGAATATTAATTGAATTTTTTACAGTATTAATCCACATTAGTTATATGGATCCTATAAATTGTGTTCATGTTGGTCGTCAAATAGGACTTTTTAGAAGAGCAACAGTCAGGGGACAAAAAGTCCCTCCTCTTTAATGGGAGAGGTTCCCTTATTCAGAAATGAACTTATTTACAAATGTACAGAACGTTGTTTTATGGTCAAACTTGGATATTACGAAAGTGTTTTCCACAAGGATCATCAGTTACACAAGGGCTGAGGAAAGGGAATAAGAAGATGAGCTGAATAGCAACATTCAGAATTATAGATAGCAGAATAATTCTTCGTGTATGCGAAGCTTCAAAGAATTTAAGACAAGATCATTTGCGTTGGCTGAATGAGATTAAATTTAAAGACACAAAGTTCCATAAATAACCTTCTTCAGATTTATTAATCAAGGATACAAAGTTCCTTCTTGGTTATACAAGATCACTGTATTAGCAAAACTGAACAGTATGCAATCAGAGAGACTAACGAGTTAGGAACAAAATGATCTTCACAATATTAAAGGAAAACACAGAGATAACAAGAATTAGATAGACAAAGAATGGAAAGCCCTTTTGTATTGATTTCTTTAAGATCTATTTACACTTTCAGCAAATATCCAAGTTCTTCCTCTTCCTTCAAAATGGCGTGGAAAGGCCATTATATAGCTTACAAGTCCGTTACTCTTCGTAACCGTTTCTTTTAAGTAAAGAATAGTTAAGGATCGCCAGTTGCAATACCTTAGCTAATTACAAAGAATACGAAGAGAATGGGAAGAAGAGAAAAGATAGGGGAAGGAGATAGGTGGCCAACTACTTGGAGGGACCCACTGTCTTCAGAATCCGCTGCCTGAATTTCTTCAACGCCTCAGCTATGTCTCTGCCACGTGGAACTGACGTGTTGGCTGCAGATTGAGTCCAAAATCCCAGACACTTCTCCATCTCTTTATCAAACTCGATGTGAGTATGATATTCTTTATTTGCTTCTTCAATTGCAGATTGAAGAGAACAAATTTCCTTCATCTTTTCCTTAGAGATGGAGCTTTCCTTGAATAGATTATCTTTGACAAAAGCTCTGAACTGAGCTTTGATTTCTTGCAAGGAGAAGGAAACACCAGAGTTTTCATCTTGAAGATGACAATGTATATCTTTGAAAGCAGCAGCTGCCAGTGTCTTGAAAGCTTCTCCCTTCTACCAGCTGTTCTTCATTTCTCCCACAGCTTCCTCCAGGACTTTGATTTTCCACTCTACGCTGTAGACCCAGGATTTTGATAGATTGTCCTTGGCATCATCGAAAATCTTATTCGCCAGTAAGATGTTCTCATCCGTCTGTCCCATAAGGTGAAGGTCTACTATGCAACTGCTCCATATTTTTAGTTCTTTATCCATGGTATTGATAGTGGAGGAGAGCTTCAGTTGCACATTACTCAACTTTTCGTGGATATTGAAAGCTTCATCGATGAAGTTTAATCCAGCAACAAGCATGTCATCTACCATGGCTTCAATAGCTTTGCCATAGACAGAATACTTGTGCATATCTTTAATACTTTACACTTCATCTTGGCTTAGAATCACCGGAGGCGGTAGAGCAGTCAAGGGGGTAGGGTCCAAAACTTTTTCCTTAGACAAAAGTGATTTGATAAAGCTTGTGAGAACTTGGGCTTGTTCTTCCAGCTGTTCAATAGTCTGCTGCCCTTTCTCTACCCTTCCAATGACTCTGGTGACTGTTTCCTGGAGGTTATGAATTTCACCTTCAGGGGTAGACTCTCCCATAGGGATCCTTGAAAGCTCCAAGTCAGATGTCAGCAAGTCTGATTCTGACTTATCCACTGTAGGCTTAACAATCTCCAAGAACTGCTGACCTTGAGCATCAGACACAATCCTGGAAGTAGTTCTGGCTTTCTTGGCACGAGAAGGAGTGGTGCCCAACAAGGCTACAATAGCATCGAAATTTGGTCCCAAGCTTTGAGAGGAGGATTTTCTCTTCCTTTTGTCGACCAAAGGTTGTATCCAAGCAAAAGAGGAAGAAGAATCTGCAGGGGAAGCAAGGGGACCAATAGACAGGGAGCCCATGACACTCAGGGTCTACGCAGCTGTTGACTCAAGCTGAGATGTGAGCAGAGCGCTGGGGGCAATAGCGGTAGAAGAATCAGTAGCACCTGGAAGTTCAGTGCTCTGGACCTCCTTGTCCTTATCTCTTGAATCTTCAGGAACATTTGTAGGAATGGGCATCTCACTTTCTTCACTTTCACTGAGAACAATGATGTTCTTTGGCCCTATAGGCAACTCTACCTATTTTCTTGGAGGATCATTCTCTGCAGGTTCCTTCTTTACCTCTTTGAGTTTCTTCCTGTATACCTGGGTGGATGGAGGAGGAGTATATTCTATAGGTCCCTGAGCTGTTGAGGCAGAAGGGGTTTTCACTGGTGTTCCAGACTCTGGAACTGATGCCCCTCTTATGGGTGTCGAATCATCCTTGGAGCTAGATTCTCCTGAGTGCCTCTTGAATTCTCGGATCTTCTTACTGAACCAGACCCTAGTCCTGATTAAGACTGGAGCAAGAATCTCAGCCAGATCATCTCTCTCTTTCCTGTTCTAATCCAGGTCCTCCAGAGGGGTGTGTTTAATCACATTTTCATACTCATAAGAGTATAGATCAGAATTGTCATCCTGGAGACCTTCAGGGACATGGTACAGACTAAGTTCTTGGATCAATTGCAGGGAGAACCTGCCACAATGCCTTCTTCTGGCTTCAAAATCATCTGCACAGTCAGCCCAGTAGTCTTATGTATCTGCCCTATGATGATAGACTATCTTGATGTTCTGTTCAATGAACTTCTTCAAGTCAAAATAGGTTCTTGGCTTGAAGAAATGAACAGTGATAGGGACCAGGGCTCTTTCTATGTTCTGAGCATCCAGAGCTGTTTTGCATGTGTAATTTCCCAGAGAGATGGGAAAGTGCAAGCCAGAAATCTTCTTGTCTCTGCAAGTTCTGTGCAACTTGTCTAGTTGCCTGCATATTTCAATCAAGGCCATTTTGTCATTGCAGAACATGGGAAGCCGCAGAGGGGTGTTCTCATAGCCAGCAAGCCTGATATAGGAAAATTTCCTGAATTAGATGAAATAGGCTCCATACTGCGATATCAGGTTCATGGCTTCATCTGAAAACCTTCTTGCAGTATCACCTTCGAGCAATCTGACCACGTACATGGTGAAAGCATCATTGACCCTTCTGAAATTACGGTTGCTGGTCTCCAAGGTGAACTGCGGGCAATAGGCATACACCGGATCATCTTTTTGTGCATCTATATAGGAGAAACCAAACCACTGCCTGGATGCTGCAAGGGTATACATCAGGTATGAAGTCATATATAACTTCTTTGTTTGTTGGACGTTGGATAGCTGCTCCGCCAAATTCATGCTGATGATCTCCGCCCAGTTGATGTTTTGTGTTCCCTCGCACACCATGCTGATGAGTGGGCACATCTAGAAATGAAACTCATTGGTGGAGGGCAAACCCATAACCCGAGCCAGCAGGATTATGAAGTCTGACAGTTCTTCGTTGAAATCTGCTCGGAAGAGGGTTTTGGTTAGGCGAGAAGCACCTTTCTTAGGGTTCTTCAACCAAGATTTCACCACTCGCGTCTTATATTTGTCACTGTCTTGGTCGAACATAGCCTGTGCTTGATCCCGGGAGACGACTATAGCATTGTCCATCTCCAGAATCCTTAGAGCAGCGCCAATGGCGGCAGTGTCCAGCTTGGAAATGAGTTCCCCATGTACATTTGTCAATTCCCTCGAAGCGGGGTCGAAGTGAGCTCCACATGAAAGCACTGTATCAGCACACTGTACTGAGATTGGGAATCCTCTGGCAAAATCTAAACCACTATCATTAATCATCTGTGCCATTGGTGTAGGGTTTGCATCTGTCATTCTTGCCCAAAAATCACCAAAGTCGAGATGATGAGCTTCGCTGTCCCCTATATTGCTAACAGCAGACTCAAGCGGAGAAATTCGCTCCTGTCCCTGGAACTTGATCTTCATATTGATAATCTCGGAGCTGCAACCTAGACTTCTGGAAGGAATTTGCAAAATGGAGGGGGGATTGCGCAGGTTTTCAAATTGCAAGGGTTTGAGCAAAAGATAGCATGGAAGAAATGTAAAAAATGCAAAGGGGAATGCTCGTTATATAGCCATTTGGAGAGAGGAATGACTTTAATGCGCATTGAATACACAACCACCAATTTGAAAAGCATCATACTCGAAGTGAGCGGAAAAAACTAAGTGTGAATGACACTTGGTATGCTTGGGACATGTGAGACGCGAATGCACGAAACACGCGGCTCGGCCGGTTCGGGTGAAACGGGGAGAGGATGCACAAATGCATTTGGGACAAATGGGATGAAAATGTGCGAAGTACACGATTCGTGTGTTTCGGCCGAAATTGGAACAAAGGGCCCGTTTGGACTTGGGACATTCAGGACAAAAAGTTCCGAAGTACACGGCTTGACCGGCTCGGCCGAAATTGGGAAAGCTCGCACTTTTTAAAATGGGGCAGTTGGGACAAAATTGCGTGAAGGACGTGGTTCAGGAAAGTCAGCCGAAAATGGGAAAGCTCGCACTTTTTAACTTTGGGACATTTGGGACAGGAAAGTGTGAAGTACGCGGGAGGGATGATTTGGCCGAAATTGGAATAACATGCAAAATAAGTTTTGGGACACTTAGGACAAAACTCTCCGATGGGCCCGAAAATGGGACAGCTTCGGGGATTTCGGCCGATCGAGTAACAGAATGCACTTTCGTACTTGGGACAAATGGGACAAAAAGTTCCGACAGGCCCGAAAATCACACAAAATGACCCAAAACACATATTTTTTTAATTTCACGACTTAGGCATTTCAGAGAAAAACACTTAAAACTCAAAATTTTGAAAATTTTACTCTTATCAGAGCGGGGAATTTTGAGTGGACAACAGCTGGCTCCTTCTGGGGATGACTTGGTATAAATTCTCGGAATGAGACAAGGCAAAAACTTAGACAAACTTGGTGAAGCAGACCAGTGCCTTATCCATTGGGCAAGGGAGTAAAAAACAAACCAACACAGAGGGCAACACACACAACAACAGAAGGGGAAACACACCGAAAGCAGAAAAGCAAAAACACTGTACAGAATATACAAAGGGACTCCCTAGTCACCTAGGACTTGAACAACTTCAAATACTGCCCACTATAAGGAAGTTGGAGGGGGGAGCCATCCATGTAATCAAGATAGAAAGAGTTCTTACCAGCAAAGTGTCTTATCTTGAATGGTCCGAGCCACAGGGAATCAAATTTTCCATGGCTGCCACGAGGTTCATGTCTTTTGTCCCATAACAGCACGGTATCTCCAACTTGGAACTCTCTGAACCTAGATTTCTTGTCAAATAGAACCTTTACCTTCTGCTGGTGAGCAGATATCCTGTCAGCAACCTCCAATCTATCCTCATTCAGTTTGTGCAGGTACATGATTCTTTTATCCAGAGCATCACTGAAACTAGTATCTTCAATGGCCTTCATCAGGTGCAAGGCTGGCAGTTCCACTGTCACTGGCAATTGAGCTTCTACTCCATACACCACTTGAAAAGGAGACATTCCAATGGCTCTTTTAGGTGTGATCCTGTCTGCCCAAAGAGCATCATAAAGCTTCTTATGCCAGTTTCGCTGGGACTCATTGACCAACTTCCTTATGATAGTCACCAGATTTTTGTTGGTGGATTCTGCTTGTCCATTCCCTTGGGGATAATAATCTGAAGAATGAGCCAGAGAGATGCCATACCCGTAGCAGAAATCCATTATCTCAGTTGAGGAGAAGTTCAAAGCATTATCTGTTACAATCTTGTTAGGTACACCATACCTTACCAAGATGTTCTCCTTGATGAAGTTGCATACAACTTCAGAAGTAGTGCTCTTGACTGGAATAGCTTCCACCCATTTGGTGAAGTAGTCAGTGGCAGTTAGTACATGCGTGTGACCAACACTAGAAACAGGATTCAGTGTACCAATGAAGTCTAGACCCCATTGTTGAAAGGTTCCTCGATCACAACTGGCTTGAGAGGTAAAGATGCCAATTTAGGTCTTCCCACAAAGGTCTGACAAGCTTCACATTTATCCACCCACTTGGATGCATCTCTGAACAAGGAAGGCCAGTAATATCCTCCCCGGAGTATCTTGTGAGCTGTGACTGTTGATGAATAGTGCCCTCCACATGCCTGATCATGGAAAGCTGAGAGAAACTTTCTCTGCTGCTCCTTGTCCACACACTTCAGAAATCTCCCATCTAAACCACGTTTGAACAAGGCATTTTCCCATAGTACATATTGTGTTGATCTCAATTTAACAGTCCTCTTTTCCTTGGCAGTTAAATGAGGGGCATTCTCCATAGGTGAGAAAATGGGCAATGTCAGAATACCATTCATCGACTAAACTAAGGAATAGAACAGTAGGAATGTCAGCTTTCTCCTCCAGCAACTCATGTTTGGCTCCTTCAGCAATGAGCTCACAAAGACCCTTTCCACGAACCAGCTTGGTTGGTTTGATATCAATGTCATACTCCTAGACTTTAGCCACCCAGTTTCCTCTCTTGGACCCAAATTCTTGTTGTGTAAGAATTGACTTAACAGTCGTATCTGGAACCAGCACCATAGAGTGAGAGTTGAGGATATAGAAACGGAACTGCTTGACAGCTTTGACTACTGCAAAAGCATGCTTCTCCATCATGGTGTACTTCAGCTCATGATTCTTCAGGATATAGCTCATGAAGGCAATTGGTAGCTCATGTCCATCAGAATCTTCTTGGGTTAAGACAGCAGCCAGGGTATTATCTGTAGCATAGCAATAGATGATGAAATCTTTGCTAAAATTGGGACAGGCCAAAACTGGAGTTTTAGCAATAGCTTTCTTGATACCCTCAAAGGATTCCTTTCCTTCAGAAGACCAACCAAATGTTTGCTTCCCTTTCATCATCTGAGAAATGTTAAAAGTCAACTCTACAAAATCAGGGATGAATCTTCTTAAAAAATTGATCTTACCGAAGAAGGAATGCACGCCTTTTTTACTGGTTAGGAGAGGAATTTGCTGTATGGCCTGAACTCGTTCAAGATCAATCTTAATGCCATCCCTGGAGATGATGTGCCCTAATAGTTTTCCTTATGTAACACAGAAGACCGATTTTTTAGGATTTAAAGAAATCCCATGCTCTCGGCATCTTTGCAGAACTGTTTCCAGGTGATCAAAATGATCTGCTCTTGTCTTTGAAAACACTGTCAGGTCATCAAGGTATATGACGATACATTTCCCTTTCAAGCTTCCAAAAGCCAAATCCATAGCTCTCTGGAAAGTGGCACCAGCATTAATCAGCCCAAAAGGCATTCTCTTGTAGGCGAAGGTACCCCAAGGAGTGGTGAAGGCTGTCTTGTGTTGATCTGCAGTATCAACCTCTACCTGATTGTATCCCGAGAGTCCATCAAGCATAGATAACATTTCAGATCCTGTTACTGCTTGCAATATTTGATCCATCATAGGCAGAGGGTAGTTATCTTTCAGAGAAGCCTGATTCAGGTTCCTGAAATCAACATAGATGTGGATCTCACCATTCTTCTTCCTAACATGCACAATGTTTGCAATCCATGTTGAATGGTGAATGGGAAAAATGATTTTAGCCTTCAACAATTTCTGAATCTCCTGAAATATAGTGTCAGCTATTTTGGGATTATACTGCCTTTGTTTCTGTTTGAAAGGCTTGATTCCTGGTTTGAGAGGGATAGAGTGCTGCATGTCTTTTGGCTTGAAGGCTTTTAGATCCTCATAAGAATATGCAAGAACATCCTTATACTTCCTTAGAAGATCAATTGCTCTTCTCCTCTCATTGGTTGTGCAACATTTTCCAATATTTACCAGCTTGGGGTCAGTAGGACTCCCTATATCAATCTTATCATACTCAGCTGATTGCTGAGGTCCAGTAGAAGCTTTAGATTTCACATATCTGTCATGTTTGTCAAAAAACACCTCCAAACTCACCAAACCTTTGGGAATCTTGTTTCCTTTGAGTTTAATGCACCCTTCCTGATCTGTTTCTTCTCCTTGGGTGACAGCTTGGTCAGAGGACACACTCTCACGAGGTAGGTTGTCACTTCCCTCAAAATACAGTTGCTCGAAATTCCCCTTGAGTTCCAGGAAGGAAAGCAAATGCTGGTCATCGTTGAAAACTTGCCAGTTATTGGTATTGTCAGGTACACTAGGCCGGTGGACCATTTCAATAGTGAACTTATCCTGAGAGAATTCAGGATGGGGAATCAGTAGTGACCCTGAGACAGCCAGTGAATCAGCCCTGCTGTTCTTTTCTCTAGGTATTGCTTCAATAGAGAAAGCGTCAAGGAATTCAATTGAATCCCAAACCTGATTCCGGTAATGCTTCAGCCTTCCATTTTTTACCTGAAAAATGCTTCTGACTTGTTTCACAATCAGCTCTGCATCACCACGAGCCAAAAGATTTTTTACACCTCGTTCTTTGGCCACTTGCAGTCCAAGAATGAGAGCCTCATACTCTACTATATTATTAGTGTTTTCAAACTGCAACTTAAATGAAAAAGGGTGTAGGCAGCCTTCAGGTGACACTAGCAGGACACCAGCTCCAGAACCAGCCGAGGAACAACTTCAATCAAATTCTAAAATCCAAACCCCATTGGGATCTTTGGGTGATACTTTGGAGGGTTGGATGTCATCAGGGGACAGAATCATGTAATTACCATGACCTATGTCTTCATAGAGTATTTGTGCCTTAGGATCATCCGTTTTCTGCACAATATACTCAGACTGTTTCTCAGGGAGTAACTTCTTCATTTGTCCATTGACAGGTATGAGGGCGTGTGACCAATCCATTTGAATCTCCCCACCCACATCTTTACAGAAGTTCCTACTTAGCAACATTCCATAAGAAGGAGGAATGTCTGCTACTAGGATGGTAGCCAAGACTTTCTTTTCAGGTAAAGCAGCAAAAGCCACTTGTTCATCTTTAATCCTTCCAACCAAAGGCACTTCCTTACTTTCCATGGAGTAGCAAGATCCATAAGTATGAGTGAGGGTCAAGCCTAAAGCATGACCTACTTTAGTAGGCATCACGTTATCTGAGGCTCCGGAATCTATGACACAGTTACTGAGCCTATGGCCAGCTATAAGAAGTGTTACATAAAAAGGCTTGATTTTGTCGCCAGGCGAGGTGACAGCAGCTACTAGGCTAGGCTGTGGTGTAGAAGGGGGAGTGGGAAAAAGGCCTTTAGAGGTGGTCTTGGAATGGGAATTAACAAATTGGATCATCTTGGCAAAAGCTTTGGGATGGGTTTGATAGTATTCAGCTTCTGAAATTTGAACCTTGGTCCTTTTTAGGTGATCAACAATATCAAAGGATCCAGAGGTGGATGGACCATCATCATTTGGAATTCTAGGCCTATCAACTTTAGGAGAAAAAGAAGGAACTTTGCTAGTAGGATTGGCAGGACTTACCTTTGGTGCAGATGAGGTAGGGATAGGAGATCCTCTTTTGGCAATTACAGGAATAGTTGCCAGCTGCTCCTTAGATTTCTTCATGGGCTATGTTAATTTCTCCTTCTACCTTGTCTGTTCTCGAGTCATGACAGCAAATGATTCACTGTTCATATCTGCTACCACTTCATCATAGTTATCTCCATCATCAGTGCCTTCGGTGGTAAAGAAATTAACCCGAGATCCTTCGAGTTCTTCCGCCTCATCATCAAATTCCTCCAGGAACTCCTCACGAGCTTCATCGTCCACATCATCATCTGGCTCTTCAACTTCACAGGTTGCATTCACAGGAACTTTGACAGGAGGACCTTCAAGTGCTAGTCTTGTGTGAGGTGCAGGAAAATGATTTCTGGGCTGGAAATTTCTTCTTGGAACATCTGCATACGGGGCATGCTGAGCTAGTTGTTTCTTTATAGCGACGAGATCATTTGCAAGTTTCTGGACTAATGGATCAGTATTGGGTCCAGAGGTGGAAGAGGAAGAAGCAACAGATTTAGATTTGGGAGGATCTCTCTTCAACTTCCCTGACATGATCAGGTCGTCCTCGACACTAACAGCCAGTTCTTGATCCAGAATTAACGTTCCAAGATTAGCCCTTCTTAGAGCATAACTGACTTTGGGCGTTTGAGCATTTAGAAAGAAACATTTTTGAATTTGATCAACCGGTCGAGTATTTACAGGAATTTTGTTGATCAGTATATTGAACCGAGCCACAAATTCTCTCATGGTTTCTAATGGATCTTTCTTTGTCTGAGAAATTTGGGCAAGCAGGGCATGCACATCTTCTGCTGGCTTGAAACGGCTTTCGAACTGAGTTCTCATTGTATTCCAGTCGGTGATGGCACCAACCGGAAGGTGATAGAACCAGTCAGCAGCATTATCCTGTAACGTCTCAATGAATAGCCTTACTGAGATGTCTTCATGTTCAACTCCCAAGACTCCACATGCAACTATGAAGGCTGCAATGTGTTCATCAGGGTGTACTTTGCCATCTCCTCTAAACTTGGGGAAGTTCTTTCGGTTACCTCTAGGTAACTCATGCAAAGGCTGAGTAAGGGCCAGGGGCCCAACACGTTGACCCCATGGCAATTGTGCCGCCATTCTTGGAAATACGGCTTGGAAGGGAACTGTAGCACCAACTAGGATCAAAGCTCGTATATTGGGACTAGCTGGTTCTGAAGGAATACCACCCGTAGGACTTCTATCTTGAACAGGCGGAGTGCTCGTCGAACGAGTTCTTCTATTTGAAGGGAAAGGAAAACCCTATTGCTCCAAAAGCTGAAACTGAGAATCTTTGGTACCAAGGGCCCTTCTCCCTCGAGTGAAACACGGAGTCGCCAGATCAAAGGATGATCAAAAAAATTACAGTACTAGAATGTGATTTTCCCCAGCGGAGTCGCCAAAAACTGTTGGTCGTCAAATAGGACTTTTTAGAAGAGCAACAGTCAGGGGACAAAAAGTCCCTCCTCTTTAATGAGAGAGGTTCCCTTATTCAGAAATGAACTTATTTACAAATGTACAGAATGTTGTTTTATGGTCAAACTTGGATATTACGAAAGTGTTTTCCACAAGGATCATCAGTTACACAAGGACTGAGGAAAGGGAATAAGAAGATGAGCTGAATAGCAACATTCAGAATTATAGATAGCAGAATAATTCTTCGTGTATGCGAAGCTTCAAAGAATTTAAGACAAGATCATTTGTGTTGGTTGAATGAGATTAAATTTAAAGACACAAAGTTCCATAAATAACCTTCCTCAGATTTATTAATCAAGGATACAAAGTTCCTTCTTAGTTATACAAGATCACTGTATTAGCAAAACTGAACAATATGCAATCAGAGAGACTAACGAGTTAGGAACAAAATGATCTTCACAATATTAAAGGAAAACACAGAGATAACAAGAATTAGATAGACAAAGAATGGAAAGCCCTTTTGTATTGATTTATTTAAGATCTATTTACACTTTCAGCAAATATCCAAGTTCTTCCTCTTCCTTCAAAATGGCGTGGAAAGGCCATTATATAGCTTACAAGTCTGTTACTCTTCATAACCGTTTCTTTTAATTAAAGAATAGTTAAGGATCGCCAGTTGCAATACCTTAGCTAATTACAAAGAATACGAAGAGAATGGGAAGAAGAGAAAAGAAAGGGGAAGGAGACAGGTGGCCAGCTACTGGGAGGGACACACTGTCTTCAGAATCCGCTGCCTGAATTTCTTCAACACCTCAGCTATGTCTCTGCCACGTGGAACTGACGTGTTGGCTGCAGATTGAGTCCAAAATCCCAGACACTTCTCCATCTCTTTATCAAACTCGACGTGAGTATGATATTCTTTATTTGCTTCTTCAATGGCAGATTGAAGAGAACAAATTTCCTTCATCTTTTCCTTAGAGATGGAGCTTTCCTTGAATAGATTATCTTTGACAAAAGCTCTGAACTGAGCTTTGATTTCTTGCAAGGACAAGGAAAAACCAGAGTTTTCATCTTGAAGATGACAATGTATATCTTTGAAAGCAGCTGCTGCCAGTGTCTTGAAAGCTTCTCCCTTCTACCAGCTGTTCTTCATTTCTCCCACAGCTTCCTCCAGGACTTTGATTTTCCACTCTACGCTGTAGACCCAGGATTTTGATAGATTGTCCTTGGCATCATCGAAAATCTTATTCGCCAGTAAGATGTTCTCATCCGTCTGTCCCATAAGGTGAAGGTCTACTATGCAACTGCTCCAGATTTTTAGTTCTTTATCCATGGTATTGATAGTGGAGGAGAGCTTCAGTTGCACATTACTCACCTTTTCATGGAGTTTGAAAGCTTCATCGATGAAGTTTAATCCAGAAACAAGCATGTCATCTACCATGGCTTCAATAGCTCTGCCATAGACAGAATACTTGTGCATATCTTTAATACTTTGCACTTCATCTTGGCTTAGAATCACCGGAGGCGGTAGAGCAGTCAAGGGGGTAGGGTCCAAAACTTTGTCCTTAGACAAAAGTGACTTGATAAAGCTTGTGAGAACTTGGGCGTGTTCTTCCAGCTGTTCAATAGTCTTCTACCCTTTCTCTACCATTCCGATGACTCTGGTGACTGTTTCCTGGAGGTTATGAATTTCACCTTCAGGGGTAGACTCTCCCATAGGGATCCTTGAAAGCTCCAAATTACATGTTAGCAAGACTGATTCTGACTTATCCACTGTAGGCTTAACAATCTCCAAGAACTGCTGACCTTGAGCATCAGACACAATCCTGGAAGTAGTTCTGGATTTCTTGGCACGAGAAGGAGTGGTGCCCAACAAGGCTGCAACAGCATCGAAATTTGGTCCCAAGCTTTGAGAGGAGGATTTTCTCTTCCTTTTGTCGACCAAAGGTTGTATCCAAGCAAAAGAGGAAGAAGAATCTGCAGGGGAAGCAAGGGGACCAATAGACAGGGAGCCCATGACACTCAGGGTCTACGCAGCTATTGACTCAAGCTGAGATGTGAGCAGAGCGCTGGGGGCAATAGCGGTAGAAGAATCAGTAGCACCTGGAAGTTCAGTGCTCTGGACCTCCTTGTCCTTATCTCTTGAATCTTCAGGAACATTTGCAGGAATGGGCATCTCACTTTCTTCACTTTCACTGAGAACAATGATGTTATCTGGCCCTATAGGCAACTCTACCTGTTTTCTTGGAGGATCATTCTCTGCAGGTTCCTTCTTTACCTCTTTGAGTTTCTTCCTGTATACCTGGGTGGATGGAGAAGGAGTCGATTCTACAGGTCCCTGAGCTGTTGAGGCAGGAGGTGTTTTCACTGGTGTTCCAGACTCTGGAACTGATGCCTCTCTCATGGG
This sequence comes from Taxus chinensis, assembly GCA_019776745.2. Lineage (NCBI taxonomy): Eukaryota > Viridiplantae > Streptophyta > Pinopsida > Cupressales > Taxaceae > Taxus > Taxus chinensis. The sequence goes on along the minus strand of CM034146.1, from coordinate 249,642,574 downwards.
TGTCGAATCATCCTTGGAGCTAGATTCTCCTGAGTGCCTCTTGAATTCTTGGATCTTCTTACTGAACCAGACCCTAGTCCTGATTAAGACTGGAGCAAGAATCTCAGCCAGATCATCTCTCTCTTTCCTGTTCTAATTCAGGTCCTCCAGAGGGGTGTGTTTAATCACATTTTCATACTCATAAGAGTATAGATCAGAATTGTCATCCTGGAGACCTTCAGGGACTTGGTACAGACTGAGTTCTTGGATCAATTGCAGGGAGAACCTGCCACAATGCCTTCTTCTGGCTTCAAAATCATCTGCACAGTCAGCCCAGTAGTCTTCTGTATCTGCCCTATGATGATAGACTATCTTGATGTTCTGTTCAATGAACTTCTTCAAGTCAAAACAGGTTCTTGGCTTGAAGAAATGAACAGTGATAGGGACCAGGGCTCTTTCTATGTTCTGAGCATCCAAAGCTGTTTTGCATGTGTAATTTCCCATAGAGATGGGAAAGTGCAAGCCAGAAATCTTCTTGTCTCTGCAAGTTCTGTGCAACTTGTCTAGTTGCCTGCATATTTCAATCAAGGCCATTTTGTCATTGCAGAACATGGGAAGCCGCAGAGGGGTGTTCTCATAGCCAGCAAGCCTGATATAGGAAAATTTCCTGAATTGGATGAAATAGGCTCCATACTACGATATCAGGTTCATGGCTTCATCTGAAAACCTTCTTGCAGTATCACCTTCGAGCAATCTGACCACGTACATGGTGAAAGCATCATTGACCCTTCTGAAATTGTGGTTGCTGGTCTCCAAGGTGAACTGCGGGCAATAGGCATACAACGGATCATCTTTGTGTGCATCTATATAGGAGAAACCAAACCACTGCTTGGATGCTGCTAGGGTATACATCAGGTATGAAGTCATATAGAACTTCTTTGTTTGTTGGACGTTGGATAGCTGCTCCGCCAAATTCATGCTGATGATCTCCACCCAGTTGATGTTTTGTGTTCCCTCGCACACCATGCTGATGAGCGGGCACGTCCAGAAATGAAACTCATTGGTGGAGGGCAAACCCATAACCTGAGCCAGCAGGATTATGAAGTCTGACAGTTCTTCATTGAAATCTACTCGGAAGAGGGTTTTGGTTAGGCGAGAAGCACCTTTCTTAGGGTTCTTCAACCAAGATTTCACCACTCGCGTCTTATATTTGTCACTGTCTTGGTCGAACATAGCCTGTGCTTGATCCCGGGAGACGACTATAGCATTGTCCATCTCCTGAATCCTCAGAGCAGCGCCAATGGCGGCAGCGTCCAGCTTAGTAATGAGTTCCCCATGTACATTTGTCAATTCGCTCGAAGCGGGGTCGAAGTGAGCTCCACATGAAAGCACTGTATCAGCACACTGTACTGAGATTGGGAATCCTCCGGCAAAAGCTAAACCACTATCATTAATCATCTGTGCCATTGGTGTAGGGTTTGCATCTGTCATTCTTGCCCAAAAATCGCCGAAGTTGAGATGACGAGCTTCGATGTCCCCTATATTGCTAACAGCAGACTCAAGCAGAGAAATTTGCTCCTGTCCCTGGAACTTGATCTTCATATTGATAATCTCGGAGCTGCAACCTAGACTTCTGGAAGGAATTTGCAAAATGGAGGGGGGATTGCGCAGGTTTTGAAATTGCAAGGGTTTGAGCAAAAGATAGCATGGAAGCAATGTGAAAAATGCAAAGGGGAATGCTCGTTATATAGCTGTTTGGAGAGAGGAATGACTTTAATGCGCATTGAATACACAACCACCAATTTGAAAAGCATCATACTCGGAGTGAGCGGAAAAAACTAAGTGTGAATGACACTTGGTACGCTTGGGACATGTGAGATGCGAATGCGCGAAACACGCGGCTCGGCAAGTTCGGGCGAAACGGGGAGAGGACGCACAAATGCATTTGGGACAAATGGGACGAAAATGTGCTAAGTACGCGATTCGGGTGTTTCGGCCGAAATTGGAACAAAGGGCCCATTTGGACTTGGGACATTCGGGACAAAAAGTTCCGAAGTACACGGCTTGACCGGCTCGACCGAAATTGGGAAAACTCACACTTTTTAAAATGGGGCAGTCAGGACAAAATTGCGCGAAGGATGCGGTTCGGGCAAATCGGCCGAAAATGGGAAAGCTCACACTTTTTAACTTTGGGACATTTGGGACAGGAAAGTGCGAAGTACGCGGGAGGGATGATTCGGCCGAAATTGGAACAACATGCAAAATAAGTTTTGGGACACTTGGGACAAAACTCTCCGACGGGCCCGAAAATGGGACAGCTTCAGGGATTTCAGCCGATCGGGTAATAGAATGCACTTTTGTACTTGGGACAGATGGGACAAAAAGTTCCGACAGGCCCGAAAATCACACAAAATGACCCAAAACACAGATTTTTTTAATTTCACGACTTAGGCATTTCAGAGAAAAACACTTAAAACTCAAAATTTTGAAAATTTTACTCTTATTAGAGCAGGGAATTTTGAGTGGACAACAGTTCACAAGTAGGTTTTTTTAGAATGTCTTAGTTTGTTATTATAAATAGTTAAAAAATATTTGTTCTTGTTCAAAGAGTAAATTTTCCCAGCAAAGAGATACTTTTTTATAACATTGCAAAAAAATTCTCTCTACCCTATCATATTTCTAGTATATTAGGATTTGTTTTCTAATTGATTCTTTTAAGTAACTAGAAAACATTGAACATAATATTCAAATGCACATTAAATAAAAATTTGACTATTAATTGTTAACAAGTCATAGACATTTTAAATCTTACGCAACACCTTAGGTTACCATTGTATTCAACATATTTGTGTAATAAGTAAATATGTAAGTAGAAAAGATATGTTAAATTGATGTATCTAAAACAATAACATATATCTATCTCAAAATACATATTTTGTATTTTTAATATGACATTGTTCCATACACCTTGTTTGTGATATTGAATATCCTAGTTAATCTCCATGAAGATCACTATTTACTTGTTGATTTTTTTTACAAAATATTATTATAGAGTATTTATGATAAAAATTGTATTCAAGGTTAAATCACATTCTAAAGATGATAGTGAATGTAACTAATTTCTTAGTAGATTTTCACTTCAGTACCCATTGTATTAAGGATATACATTAACGCATTTGGAGGTACTTATTTACCAAATAAAATAAAAAAATTAAACTCTTAAAAAGAAGATGTGATTTTACAAGATATGCATATTACATGGTAAATTATATAATGCTTATATATCGATTTAATGTTCTTATATTGTTAGCAATTTCATACATGTCATATAAAAGAAGGAACTAAATAAGAAAGTTATGTTTCACATCACGAAATATAATAAACAATGCCAAATTTAAAAATAAGAAATAATCTACACAATCGATCCAAACTGCTCCAAAGATATATTTGTATAGAGAAAATATTAGACAATAATAAGATATTAAATGCTATTTAATATATCTCTTTATAACATAAAAATAGTTGCCACTAAATATTAACATTCATAAATTACTATGTTCTAGGTTTATGTCATTTTCATGAAATTTTTATTAACATTATAATTTTAGGCAAGTCATGGTGATAAATATATATCATAATTTTAGATAATGTGGCATTTGCATCATATTTATAATCTTTTTAAATTATGTGAATTAAAAATTTTACAAATTTTTTGTTTTTCAAAATCTGCTTAACAAACAAAAAACATTTTAATATGAAATCAAAAGTTATATTAATATTTTCAAAATATGCCTAAAAATAGTAAACACAATCAAAATTTAAAATTAGTTTAGCTTAAATATGTTATAAATGCAAATTTAATAGATAATATTTACAATAAATTATACACCACTACTATATTGTGGTATTTCAACACAAAATATTTATTGGTATTTTAAAAATATGGTATAATAAATATATCATTTGATGATGTAGCATGTCCACACCACCTCAATTTTAATTTTCTTTAAAATATATTAATAAATTAAAATTTCTAGGTAATGTTACATTTTCACATTAAATAGTTTAATATTAGTCTCAACTTAAAATATATGATCATTGCATGTGTGTTGTGTAATATTTATAATCATTAAAAAAAAATTATGTATGGTATAATTTCCATAATATTTAATTTGGTTTATTTATGTTATTGTAATTTTATATTAATATTGTTAAAGTATGTTATAATATTGTGTAATGTGATATTTACATACTACATATTACTCTTCTTATATATGTAAAAATTTAAATTGTTTAATGTGGCATTTACACAATATTGTAATTTTATATTAATCTTCATAAAATATGCCACAAGTTTAAGTTTTGTGGGTAATATTTATAATAAATTCTAATATTATTTTCTAAAAAATGTGGAATCTCTATAATGAAGGTTTGAAGATGTGATTTTTCTACAAATTATTAACAATATAAATTTTCTATAGAAAATCCACAATAATTATAAACCAATAACTAGATTATCATAGAGATACCATAATTATTCTACAATTACATCAAATTGTGGTAAAAAGTGCTTGTTTGTTGTTGTAACGGCCCAAAATTGTAAAACTCACACAAACAACACAGTAAAAGACAGAATATTTTTTTTTGACTTGCTTCCACACATAACACGACACAACATGTCATCACAAAGTTACAACCAACTCTGGGAACCACTTGTTACGGGGATGACCACAAGGTCAGCATGGAAACGTTCACACCTAAAAGGATAATACACTTTTTCTTTTTGACATGATAACATAGAAGTCCAACCACAGAACACACTTACAGTTAGGGCCAACCACAATGAGATATTTTTGAGGGTTATTTATTTTAAAAGGACATCTTGAAATTTTAACTTACATTTTCAAGGAGGCTCAAGATATGATTCATACAATTCATCTTACCAAGCTAAGTTTATTCTTTTTACACTGAGTAATCATCTTTAAATCTTCTCTATTATGAAATTTATTTGCTTAATTCGTTTATTTGGAGAAATGGGTAATTTAATTACACAAGGCCATCTATTTACACTTACGCTACTAGAACTTGTTCATGCCCATATGACAACATGGGTTTGCGTTAAACACACTTAAGAGAAGAAAGACAGAGCACCTTGGAAAAGGGTTAGAGGGAGAAGGTTGAGTTGAAATCATCTTCAAGACCTCATTTGTTATGACCAAGATTTAATTGAAACAACAATTCTAATGTTTGGTTAATTTAAAATAAATTACCTATTTCCCAAAACAACAATATTTTAAGGCAACCCTTGGTAACACAGTCAACCGTCATGCAAAGATACAAACATATTTTCTAAGTGACATTATCAAAACAAAACTTTCCGCTATGAATCCATAAGACTATCAAATGGAAGATGAGTGTTTTTTCCAAAGATTGATCACATTTAAGGAAATTTCCATCACAAACTATTAAGGTAATTACGTGCATAAAAACCGACCAATATTAATTAATAGCGTTAATATTACAAAGGAGAAATAATGCAAGTTAGGAAAAAAAGAAGAGCGCCATCAACAACAATTCCGAGAGGGGGATTAGACCAAATCTATTCTAGTGTCAACGAGGTATTGGATTCGTACAATGAAACCTCAAGCTTAGTTGATCCGAAAAGCTAGTTATGGTTCAAGTTGATAGGGATGGTCAAGGTACTTCTTGAGGATGGCTTTAAAATCCTAGAAACAAGATGAAAGATAATATAAGAGTCTAAACACATGAGATGGAAAACACATTGCACACAAATATTTTCATTCTAAAAGTTTTAATACTGAAACTCTAAGCTGGCTAGCCCAAGCATTGATCACACTAATACTACAACCTTTCTTTCTCGATTCCAAAAGGTTATCAAAGGCAATTGAGAAGGAGTTAAGAAAAAACGTCAAAGGACAAACTTGGGTGCTAGGGAGGGGCTTCATAGTTATCGTAAACTTACTTCCATGATAACAAAAATACTAGCTTGATCAACATAATAACTTGGAACTCAAACGCAGAGAAGAATTACTACATAAATAGACAGACAAAGGTCTATCACTCGAGCAAGAGAAACATAACACCCAGAGGAGAGGGCACACGCATCCTTTCAACCAACATACTGACAACGATAAAAGCTAAAACAAGAAGAAACAAGCAGAAAGGGGAAATCTCCCATCATGACATCCAACTGACAAATCAATGCAAGGAAAAAGTGGTTTGATTTCGCAATAATTTTAATTATAATAACAGTAGAAAAGTGTATAAATATCTTGCCTTTTTCTCCAGATTCAACATCATCCTCCTGTCTCTTCCATTGCTTTGGACGCCCTCCTACCTCTTCCATTGCTTTGGATGCCCTCCCGAAATACCACAGCCAACAAAACATGCCAGACTGTAGAGGAAGCCAGTGGAAGATGGAACGTGGGAGGAGAAGAGGCATCCATCGCCCAATTCATAGAGAAGAAGATAATAAAAGGAACAGGGCTCGTTGCAGGAAATAGGAACAAAACTGAGCAGAGGGAAGTAGAACAACACCCAAACATACTTCCCTCCTTCCAAGGGCCAGCAATGCAAGAAAACGCCCTGACAAAAAGGATTTCTATGGCCTCTCTGCCCATGCAACAAGGTCAAAAAGACAGACAGGAATAGGTGCGGACATCCATCCACACGCGTAGGGTAAGAAAAGGAGGATTTCCAACCAAAAAAAAACCACAAGAGCCAAAGCAAAACAGTCTGCCACGTTTTCCAGCAAGTTCATAAATGTAAAGCAAACTATGTTTCATGAATATTATGATAAGAAATAGATCCACGCCTATGAGATTCTCTTCCATGAGTTACATCGTAAAACAAGTAAGGTCTCAATAGAGAATCTTTGTAATAAACTTCATCAGGTCTCTTGGTAACACTCTCACTATCACATAGTCGATTTTGATAAAAAAATCTTGAAGGAGAATCCCGAATTTTAGGATGCATTCGATACAGAACAGATAACAATATAGTTGGACAACCTGCTTGTTGGAAGCGTTCACAAAGGCTTCTACTATACTGCAACATGTCTTCTGCCTGGCTAATTGCTGTCATAGCCTGTTGCAGTGGATCCCCGGCAAGAACACACCTCGCAGCACCCAAAGAAAGTAGAGGTAACACGCCTACTTCACTAGCTTGAAGCTTCATCTAAAACCACGCGCGCAGGGAGGAACCAGGAAGAAAAACGTAGAAAAGATTTTTCTAGCCTCTCACACGCCTCCACACACTGTCCAACAAAGGAAAAACTCACGTGGTCAAAACAAGATAAAGAGAGCAGGCAACAAGGGACGCAAGAGATTTGCAAATCACAAAAATAAATGAAGGTGGGGCGGCTGGCAGAGGTAAGGCCAGTGGGAGATGGCCACGCACCAAGTCTATATGGCAGAAAGGGGTGAGGGACGATAGTGCCTTAAGCACAAGAACCTAAAATTTTGATTTTAATTCAGTCTCCTCCAACCTGCGCCACACACCTACCTCCCCTTCTTTCCACGCAACCATAGCATTCCTTTATTTATTTATTTATTTATTTATTTACTTATATTTTATTTCATTTCATCTTATTTTTATATCTATACATGTATATATATAAATATATATATTTATTTAAAGAATAATAAACTAGTTAGTTTGGTTTTAAAAAAATGCAAACCGAAAAGAATGCCAGCAACCTATGAATAACTATTAAAATATTAATAATGTCGACAGTCCAGATCGACACTAATAATAGACAACAATGATCGACTATTCATAACAATCCCCCTTTTTGTAAAAACAAAAATAAAAATCTCTTTTTAAAAAGGGACATACCCTAAAATACTAACCTGCCATACAAGCCGTCTACCAGGCTTCGAACACACAAATTTCCATTGAATAGGGAAAAAGTAACGGTTGCCGCGGAGGCCCAGCACAGGAAGCATCAACAATGACATGAAGGGGGGGGGGGGGGAACAAATTAGAGGTTACACTCAAGATGAACGCGGAGCAAAGACTACCATGGTGTCAAGACAGGAAACCCCTTCTTCAGCGTGGGACGGGGTTCGTCCTACAACACGATTAGACAAAACAACTAGAAGAAATGCTATAGAGATACTTAATATAAAATATCGATGATGATCGAAATTAAGGTAAAATAATAATACTTATAAAATAAGGGCCGATCGATAATTTCTACCCACATTAATATTGACCAACGATTGAGCTTAATAATGCGACAACAAGATCCCCTTGTAAAAAGGATAATGCACAGGACATTACACAGTCCACAAAAGGGAGGTGTTGATAACGACTCGAGCATGCCAGAAGGAGAGGGGAGGTGCTAAAACATCGCTGAGACATGGTCTAAGACAATAGAATTACACACAGTCATTCGACGCCCAACAAGGGAAAGGTCACTATGCCAAGAACCTGGGTAACCGCCAAACGGGGCATTACATTCTCCTCCCCTTAAGAAAGCATCGTCCTCGATGCGACATAACACAGAGGAAAAGAAATGGCACGTAAGCAAGAACAGGTAAAGGAGAAATTACACCCTATGGTTTAAAATTTAGCTGATTAAAACACGGTCACAAAGTAGCCTTTGGAACATTTGGTAGAAATTTTAACTTTCAAGGTTCTGTGAAGATTGGCAGTTCCCTCTTATTTATTATTTCATTAGTTCCTTTCCATTAGCATTATTCTTAATTTAATTTTTTTTAAAATTTCATCATTGAAGAGTTTTGGTTTATTCCTTATCGTGGATGCCCAACATGAACTGCTAACACAACACCCTATCAGGTTCAAAAAGACACTACAGATTCACAAGCACACAAGTATATACTTCATGATTGTATTACTCCACAAAAGGTTACTCAAATACGGAATAGAATAGGCACAGTCCACATAATATAGCACTCGTCACACATCTATGACTGACATATTAAATACTCAAACAAAGAGTACTACAATCCACTAGACATTTCCTTAATTTGCATCGATGAAAAATTCACATAACACCAAACAAATGCTATAGGTACATAGTGTCCACAAGGGAATCAATGACATAACCACAACATCACAACACATATCCATCTGACATGAGTAACACATACATCAAAATACCACTACCAAAACATCACAATAACTCAACATATATCCTAAAACATCAACCATATAGACAAATATCATAAGCCTCCCTCAAACTCTTATGCCTCCCTCAAGTCTCTTATGCCTCCCTAAAACTCTTATGCCTCCCTCAAGTCTCTTATGCCTCCCTCAAAATCTTATGCCTCCCTCAAGGAGGCCAGTTGACCCTATGGCCTAAGACACATAGAGTTTGAAGACTCCTAACCCAAGTGACATAATAACGCGTGGTTCAACAACCCGCTAGTTATCTATAACTCCTTGGGGCATGCCCCCATACAAAAAATCAGGTCCATAGGTCCAACCATTCCATGGTGCATGCCATGACCGTATTCCACACATCACGACAATAGAACTAGCACAACAAACCAATCTAAGTGCCAAGTGGCAAAGTACAAGCCTTGGGCAAGGCGGTAAAAATTCCAAATTTAAAAGAAGACCCAAAATCAAGCAAAATAAATGGCCAAATAGCCATAGTTAGTATCAAAATCCACCTGTTAGTGCCACAAACCAAGGAAATGCCCAAAATTGTAAAGCATGGCAATCAAGAAAAGATGCTGGTCCTTACAAAATAAAGTAAAAATCTCAGTTTATGAATAAAATCAACTTATAATAATGTCACATTATGATAACTGTGTGGCCTTATTTGGCCACCAAGGGGTACTCAACGAGTTGCTAGCACTCAAAACATCGAGCCTTAGCTCGTAAAATACATATCAATAATACAACTGTCATCACCTCTATCTGAATCATCCCGCCACCACTTCGACAAGGCTAAACATAGTCATAGTTGCGCTTAGGTTGCATACATACAACCACATAGGGAGAGAGGAAAGAATCACAAGTTGTTATCTACTAAACCGAATTTCGGCTCGAGTTATTAACCCATGGTACACCATTCCTCACTCTCAACATACACTTCTACCGATTTCCCTCAGGGTCAGTTAGCGTAAGGTTCACAACATAACATGTAACTACATCACTAACACAATGGTGGTACATAGACAAGGTAGATCACAATCATACATTCACTGAGTGTAACACATCACTTTACCACATTCTGCACCCAAAGTGCAATCACCATACGATAGGGTTCATACACTCACCGTATGACCCAAAATCACAACATGAAGCATTACATATTTGCACAAATCATATATATGATAAACATAGTACATCACAACATAACACCCATTGCTACATAACAAGGTGGTACACACATTTCTTCAAAATATGGTAAAAACATCATGATACAACTCATTTCTTTTAACATTAATCTAGTCATACAATGCATTGATACACCTACATATCACAATATGTCACAATGTTCCAACACTCCGTCATCCACATTAGAATTATTTTCACCTACCACAAACAGTAATTCACACGTGAACCCTTCATAGAATCCACAAGAAGGAGAGAGAATACTCCCATCCCCAGCACATCAATATGATAACAAATACACACTGAGTGACATACACATCACGTGCGTTCACAATATCACAATTACGACATGGATCACATCATGCTTAAGGCACATTACTCTTCCAATATCAACCACCATCATGCAATAGCATCATCTCCATGAAATATCATCAGCATGAACCTATGCTCTGATACCAAGTGTAACGGCCCAAAATTGTAAAACTCACACAAACAACACAGTAAAAGACAGAATATTTTTTTTTGACTTTCTTCCACACATAACACGACACAACATGTCGTCACAAAGTTACAACCAAATCTGGGAACCACTTGTTACGGGGATGACCACAAGGTCAGCACGGAAATGTTCACACCTAAAAGGATAATACACTTTTTCTTTTTGACATGACAACATAGAAGTCCAACCACAGAAAACACTTGTAGTTAGGGCCAACCACAATGAGATATTTTTGAGGGTTATTTATTTTAAAAGGACATCTTGCAATTCTTAGCTTACATTTTCAAGGAGGCTCAAGATATGATTCATACAATTCATCTTACCAAGCTAAGTTTATTCTTTTTACACTGAGTAATCATCTTTAAATCTTCTCTATTATGACATTTATTTGCTTAATTCGTTTATTTGGAGAAAGGGGTAATTTAATTACACAAGGCCATCTATTTACACTTACGCTACTAGAACTTGTTCATGCCCATATGACAACATGGGTTTGCGTTCAACACACTTAAGAGAAGAAAGACAAAGCACCTTGGAAAAAGGTTAGAGGGAGAAGGTTGAGTTGAAATCATCTTCAAGACCTCATTTTTATGACCAAGATTTAACTGAAACTTGAGAACTTAACCAGAATTATTAAAGATTTTACTTAGGCTTTACTAAATGAGTTTTATAAAAATAAAACAATTTACCATCCAATGGCTAAGAGATAGATTGTGTGGTTTTTAAAGTGTTATCTCCTGCTTATTAAATCTTATTATCTTCTAGAACTAACCATAGATTTCCCTTCATTTCGTTTAAGAATTTCACCATGAAAGGGATAGTGTTCATTAGTGTAGCTAGGGATATCAGGTTATATAATGTTACTAAACAAAGGATAGTTTCATCTTTGATCACTTATGGAATTACATGCTCTCAAGTTGGTCACCTCTACACTAATTTTATTTGCAATATAAATTTTAGTTTAACTTCTATAAGTATTAAACCACCCATTTTATTTTACTTATAACACACTATTACTAAGTCTTAGAAAGATTTAACTCAACATTTAATCGTAGGGGTAAAGTTTAGCATTATTCATTTACGAAAATGAAAAAGGGTTACATCAACTCTTGGAATACTGATAATCCATTAAGGTCACTCAACAAGTGGTAAACAAATTTTCTTATATTTTCCAACATAGACAAACAATTCAAGGTTCCAAAGTTAAGACGACATAATCCATGATACAATATACTAAGACATTGATCCTCTTCTCAAATTTCACACTAGATGTTATCAATAGTTGAACAATATAAAAAGGATTCATGCAAAAGAACTTCTCAACTGAGGTTGATGTAAAAATCTACAAGTCTATCCCTCATCTACTCGTAAAAATCCATCTGTAACAAATTTTCCACAAGATTCAGTTCGCGAGAACTGAGCAAGATAAGGCTCCACAAAAAGGAAGCACTTTATTACAATAATTGGGTCAAACATCTAAACACTATCAACACATCAAGTTATAATAAAGTCTCCATCATGCCAATCAAAGAAGGAGAATACCTTGTACTTTAGTTAGGAGTAAAAGCAACGAAAGTATAGCAATCGTATGAGAATGGCCCTTGGCCCTATAAGGAGAAAATAAACAATCTAGCAAAAATAGAATTCCCATCAAGTAAATAATTAAATAATAATTACAAGATTGAGATTTGATATATAGACCAACCATCTAGAAATTTATCAAAGGTACCAAACGCATAGGCTAAAATAATATATTTCTAAAAGAACAAGAGTTGATCGGACCAAGAAAGGGGAACCACGGGTTTCAAAAATTAACACAAAAAGCCATGTATAATTGAGTTTCAAATCGGAAATAAAATAGAGTATACACACAACATAAGTTTCAAAGCGAAGGCAAATTATACTAGTTTTGACCATTAACTCCAAGAGATTTTCCAATCATTCAAGAAGGGCCAATGTCTTATAGGCTAGTAGCAAACACGCGAGAGAAGAAGGGAGTTTCGTCAAACAAGAGTATACAATAATGTCATCAACAAATTTTATAACACTAAAGATTTGCAAACCTCCACAACAATTCTAATGTTTGGTTAATTTAAAACAAATTACCTATTTCCCAAAACAACAATATTTTAAGGCAACCCTTGGTAACATAGTCAACCATCACGCAAAGATACAAACATAATTTCTAGGTGACATTATCAAAACAAAACCTTCCGCTATGAATCCATAAGACTATCAAATGGAAGATGATTTTTTTTTCCGAAGATTGATCACATTTAAGGAAATTTCCATCACAAACTATTAAGGTAATTACGTGCATAAAAACCGACCAATATTAATTAATAGCGTTAATAATACAAAGGAGAAATAATGCAAGTTAGGAAAAATAGAAGAGCGCCATCAACAACAATTCCGAGAGGGGGATTAGACCAAATCTATTCTAGTGTCAACGAGGTATTGGATTCGCACAATGAAACCTCAAGCTTAGTTGATCCGAAAAGCTAGTTATGGTTCAAGTTGATAGGGATGGTCAAGGTACTTCTTGAGGATGGCCTTAAAAGCCTAGAAACAAGATGAAAGATAATATAAGAGTCTAAACACATGAGATGGAAAACACATTGCACACAAATCTTTTCATTCTAAAAGTTTTAATACTGAAACTCTAAGCTGGCTAGCCCAAGCATTGATCACACTAATCCTACAACCTTTCTTTCTCGATTCCAAAAGGTTATCAAAGGGAATTGAGGAGTTAAGAAAAAATGTCAAAGGAAAAACTTGGGTGCTAGGGAGGGGCTTCATAGTTATCATAAACTTACTTCCATGATAACGAAAATACTAGCTTGATCAACATAATAACTTGCAACTCAAACGCAGAGAAGAATTACTACATAAACAAACAGACCAAGGTCTATCACTCGAGTAAGAGAAACATAACACCCAGAGGAGAGGGCACACGCATCCTTTCGACCAACATACTGACAACGATAAAAGCTAAAATAAGAAGAAACAAGTAGAAAGGGGAAATCTCCCATCATGACATCCAACTGACAAATCAATGCAAGGAAAAAGTGGTTCAATTTATCAATAATTTTAAATATAATAACATTAGAAAAGTGTAGAAATATCTTGCATTTTTCTCTAGATTCAACATCATCCTCATGTCTCTTCCATTGCTTTGGACGCCCTCCTACCTCTTCCATTGCTTTGGATGCCCTCTCGAAATCCCACACCCAATAAAACATGCCAGACTGTAGAGGAAGCCAGTGGAAGCTGGAACGTGGGAGGAGAAGAGGCATCCATTGCCCAAGTCATAGAGAAGAATATAATGAAAGGAAGAGGGTTTGTTGCAGGAAACAGGAACAAAACTGAGCAGAGGGAAGTAGAACAACACCCAAACATACTTCCCTCCTTCCAAGGGCCAGTAGTGCAAGAAAACGCCCTGACAGAAAGGATTTCTATGGCCTCTCTGCCCATGCAACCAGGTCAAAAAGACAGATAGGAATAGGTGAAGACATCCATCCATGTGCGTAGGGTAAGAAGAGGAGGATTTCCAACAAAAAAAAAACCACAAGAGCCGAAGAAAAATAGTCTACCACGTTTTCTAGTAAGTTCATAAATGTAAAGCAAAATGTGTTTCATGAATATTCTAATAAGAAACAGATCCACGCCTATGAGATTCTCTTCCATGAGTTACATCATAAAACAAGTAAGGTCTCAATAGAGAATCTTTGTAATAAACTTCATTAGGTCTCCTGGTAACACTCTCACTATCACATAGTCGATTTTGATAAAAAAAATCTTGAAGGAGAATCCCGAATTTGAGGATGCAATTGATACAGAACAGATAACAATATAGTTGGACAAACTACTTGTTGGAAGCGCTCACAAAGGCTTCTACTATACTGCAACATGCCTACTGCCTGACTAATTGTTGTCGCAGGCTGTTGCTGTGGATCCCCGGCAAGAACACACCTCGCAGCACCCAATGAAAGTGGAGGTAACACACCTACTTCACTAGCTTGAAGCTTCATCTAAAACCACGCGCCTCCACACGCAGTCCAACAAAGGAAAAACTCACGCGGTCAAAACAAGATAAAGAGAGTAGACAGCAAAGGATGCAAGAGATTTACAAATCACAGAAATAAATGAAGGTGGGGTGGCTGGCAGAGGTAAGGCCAGTGGGAGATGGCCACGCACCAAGTCTAGATGGCAGAAAGGGGTGTGGGATGGTAGAGCCTTAGGCACAAGAACCTAAAATTTTGATTTTAATTCAGTCTCCTCCAACCTGTGCCACACACCTACCTCCCCTTCTTTCCACGCAACCATAGCATTCCTTTATTTATTTATTTATTTAACTTATATTTTATTTCATTTCATCTTATTTTTATATCTATACATGTATATATATAAATATATTTATTTATTTAAAGAATAATAAACCAGTTAGTTTGGTTTTAAAAAAATGCAAACCGAAAAGAATGCCAGCAACCTATGAATAACTATTAAAATATTAATAATGTCGACAGTCCAAATCGACACTAATAATGGACGACAATGATCGACTATTCATAACAATCCCCCTTTTTGTAAAAACAAAAATAAAAATCTCTTTTTTAAAAGGGACATACCCTAAAATACTAACATGCCATACAAGCCATCTACCAGGCTTCGAACACGCAAATTTCCATTAAATAGGGAAAAAGTAACGGTCACCGCAGAGGCCCAGCATAGGAAGCGTCAGCAACAACACGAAGGGGGGGGATAAATTAGAGGTTACACTCAAGATGAACGCGGAGCAAAGACTACCATGGCGCCAAAACGGGTAACCCCTTCTTCAGTGCGGGATGGGGTTCTTCCTATGTAATGCCTTGTTCGGCATCGACCTTCACTGTTACGTCCTTGCCCTTTTTGCGTGACATGTGTATACTTCCAAAATTTACTTGCATGTTTGCCTTCAACCACTTAGACCTGTCATCTTTTATGACCAGCTCTGTTGTTTTTTTTTTTTGACTTCCTCATCCCTTTTTCTGCCGCGTCTTGGGGGAAGGAAACCCCTATTTTGGGGAGTCTTTTGTTTGGTTTTAGTCTGGTTTTTTCCCAAGCATTCTTCCTGGCCACGTGGGCTCCTCTGGAGACTGTTTCCTTGTGGAGGAGGGGCGTGGAGCTTCAAGCTAGTGAGGAAGGCGTGTTACCTCCATGTTTTTGGGTGCTACGAAGGGTGTTCTTGTCGAGGATCCATAGCAACAGCCTGTAACAGCTTTTAGCCAAGCAGCAAGCATGTTGCAGTATAGCCGAAGCCTTTGTGAGCGCCTCCACCAAGCAGGTTGTACAACTTTGTTGTTATCTGTTCAGTATCAATGCATCTTCAAATTCGGGAGTCTCCTTCAAGATTTTTTTCTTTCAAAATCGACTTTGTGACAGTGAGAGTGTTACCAGGAGACCTGATGAAAGTTTTGCAAAGATTCTCTATTGATTTCTTACTTGTTTTTCGATGTAACTCATGGAAGAGTATCCCTTAGAGGCGGATCTGTTTTTATCAGAATATTCAGGAAGCACAATTTGCATTGCGGCTTGCTCAAGCCATTCTTGGGTGTGCGTATGGACTGCGTTTGGTAAATGAATCTTTGGATATTGTTGAAAACTTAAATTTGATAGTTTTGGTCTCAATGGCATCATTTAGGAGAACATTATCTCCTGCAACACATGAACACTCTCTTCAAAATGGAGATATATTTTCTGTTTCTTCACCTTCACACAATCTTTTGTCTTTGATGGGTCATTCCACTTCAGCTGCTCCACCGACTACGGCCTCTGTTTTCTCATAAATTGGTTTTCTGCCAATTTGGGTTGTGGGTTCTTATGTTCGTTCCTTTCTAATAGGCATTCACCCATCAGATTTATCTCGGTCTTCAGAGAGAGCTAAGGCAAAAGTGCAGGTTTGGAAAAGGCCATTACCTCATTTTTTTCCTGTGTTTTGCTCTTGGGCTTTTGATTGGGTTCACCCCCTTTTAGCATGGAGAGTTTTTTTCTGTAAATCTTGCCTCCAAGCACCAAGATTTTTGCATTTGAAATAAAAACAAGAGAAGCAACAAATCCCCAGCAAGAATTCATTCAAGTTGGAAATAGAGGAAGGACTTTTGAAGCAAGCTAATGTGTGAGACTTCCAATGGTAAGCATGAATCAACTTTGATTTTAGTTTCTGGAATGTTTTCTTTGCGCACAAATTGATGGGTAAACTAATGTATAGGTGCGTCCTAATGGCTTTAAAAAAAAATTGAATTTACAATGCCTTAAATAGGAAAGCAATTCATGAGTTGTTCGAATAGTTGATCGCAAGACTTTCCGATCTTGTTCTAGAATCTAGACTCAAGAGTAAAAGCATATTGCAAGGACATGCAAAACCCTGTTAATTATTCCAAATTTCTATTGCTGTTTCATGGATTTACGTACTAGGAATTGGGGTTAACTGCTCTAGAATGAATTTTCTCCTTCTGCCTGTGTCTATGCAGTTTACCGGAATGGTTATTGTTTCTTTTGCGTGGTATTTGGGACACCGTGTGGGTGAGAAGCATGAGTTTGGTGGAGAAATAATTTTGGTACTGCGGGGAGAAGGAGTCTGCACGTGCGTGGCCATGTGATATAGCGTTTAAAACAGGCATGTTAAATCTACTCCTCGTAATAGTTTTCTACCTTCTTTCAGTATCTTGAAATGAATATTCTTTCCTCTTGAATGGCGCCTAGACAAGATGTTTTCGTAGTTGTTTATATCACTGCCTGATTGTGTGGTTGTTCCTTTAAATCTCGTTCCAATTTCGCTGGTTTTGCTTGGAATGTTCTTTCCTCTCTTATAGCTTACTCTATTTCATATTTGTCTAAATGGGTTACTGCAATATTGAGTGATGCAATCTAGTTCGTAGGGAAGGAAACATTTTAGAGTTTCGTTTGCTTATATGACTCTCTTTTAAAAGAACTCTGTGATGGTAATTATAATTGAAGGCTTACTATATGGAAGGTTAAGCCTTCATATCTCTATTTGGGTTGAATAAATACGTATTTCATGTCTAGGACTCTCCTGTTTTGCTAAATGGTACATTAATAGTGACATTGTGTTCTAAAACTTGTTTAAGCCTATGGGCATTCCTTACTTTCTGTTTAATTGGAAAATGGCATTAGGGTTTTGTTTTAGAACTGTACATGATTGACTTTTGTACCCAGTTCTAGAGGATGAATAACCTGACATCTATTTTGGCCTCCACGTGTTGAGAGAATTACTATACCTACTTCCTGGTTCAAACTCTTGTTTGATTAAAGTAAGGGGGAAACACTGTAAGTTTTATTGAATGAAATCTCTACTTTTTTTTTTAAGGGTCGCAAGCAAACTATTAATAGCTGGACTGAAACAAAAGTTGTAAGTGAACCATGGTATTGGACTCATGAACTCGTTTCCTGTTAGATGACAGCTGATTACAGTGATAATATAATAGGTGGTTATTATGTTCATTTGTTTGATATTTGCTAGACATGTCCTTGATAAGCCGACATGGATCAGGTAAAATTTCCATCTTCTATACCATTGGCCAGGAGCTCATAGAACTTCTAGGCCTGACTGCACTACGTAACCTTCCTGATGGATATGTGTGTTGGTTCCTATTTTTTTTGTGCTTGCACTCGTGGTAGGGTCTTTTGAGTCTGGGGCATCGTTGGTGTTTTACCCTCTGCGTATCGAATCCCCTTTGTTTTCGGACTCGAATATCGTATTCTTCGAACTTGGTTACTAAAAGTCTCATTTTGTGGCTTTGTTAAGGAAATCAATTTTTATTTTTTTATTTTAAAATACTTTTTTGGCATTGTCGGAAATATATAAAAAAATTATTATCGACTTTCGGATTTAGCCTCCCCTTATATTATGTAGAGAAGTTGACGTTTAGGATAAGGTTTGTTGGTAGAATAATGGCCCTTTTTGTATCTCCCTTGTACGCTTTTGGAAGAGTGGTTTTGTATTGTTAACTAGTCCTACGTTTAAGAAATCCTATAAGAAGGTAGTGGTAAAACTCCTTGGTTAAAACTGAAACTATAGTTGTTTTTCTTTTAAGGGCGTCGAACCCTAATTATTGCTATGTAGCCTTCCCCTGGGAGATTTGGATAACGTCATTTTGTTTCGCGCCTACGATCATAATTAGTATGTTTTGTCTTCTCTTGGACCCCTTTAGTTGGATGGAGTAAGTTTTGGATTCCAATCACGTAATCCATAGGATTACATGAAGGAGATATCAACACTCTTGACCTTCTTGTTCCTAACCCATAAGGTCTTGCCTTGATTTATGTGATTTTGTTCTTACTGGTATTTTGACTTTCTCCTTCCTGGATGGTTTAGATTTTTTTTCTCATGCGAATAATTTTGGAGTTGTGGGTTGTGTTTTAATCCATTTTTGAATCAGAACTTTCCTTTCTTGATATTGTTAAATGTTAGCTTACTATTGCAATGAGTAGCCTTAACATGCTCAGTTCTCGCGAACTGATTCCAGCTAGTATTTGTGCAGATGGATTATGCGAGTAGATTAAAGGAAAGAGTTGTAAAGGTTTCATCAGTGCAATTTATGAAGTTCCTTGTAAAAATGTCCAATGTGAGGTAAATTTTGTAATAGTGCTTGCAAAGGAGTTTAGAAAACCTCTTGCCTTGGGTTGTTCTGAAATTTCGTGATGATGTTGTCTTGTCCTTCTGTAGGTTAACTGGTAAATTACCTTTGTGAGAAATAATATTCAATCTTGACCTTGTTATGAGTATTCTTTTGGTGATATCATTTACAGTCATGGAAATTTTGTAGCATGGCTTGGCTTATTTTGTTACCTTCTTGTTCTTGACCCAAGTGAAATCCAATCTCTTGACTCCTTTGGTTCATGTGCCTAGTTGAATGGAAATGTTATAACCGTGGTTTGCGTTCTTGCTAAATAACGATAATTTCTTCTTGTCAGGTCATAATGCTTATTGGTTTAGTAACCCTCCATGGTACTAGTATCAATGTTTTCTAGGCATATTTTAGTGGGTTGAAATCCCCTTTTTCTAAAGATAATCAAAGATAAAAGAAGAGGAATACATAGATGAATAAATAAAGAAGATAATAATGAAGTTGTATTTGGTTGATAAAATTAAGAGTCTTTAATTGGAAAGAAAGTGTTTATCTAACGATGAAAAAAAAAATACCTACCATTGCTAACCTTAAGCTATGGATTAAACATTGTCCTCTTGTTGGGAAACGTTAATTAATTTTAAAAAGTAATATCACTGTTGGCTTTTGGGGATATCGGTAGATCTTATCTAGTACAGGAGTTTGAATAAAAACACATTAAGTATAATGCTTCCATGTTGGGAACCCCTGTGTATTCCCCGACGAACTTAATCAAGATGATTTCTAAATGAAGCTTTTACCAAAATTCAATTGAACTCTTAAGACTCATTAAAAGACCGGTTAATAACTAAATAGATCATAATAAAATAAATTATCTTCTCTCTCTAACCATTACCATGGTACCTTGTAGTCCTTGTCAAAGCTATGATAAATTTTTAATTCTTGATCAAAGATGATTAGGGTTCTGAACCTTAACGATACTCCTCTCCTTTTGATCTTACGCTTGCCTCCTTATGCAATGTGGGTATGAAATGAGTTTCAGTAGTGGGGGTTTAGATAGATAGCCTTGTGGAATTGCTTACCTCCTGGTTTTGTAAACAAATTAATCAAGGAATTTTCATATTATAGGTGATCCTAGGATAGTCCTCAAGTTATATAAAAGAAAAGAAACTTAATCCTATAAGAAGAATGGTATGAAACATATCATGAACCTTCTAGAACGTAAGCTAAGAATTGTAAGATGTCTCTAGTAAATCAGTAATCTTAAGAAGATTTTCACAGTGGGATGTCTTCAGCTATAACTATGTAATGTGGTTGGTCTTTTGCCATGTCCTTTCACAAAAGAAAAGTAAATTGTCCTTGATAGGTGTGAACGTTTCCGTGCTGCCTTTATGGCCATCCTTGTATCAAGTTGTTCACAGTGTTAGTTGTATCCTTGGTGACGACATGTTGCGTCATGTTATGTGTCAAGCAAGTCAAAAAAAAAAGTTATCCTGTATTTCACTGTGTTGTTCGTGTGTGGATTTTGGGGTAGACGAAACAACTAGAAGAAATGCTATAGAGATGCTTATTATAAAATATCGATGATGATGGAAATTAAGGTAAAATAATAATACTTATAAAATAAGGGCCGATCGATCATTAATTAAGATAACATCATTACCATTACATATTATAATTATATATATAATGTCTACCCACATTAATATTGACCAACGATTGAGCTTAACAATGTGACAAAAAGATCCTCCTATAAATGGGATAACGCACAGGACATTACACCGTCCACAAACAAAGGTGTCGCTAACGACTCGAGAAAGCAAGAAGGAGAGGGGAGGTGCTAAAACATCGCTGAGACATGGTCTAAGACAACAAAATTACACATAGTCATTCGATGCCCAACAAGGGAAAGGTCACTACGCCAAGAACTTGGGTAACCACCAAACGGGGCATTACACATTTTTAATGATTTCCTAAACACCCTGCGATCTAAAAAAATCCTTCTTTGTTAGAGAATCCAATATTCATAATTCTTTCCTATTAATTGAGGAGTCTGCAGAATTGAAATAAATGCTCCATATTTAGAATCCATTGATGGCTATCAACTTAAAAACCTCGTTCTAATACCAATTGTTAGAATATATGCATATAAAAAAAAAAATTTTGTATATAAAAGAATGCAATAAATAGAAATGAAACACAAAAAATCTTCTATAATTGTTATGTGTATCTATTCCTCTCAGCCTTTTGGATTTCTTCTTGCATCTTGCATACATCAATCACAATTGCCTCACATATATATAGAGGGTTTTTACATAAAAATACATCATCCCTGAAAATATATTGCTATCACTAAAATAGAGCATGCATAAAATAGAGCATGCAAACTTATTTTCTTTTCTGAAAATCAAGAATAAAATTTCTAAGGCATACAAATAACACAACTAAAAATATAAAATCATACATGAAAGCAAACTGTTGTGTTTTCTAAAATAGATAGGGATGAAATTAGCTACATTTTCTAACAAATATGTGCACACATATTCCTCTCCCTTACTAATTAAACACTGCAGATATTTATATGTATTCCCTTTCAATGGAGAAACTAAATCCATATAGAAATTATTGTTTTAGTAATGTCCTATCCTAACCAACTAAACATGATTGAATTTTGAGATAATGTAGTGTCCTAAACACACCACAATAATGCTAGAGATTTCCATGTATATAATAAATCTTGTTGTGACATGGCTTTAGAGAAATTTCCATATGTTTAAGATTACTAGACATGACACCTCCAATTTGTGTTGAAGAACTGAACTAATTCAGGTAACAATTATATATGTCAATATGGCCAAGTTCAATTGAGCTCAAGGCTAATATCTCAAGTGAAAAGTATTTCATATGAATTCTAATGAGCCAATTCCAAAAATAACTGAGATTTTGGTACTTAATATAAACATGGCGCATGGTGTAGAACTCCAAACCTAATTATTTTAAATTTTCATATTAAGAAAAATCTTATTTCTGATCAAAACTAGGACTTTTTCCTGCATGAGTGTACACATATGAAATTTCTTCTTGTGACACTACAATGAGACTTATCATGTCTCCGACAAAAAGAGAAAACCATTATGATTGTGATCATGACTCATTAATGTTCTCTTCCACTTTGATTTGTTGGATTGTTAATTATTGTGTCATCTAGATGAATGTATTCCTCTACCTCTATGGCTGTGACCTTCCTCTAAATCTGTGTCACGAATTGTTGAAGTCTGAGATGAAAAAGCTTGTTCTAAAGTTGTATGGATGATCATTTCAACCTTCTTTCATAATTTAAAAATAAATCATGTAACTCATCAATTGATATCTTCCTAAAATCCTTAGTTTCATTCTATTAGCTACAACCAAAGGATCAGAGAATTGAAGGTAGAATCGTAGGTCATTGGAATATTTTGAGCATAAGACTAAATTGGACTTCTAACTCTCTCAATGTTTGAAGAAAGAATTTAAACTTGAATATTTTCGGGGCATTTTTAAGTAAATGTCTTCTATAGATCTGTAATAGGGTTGAATTCTTTTCGTAGCAAGATTGTAGAAAAACTCTTCTGAAGTAATTATAGTTTCACAATTTTTAAGGAGCATGGATTCCTTACTTGAAAGGATGACCTAGAGAGTGTCACATGCTATCTTTTGCTTGATTGGTTTTTGCCACTATAGAAAGAATACTTTCATGCATAGCTTGATATATATAGAAGAGCTATTTCGAGATATATTTCATATATTCTATGAGAGTGCATTATATGTTGATGGATCTGCCAGTTTTGTGTATTTGTTTTCAATGATTTACAACCTTCCTAGGATCTGAACAAAGCTTTCATTGTTGAGAGTACCAATTTTTATATATTAAATAATAGCTTATTTTTAATAATGAATATTAATAAATATTATTTGTAGAACTTGAAAGAGATTCTTTCACTATTAGAATATTTAATGGCTAAAAATTAAAATAAGATAATTATTTCAATTTAAAAATATATTAAAAACTGTCAGATGATGACTAAACTCTCTTCTTCTATCCATAACATTATCCCATTTCTCATGGGTGAATTAAAGATATATGGACATGGTAATATATATTCTCTTTGTATTTAAGGCTTTCTTCATGCATTTCGATTTTATACATCAATCACAATTGCCACAGAATAAAAATGAGGTATTTTACATAAACATATATCATCCCTACAAATTAGACTGATATCACTAAAACTGAGCATGCATAAAAGGTTTTAAACATTGCAAATTCTTATTTTATTTTCCTAAAATTAGGAATAAAACATGACAAATAAAAATAAAAAACAAAAAATCTAAACTCATGCATGAGAGCAAATTGTTGTTTGCCCATAAATAGATAGGGACTAAATTAGCTACTTTTTATAAAAAAAAATATGTCTAAGAAAGACTCCTCTCCCTTACCAATTAAACACTACAAATAATTTTTTTCATTCTCTTTCAATGGAGAAACTAAAGTAATATGGTTTTCAGTATATGTGGCCTCCTTTATAAAATCATATCCTACCCAACTAAACATGATATTTATGTTTCACAACTATAAAGTAAATCTTGTTGTGACATGAATTTAGAGAAATTTCCATATGTTTATGAGTACTGGATATGCCAGCTCCAATTTGTGTTGATTTAAATGAACTAATTCAGCTAACTATTATATCTGTCAATGCGGCCAAGTTCACTTGAGTTGAAGGCTCATATCTTAGGTGCAAATTATTTTATCTCAATTTTAATAAGTCCATTCCAATAAAACTTGGAGAGGAAGGGTACTTAAATAAACATGGATCTTGGTGTAGATCTCCCAAACTTATTTTGATTTTTCCTATTCTAACCATACTATTTTTTCATGCATTCATAAGCATAGTGCCCATATTTATTGGAATAGTGACACTTCATTTGAGACTTATCGTGTCTCACATAAAAATTGTAAAATGATTGTGATACAATACTCATTATCGTCTGTAGTCACTCATTTATTTGTCTGGTACCTATTGTTGCATCCTCTTTAGAAATGAACGTCACATACTCTTCAAAAACTTCGAACGAAAATACCTCCTATATTTTTCCATTCCACGACTCATCAAAACAATTTTAATAGTGCCATATCAATTTTCCACTTTACCATTTCATTTACTTATTTTATCAACAAAAATGACTACAATGCACTTAATACAAAGATCAAGAATAGTTTTCTCTAAAAAAATGTGATCAGTCTAATATTTTCTCATGATTTATTAAAAATCATCAATTGAAATCTGACTCAAATCCTTAGTTTCTTCTATGGCTACAACCAAATGATCAAATTTTGAAGGTAGACTCTTTAACATATTTTTAATATATCTTTTATCATCTGATTTTTCTTCATGAGATTTAATCTGATTCACTAGTCAAACGATATGAGTAAAGAACAACTCTACAAAGTTTGAATCTTTCATAGAAATATTCTTACCATCTCTTCTAAGTAATTGTTGTTTCACAATTTTAACTTTCTCATTACCTTGAAATACAATTTGGAGAGTGTCACATGCTTCTTTTTCTTGATTGGCTGCTGTGACTATAGGAAGAATACTTTCATGCATAGCTTGATATATGTAGAAGAGGGTTTTTTCGGCCTTTCTTTCTCTGATTTCAAGAGATATTTATATTTTTGTGAGAGTATCCTTCAAGAGTATTTATATTTATAATGATGAGAGTGTGTTATATGTTGATGGATCGTCCAGTTTTGTGTATTTGTTTTCAATGATTTACCAACATCTTGAGATCTAAATAAAGCCTTCAATGTTAGAGATCAATACTCATAATTATTTCCTGTGAATTGAGGATTTTGTAGACTTGAAAGAGATTCTCCAGATGTAGAAGTCATTGATGGCTATCGACTTAAAAAAATCACTCTAATACCAATTTGTATAATATGCACAAATAGAACAACAAACATAGAAATATAAAAGACTGCAATAAACAGAAATTAAACACTAAAAATCTGCCAGCAATGTTATGCATATCTATTCCTCTCAACCTTTTGGCTTTCTTATTGCATCTTCCATGTACATAAATCATAATTTTCTCACATATATAAAAAGATTTTACATAAAAATAGATCATCCCAAAAAACAAACTGCTATCACTAAAACAGAGCATGTAAACTTATTTGTTTTTCCTAAAATTAGAAATTAAACACGACAGGATTAAAATAAAACTACTAAAAATTTAAAATCATACATAAGAATAAAATGTTGTTTGCATAGAATAGATGGGGAAGAAATTAGTTACTTTTTCTAACAAATATGGGCAAAGAGACTCGGCCTCTCCCTTACTAATTAAACACTACAAATATTTATCTTTATTCTCTTTCATTGGAGAAACTAAAGACATACAAACATTACTACTTCAGTAATGTCCTATCCTAACCAATCGAATGTGATTGAATTGTGAGATACTGCACTGTCCTAATTGAAGGATGCATGAATAAAACTACAGTTCCACGGCCAACACTATAGTTCCACCACCAATTCCACTGTCAAACTCCACTCATCTACTCTTTATCTTTCTTTAACTAGATTGTTTTGTCAGTTAATAAACTACAGACTGGGCAGTTTTCTTTCAGTCATAGGATTAGTTTTCCTCCTGTTTGCAACTTCGTTCGCTGCCTAATAAACTGTAGCTATGACTTCTTTTCTGTTATAAACTAATTCTTCTTCAGCATTGTAAAAGTAGCAGAATAATACAGTATAGTGAAGTCTTTTTCTTCATTTTTACATTTGCTAGTGCTTTTGATAGGGATCTAATTTTTGGGAAAGTTTGAGAATTTGACTCCCACATATTCTTGATGAAACCATGGTTTCCTCTGTTTAACCCAGTCTTTGATATGTTCCAAGTTAAACTAGTATGGATACGTCTTCCTTATTTACCCCTCCAATTTTGGTTTGAGAGTTGTCTTATTGCCATTGGTAACACCTTAGGGAAGTGTTTAGCTTTTGATCCTAAAATCAAGGATTTTGAGCACACAATCTATGTTAGAATCTTGGATTACATGGATACCTTTGTGGACTTCCCTGTCACTATTGCACTTAAATTTGAAGATAACACCTGGATTCAAAACCTGGACTATGAAGGGTTTCCCTTAAGATGTAGAACTTTATTTTCTCTAGGCCATTTAGCAGCAGATTGCCCCTTGGTCCGAAAATATGCTAAAAGTAGAGGATCTTAGTGGAAGAGCTAAAATTATAATCACCTGGTTGTGAATGATCCGTTCAAGTCTTATTCTGAACTGGATGAGGTATCATTTGATCTAGAAGAGATGGAACAAAAACAAGAATGTAAGAATGTTTCAGATCACTTCCCTGGTTCCCCTGGATCTTCAGAACACATTGAAGTTTTGATTCCAATTCCTAAAATTGAATATGTAAATCCAACCTTGGATGATGGATGGAAAGTTGTCAATCGGAAAAATAAAGGTACAATATCTCCCCTTAAAATGTAGCTAAGGTTCAAAGGGAAGGGGCTTCATCATTGAGATTGTTTTATTTTCTATTGTTGTCTGTTGTTGCTATTTTTAATCTTTCGCGCCACTAGTAGAGGATGGTTTGTTTTGTTCCTCATTGTCTTATATTTTTCTCCTCCTTTTTTATGGGGTAGGGTCCCCTTAACCCCTTTTCACTATTTATAAAAAAAAATATCTAGAAGAAACATATGAAAATGATGACTAGGGAGAAGAATGATTAAATTATACAAAACCATAAATGACTAAAAATGTTGAGCTAGTCTATCAAGATATGGAATGTGTACCTTAAACTCCAGAAAAAGGGGATAAGAATATTAGTTATTTAAGGAATGTTTAGAACGATATCTAATAAGGAGGGATAAAAATATGTAATGAAACATAGATCTCATATTGAAATAAGAATGTATAAGCTTGATTGAACTCTTAACACTTGATTGCATGCACACTTTTAGAAAAATACACTTCAAATTTACAGTTACTCATGATGGATCCATATTAAGGGGAGTGGCAAGAGGTTAAAAAAACATTAGTCAAAATTTAAATATTGAGGTACTTTTCATAATTTTCTCCTATTAATATTTGAGACGTTCTGCTCACTTTCTATTTTTATGTTTTTGTTATAGTTTTTTCAGTATGATGGGGTCTATTTGTATCGACCTAGATTAATTTTTTTTATATTGGGTTATATTTTAATATAATAATATCGCAAAAAAAATTCCTATTATAAATATAAAGCTCCTCAGAAAATGAATTTAAAAAAATATATTATAAAATGGAATAAATTTCTTATAGATTCATGTATTTTTGATAAGGGTAAAGAGTGTTTTGACTGGGGAATGACCAACATACAAAAAAGGCCTGAAAGCTTAGATCTAACCATAAGCTCAATAAGAAGCAAAAGATAAATAGTTGCCCCACAACACAGAGAGAAACAAAACAACTATTCGGGAATAATGTTTTTAAACAAAAAAATATATTATGAACCAATTTCCATTCCATCGAGCTATCTACAAGAGGAAGATGAACTTAAAAATAATTAATTGACAGATAAGTATTATAATTTATAGGATATGTAGGAGGTACATTCTCTTATTTCTCTTCGTTGGGAGTTGATGCCTTTATTTGCGATGCAGGAACCCTAATAGGTATTTCCAGTACACACTCTAAGTTAGTATCACGTGAACTCTTGATATTATAATTTATCACAGTATGACCTCAGAGGGAATCTTTCCACCAAGAATATCTCACGTGCTTTCTTCTCTTAAGATTAAAGTTAACAACTATATGTCCCAAAGCAAAACATCTTCTACATATAAATGGTAGTTTTTCGTAATATACGAGCGGAGTCTAATTTTTTTTTTTGGACTTTAATCTCAATATTTACATAAAGTCCTTTTGAATTTTATATTTCAATAAGAATCTAGGCATAGGTTGTGTGGATATAAAAAATGGTATCAGTATTAACATTTATGAATTTTTGCAAAGTGTTACATATGGAAATGAGAAACATTTTCATCTAAAATTATAGGGGATAATGCAGCATTCTAATCTAAACTAGTTTGGCTAAGAAAGATTGAATAATTGGTTTAAAACAAGGAAACTACGGATTCATAGTTAATTAGTGACATTTTTTATTCAAATCGTTTCAGTTATGGTATTCCTAACACAAAGTTCAATAAAAAGAAAAATAAAAATTCCTTTAGCAAAAGGCTAAATGTCTACCTTACAATCATGCAAGGAAAGCAAACATTTGGAAATCCATGCATGTAGATAAAGTAAAGTGAGCCACCATCCATTGAATTTGAAGATTAGATCATGTTCCTAGAAGTAAAATTTGAATTTGTTCAAATCATATATGAATTCCACACATGGATTTCTAGAGGTAGAGGTCAAGGTTACAAAATTAGAGTTTTCCCAAACCACCTCCTAGATAGATTTTTCTATTTCACAAGAGTATCAAGAGGGGATTGAATAGGGGTGACATCCGAGCCATAAGATCTACTTTTTAGGTTGTAGCTATAGAAGGAATGCCCACTCTTGAACAAAGCACCCTTCCTTTAACAATTCAAGAAATGTCTTCCATCTCCTTAAGCCCTTGAAAAGTTTTGTCTCCATTGGTAGAGAGGCTGTAGCCAGTTAGTAATCCCTTGTAATACTAAGCTTACCGAAGTCTCCTTGAGTAGTTGTATAAGAAAGGCCATGATGGCTGCCTCTATTTTCGGGGCTCCTGAATCCGCCATGCTTCCCTTGGATATCGAGAAAGTTTACGTGTCTGCAATTATTATGAAAAATCAGTCCTAACCCATTGCTATTAACCCCTGTGCCATTGGCCCACAGGTCGCCACCGATGAGTTGGGCATAAACACTATTACCACCAAATTTAGGGTTAGGTATTGAATGATCTTTCAGGGAAATGTTGAACAAACTTCATGTAGTTTTGAATTGTAGATTCTTTTTTATTTCATTCATAATTTATCTTTTAATGAGTAAATTGCCTTATAATGTACAACATAAATAAGATTAAATAAGTTACCATTAAACATAACTGAACATACATATATTAAGGTCCTACCATGGCTCAAGGTCCCGAAAATTGTTGTAGACAAATCCAGTGGTATATATAGATTTTCCTTGATGGGAATTTTCATTGGGATAAGGCCAACTTTTTATCAAATCAAAAGCTAGACCAACAAGAAATGAAAGATTCTAGGGAAAGTTTCCATCTTTTCCATATTTGAGAAAAGATTCTTATTCATTTTTTCCCTTGAAGAAAACTTGTATCATGTAATGCAAGGTGAATCTATGTTTTTGTTATCTAATTTTTCCCCTCAGCTAAAATTGAACAAACATGACCTCACACAGAGAAAATAAAAGGATTGATTTAGCCATGAGAGATCACATTGACAAGTAGAGGCTAAACTGAGTGGGAGAATGCCATGAAATGATCACAAAGGGGTTAGGATTTTTTTCGTAATGGCTCGTTGAGCTCTAAGTCATGAGGATTTGGCAGTGTAAAAGTGGGCGAGAAATGGAGGAGATCTCGAAAAGGGACTCGCCGAAGTTGGTGGGCCATGTCAGCTAAGAAATGAAGAAATAAAGGCTTAGGCTCAACACGAGCAAGCAATTTGGAAAACACAAAGGCCCGAAGTCTGAAATTTTAAGAATTTGGGGATTGAGCGATTCAGATTTCTCGTTGCATAAAACACAAAAAATGAACCAAAAGCCTGAAACCCTTAGAGTCCAAAGTCCGAAAGGGCTCGGGGATTTTTTGGGGTCAACTCCTAGTTCAGAGATCAACCACACAAGAACTTCAGGGACTCAGTCGAAGGGAGTCTTTAAAAAAGGGAGCTTGAAGCCTGAAACCAAAAGTTTGAGTTTCAGACTTCAAGGTTTTAGCATTATGGAGGTTTCTAGCTCACCATATGAACAATGCCATGTGGGGAGGGGAAAAAGTCCCAAACCTGAAATCCAAGATTTAGACTTATAGGTTTCATAGTTTTGGAAATATGTGATGACTGTATTGATGAAAACCCCCAAAATCCTAAAACTTGATCCCTTGAAATCCCAAAAGCCTAACCCCTAAAACCTAGAAACCCCGAAACCCACAAAATACAAGGTATAAAACCTACAGTCTGAATTTCTGACCTCAGGGATTCAACATTTTATAATATTGAAACTCCAGTACCATGCAACATGATTTTAGATTCTGAACTTAGATGACTGAATTTTGGAATTCAGAGGTTTGAAATTTAGGAACTCTTGAACCAACCCACCAAATGAACAGTGCAACGATCTCTAAAGTGTAAATGCCCGAAGCTATGAATCCTGAAAGTATGAAATTTCAGATTTCAGAAGGTGAGATGTAGGATCGGGGTCCAAAAAAGTGTATCAACCACTCGCATTTATTGCAGTATGTCACCTGTTAGGGAATAAGACATAAAATATTTGGAATAATCGCTCACAGAATCACAACATTAGAAACTAATATGCAAAAAATATTACAAATCTCAAATAAAAGTGCAGAATAAAATAACACAATGCAAAGAGACCGTATTTAACATGGTTCACCCAATTTGGGCTACATCCACCAAGAATCACTTGCTCAGATTTTATTATAAGCCACCACTCTCTCAATACAATACCCAGATCTGTTTGGATCTATGCTCAACAAACTCTACAGAATTCACACCCGAATTCAAAGCACATATGGAATGTTTTTCATAAATCTATCATATGCATAAAACCATATAAATAGACAATTTCTTAAGCAATTTTACAAAAATGTGGGTATCAAAACCATGGGCAAAAACCATCCCATAAGCCTATGTGTCAAAATCCATCCCATATGAGAAAATCATGTTTCCCGATATATCAGGCACATTTTAAGGCCCAAAAAATTTCTTAGTGTACAGACTTCAACACTTTCACACATGAAAATAGGCTCCATAACCTAACATCACCCTCATCTTCAAATGGTGATAAAATCTCACCAAGATCTTGTATTTGCACAAAATCATACTTTTTGGAAAGTTCTCAGTGTCCATATTAGAGTAGTGTCCATATTTAATAATTTTAGTGAGACTATATATTTCAAAATTAGAAAATATAGTCTTACATTTTAGAGGTGTCGTTCTAGATTTATCACCTACCCAAAATGATGAGGTATGGGCTTCCTTTCTTCCCCAAAAACAAGGTACAATGGAGTATGGGCTTGGCGGAATTTTCCATCACTTCCACGAGGAAAATGATGGATTTTCCAAGATGTGGGAGTAATTTTTTAGATTTTCTTCCATCTCTCTCCTTATTTCTTCCTCTATAAAATGTAAGGGGTTTGCATGTGTAAAAGGTTCATAATTTTTATTCTCCAATGCATGCCATTTCTTCTAGGTCTCTAAGCCTTCCTCCAAACACTGTAATGGATTCATGCCTCTCTCCCTCATGTAATGTACTTTGTATACTTCATGAGCAATAAAAATTATGTTCTATGTTAGTTATTTTAATCTTTGCATTATTTTTGTGTCTTACTTACCTCTCATTGCATCAGGGTGTTGTTTACATATTTCATGTTCATTTACAGGGATTGGTGTATTGTGCTTATAGGAATGGAGATTGTTTACATTTTGGGATTGTGTTGTAGTGGTCCACCCTTCCCTTAATACATAGATGGAACTTGGGTTTGTGTTGCATTTTTCTAGCCTCCTCAAGATTGAGCTTTTCTCCATGTTGCAAGGCTGCGAAGAGTGGTTGGTACTCCTTTTTTGGTGTATCACCGCTCATAGTGTAGGTTTCTTTAATGCAATACTTCTTTTCGTGTCTTATTGGAAGTATTATATTAGGATTAGTGAGTAGTTTTCCTACATTAAGAATAATTAGTGGCAGGTTCGTTAGGAGCAGGAACCGACCTTCATTAGAGAGCTAAAACCCATACACCAATGACGTGTCCTATTTTGGTTAAGCTCCTAGGGATACCTCTAGAATGTTTTAAAGTGGATGTGTTAGTAGGAATAACTAAATCGATGGGTGATATGATTTCACTTGATCCATATATAGCTAAAAGGTTCATATTCATTGCAGCAAGAATGTGTATTAATATTTTAGAGGGTTCTTCTCCTCCAGAGGCCATTAAATTTGAATCTAGAGATGGAGTATGGAGACAAAAAAATTTATATGAGGAATTACCTTTGTTTCGTACCAAGTGTAGGATGGTAGGCCATGGATCTTATGGTTGTAAGGAGAAAAGTAACCAACCACTGTATCATACCTATGAATAAGAGAGGGAAAAAATGGTCATGAATGGATCAATACCTATGTACGAGGGGGATTCCCCTGACGTGGCTTCAAAACCGGACTATATTTCCATTCAAAACAATGAGTTGATTGTGGAGCTGGTGTTGGATGGTTTAGCAAATTCTGCGTTTCATAATACAGTGAAAAACTTGGTTGTGGGTAAAATAACAAATTAGGACCAAACAAGAGATGAAAACTATATGATGGAGTTGGAAGTGAAGGCTATCTCACCCAAAACAAATTCAAATTCTCCATATCTTCTTCAACAAAACCTCCAAAAGCATATTATGAAAGGAAAATGTTTGATTGCAGGGTGTGTGGGAAAAAAAGAAAAAATATATCATTCAATGACATATTAGTGGATTCATTGGAGATATCAACATTAAAATACTTGGCACAGAACACATCAAAGTTCCATGAATTGAGGATGCAACTAAGAAAAAAGAGGAGTTGTTACTGGAACATTTACAAAATGATTCTATTCTTGAGTAGACACATAATGCAATAAATGGAATGCCATGAAAATTTTGAACCTCTTTTAATTTGATTGGTGAAACAAAAGAAGTGAATCCACTAATGGAGAATGATAACAGAAATGTAATATTTGTTGTTACTAAAGAGATAGGAAAGGTGGACATTATAGCTTTGCATGAGAGAGACGATGAATGGAAAAGAGTTAAACCAACAATGACACACACCATTCATCCCATCACAACCAAGAGTCATGGTAGAAAAATCTAGATGTCCTCTCTTGGTTTCGTTTTATTGCTGACCTAGTTCAAGTTTTTATTTACTAGACTTGGTTCTTGAACGTGCCTAAACTAGTATGTTTGTTGTTATTTTTTTGTACTGATTCTTTTTAACATTATATTGGTTTCTAGTTATTCATGGTGTTGCAACTATTGTGTTCCTGTATTCTTGTTATTTTTAGGATTCTTATCGACAAATTGTCGTCTGCCTTATGCTTATTTGTTCTATATGATTGTTTTGCCTTTTATGGGATTTGGAATTCATGTATCATCAGGATTTTGAGGTTTTTTTATTCTGGGGTATGGTCCCCTTCTAAACCATTTACCTGTAATAAACAAAACTAAACACACTAAGCTTACTAAATTTTTTCCAAGAGCTTCAAGTATTTCAAATGCATCCCCAATAATAATTATAAATCACAATAAAATAATCGGTACAAGATACATTTTGGAGTAAAAGGTTTTCTTTTAAGGGATTGAGGATTCTTGTTTCTAGTTCTAGAGAGGAACAAGAATCTATGGAATAACCCTAAAATATGATCACTCCATGAGTGGTTAAAAAATCTATCACTGTCAAAAAAATATCAGAAAATATGATTCTAAGTTGAAAAAGTTTGATTATTATAAATGTTTCACACTTTCTCACCAAAATAGATATCCCCATACCAAGAATGGAGATCTATAAAATTTATGTGAAAAATAACCAATGAAGTATACACTTGATACCAACAAGTTTATGGCATGGAATACTTGTTGAAAAATTTTGCACTTGTGCAAAAATGGGAACTCGAAACTTCATTACGATGGATGACAATGATGAAGTGAACTTAATCTACAGGAGTTTCTTTCAGTTCAATATTGTTTCTGCTGGATTAAGTAATGATTACATGAAATATACAGCTATGTGTGATGTTAAAAATGAAATAGATTACATATTCTGCAATTTCATGATTATCATCAGTAGAGAACACAATTCCCCGAAGGAAAGATGTACTATCTTGATGAAGTCGTGAAAGTACAAAATAGATGAAGTGTTAGGTTTTGAAAAAACAATCATAGCTACAGATTTCAACATTCAAGGTTCATTGTTAAAATTATAGGTATTTAAAAAGTTATTTCCTTCATAATTAATACATTCAATTATACTATTGAGTTGTTTAATTCATCATAAAATCCATATACAAAGCTGAAGTGTAGAAAGAAATACACAACTCAGTTTCAGAATTCAATGTTTTATTCATAAGGAATTTCAAATGTTCCCACACAATTCATGGGATGTAACTCAAATTCAATTACAAGTACTGAAGCGAGAGGTACATATGCATGAAAAATAAAGTAAAGGAGTATGGAATAACCCATCATTTTCTTTGGTTCCTTTTATTTCGGTTGATGTATCTCTAGTTCGAGCTTTGTTCCATCTTCATCCTCGTTGCTTGGAAAATGGCACTGTACCTGAAAATAGAAAAGGAAATATTGTCAAATTTGAGTTGAGGGTTGATCCATATTCTTGCACTATCCAAATTCATGCAAGTGGATCACTTGACAATAGGAGGTATAAATTAAATGAGTATTAAAGGCACAATTGATAAAAGCTTTATTCTGTAGCAGGATACATGACTCATTCACTTAGAGAGAAGAAAGAAAGAAAGACAATGGAATAAAAGAGAGGCAAAAAAGCCCAATGTTTTCGAAATAGTTTATCTAATGTGCAGATACAGGTAAGAAGAGAGAAGTCATTCATTCTATAACTTGAATCAGAAAGGTACGTTTATTTTAGTTCAAAATAAAGACTGAAGTTAACTGGAATGAGACAAGATTATAGCTGAAACATAATGGAAAAGGAAATCTAGGAAAATTTTGACAGGGCTTCGCCATGTAAAATGGACATTTTACATCTTTCCATCATGCTATTTCAAACTAATACATGCTTGAGAGCTGTAGATAAATCAAACAATAATGCATAAAACAATTAATGAATGGTATGGTCAAAGATAACATTTACAAAAATTCATCTTCCAAAAACAAGCCATAACTCAATAGATGAAGGATACAATTGTCATCTAAAAGAAAATAAGTGTTACAACTTAGTTAAATATAACTCAGAAGGGAAGGACCGAATTAACATTTCCAGGTGCCCTTTTCCAAATTTCATCAAGAAAGATTCAGTAAAGCTCAAAGTAATGCTCAGACATCAACTCAAAAATAGATTATAAACAAAGAAATTTTCTGAATATTGAAAAGAGCTCTCAGAAAAGATAAGATTAATGTCTGCTAAAAATAAGAATAAATAAATAATAACGTAAGTAAGGAAGAGAATGAGTTCTAAAAACAAAGATCAATTTTTATCTTCCAGAAATTACAGGATTACAGTATCAAGAAAAGCAGTATTAAAATTTTCACTATAAAGGAAACAACACAATGGATCTAAAAGTCATAATAGCGATGCAATCAAAGGAAATTTAAAGATGCAAAGTTGATATAGGATCTACATGGTTGCAGATCAATTAGAGCACCAAAGCAACAATTTCAAGAGGGCATATCATAAAGCTTCATGATTTATAGTTAGGCATTCCAATCAAAGTGCATATATTTAATTGATCATTTCAGACTACAAGTTTTCATGAATTCAAGTCAAGCAAGTGCTTCTAGTTTTAACACACAAATGAATGGAGTAAAGAGAAATGGAGTATCAGAATTACATAGAGAAATATAGAATATAAATTTTAAAATCATAACATAAAGAGATAAACCAGATGATAAAAGAAAAGCCTATGGGTTTCATATTTTCTAACAGACTGATAAGTGCACAAGTACAATTTGCTTTTCCAAATAAGAAACAAAATTCTTCCATTTTTAATGTATGGGAATCATTGATCAGTGAGTAGAATCAAGAGGATTCAAGATCATAGAAATAGTGAACCAAATATACATATCAAAATGCTACTTTCGGAAGCATATCATAAGAAGGAAATCACTGAAACATAAAATGAAAGGCTTATTGCAATTTATGTTTGTAACTTTTATTTTCAGATGTGGTTCTTCAAACTTATGCATTGAAGACTGGTTAGGATTGAGAAAGTAAATGTCAAGTACACCTACAACACATATTCCTTAGAATAGAGTGTCAGATTTCAGATTGTGAAAAATTGAAAACAACCTTACAATAGAAACAAGAATACAAGTATTTCAGATTCTTCAAATACAAGCTATAGAAGTTTCGGGAGCTCCATATTTTTATACATAAACACAAGATTTTACAGTTTTCAAAGCTACATAAGATCTAAGATATTTTCATTAAACAATTTAAGTAGAGTGGTTCCGCTGGACATCAAAGATAGAGAAAAGGGTATGCATTTACAGCTATGAACATTGAAGAAAATAAATAAAAGAATTACTTAGCATGATGTCATCAAAATGCACAGAAAAGGTAATACAAGAGTACCAAGTTTTAATGATACATCTAACAATTACAGCTCAAGCGGACACGTCTATGAACAAAAGGTTACAAATAAGAAAGTGAAAGTTCAAACAAACTCAAGATAACAATAAAGGTAGAAAGTAAATAAGCCAATATAGAAAATACTAAGAACGATAAAGAGTTACCAAAAAAGTGGCTAATGAATCCAAAACATCAACTTATGTTCTTATGGCCAAGCATTAATCAAATACAAGGAAACAAAGTTTGAAGCCCATAGTAAAAATTCAAATGGGGCTCAGGAATAATTTGATGAGTTTGTTTGTCAAAGACATATTGCCAAGAATGATGAAACAACATATTTAACAAGCCATACCCATCTCAGCGTAACTAGAGCTCGAGCTTAGAAATGATCAAGAAAGGTGATGCTATAGTACCCATCTTAGAAAAATTACATTCAGAAAGAAATAAGAAAACTTAGGCCTCGAAATTAAAGAAAGAATTTCATTCAAAATAGATAGCACAACTCATAGCTTCATAGCACTAGAGAAGTCAAAGAATGATCAAACCTTTTAAATCTTATCTCAGAGGAGGAGAAGACAAAAATATATCGAGCTTATATTCTTCTATAGATAACAGTGAGTAAAAGGAAACCCATGTGTTGTCCATAAGTGCTATATAGATCACTATAAGTGTTTCAAGGTAAAAATGGAGCTGGGTTTTTATGATGCCGTACAGTAATAGGAAAATGGTTAAAATCAAACACAGATCTAAGTTGAAATAAGCATGAAACTACAAGTAAGAGATTGCACTCAGGAAGAGATTCTATACAAAAGAGTCATACCCACATGGTCATTGAAAGAAAAGCTCTAAGTTGCAGGCTCATTTACATTTTTATACAATAGTGAAAGGAAAAGATTGAGGGAATTACTTACTCTGGAAAAATAGTGACCTTTTTAGTGAGGG
Organism: Taxus chinensis; assembly: GCA_019776745.2. Taxonomy (NCBI): domain Eukaryota; kingdom Viridiplantae; phylum Streptophyta; class Pinopsida; order Cupressales; family Taxaceae; genus Taxus; species Taxus chinensis. The sequence goes on along the minus strand of CM034146.1, from coordinate 249,604,650 downwards.
AAAATTTTATTCGAGCCTCTATGGAAGATCATTCATTCAGAGCCTCTGCAACAAGCTAACCAACATCAAAGAAGTGCAGTGACTCAAGGAAACTAGCTTTTGAAATGTTCGGTAATGTCGGCCATCACTTAAAAAGCTCAAAGCAGAAACTCCATTGAAGGCAGAAAGCTCAAAATTCACAGCAACCCTTCATTTAAGCTCAAGAAAGAAAAAACAATGGCAGTCTGAAATGATTTTTCCATGGCTTCGTTTCTCAGAACACGTAACATAAATGATCAAATGATGAACTCTATAATATTTTCAAAGACCTATCTTGTAACGCCCGCTAAAATATCCCACTTGAGACCTATGAACAACCTAGGTTTAGTTACAAAATTATGGAATATTTGTTTTTTCAAAGTGTTAACAAATAAAGTCTCAAGGATAATTAAATTCAAGTGATACATTTTCCCATTATAATAATTACTAATTCCACATTATAAAGCAACACGTGTAATAAGTCCACACCTAGCTCGAATCTCCTTAGGGATTAATTTAATCACTGATTACATTAACATTTTAGCTAAATATTCCCTGATTAAAATTTTAGGGTTAAGGGACATAAACAATTAAATACCCAAGGTATTTAATTCCACAAGATCTAATACAAGAGAAATGTTTAATTACAGTGGGGGAAAAAAATACATATTTAAAATCATTAGAGTAAAATTCTTACTTACCCACTCCCAGAACTTGATTAAAGATTCAATTCGATTTTACCATGATTAATGCAATTAAAAATTCTTGAAAAAATTCCCATTAGATAGGGAATTTCTTCACCTTTTGGGTGATATAAAGAAGTCCTCCTAACTCCTCATATTTCTCAAGTTATGGACCGACAGAAATTGCAGGGAAGAAAAATTTTCCCACACGTGGGCCAACGGAGTGGGGAAGACATTTAGCACTTTTTCCCTTTTGGGACAAAGAAAATTTTACACCCACACCTTTGCAAATTCCCAAGGAGACCATTTGGCAACTCCTTATTGTCTGCGGTTTAGCGGGTCGGTGAGTAACAGTTTAAAAAAATTGACTATTCCAAAGGAAGGGAAAAAAGGTCGAAAGGAACCCGCGCCTCCACCGACGTGAGAAGATGCCATGTGTCAGCTAACCATTATCTGCTGTTTAGCGGGCCGGCAGGGATAATTTGGAAAATTTTACCAAATTTTTTTTGAAGCATTAAAGCTTTAAAATATTGGCTCCTCCGCCAATGCCTCGTGAAGCCACGTGGCAGGAATTGATTAGCTACAGGTCAACGGAGCTGTGGAGAAAATGTATAAATTTTTCCAAATTTATTTTTGAAATCATTTAAGGTTAAAACTGATTTGATCCTCCACCGATGCCTAATGAAGCCATGTGTCGATCAATAATTGGCTGCAGGGCCGCTGTGGAAAATCGCTAATTTAACTTTTTGTACTTAGATCATTTTTAGACAAAATGAAGGCTTCCAGATTAGAGTAGCGGTGGGAAACTTCATGACTTTACACCTTTTGGGAAAAAAGAAAAAAAAAAAAAGTTTTAGCCTACGGGTCTGACCAAGAATATTTAATTCATTTAAAATTTGACAGTTATATTATTTTGAGCACGAAATGAAGTTAAAACTTCAGAAGGCCATAAATTTTGATTGGGAACTTGATTTTTAGTGAACAAGGACTTTCTGGAAATATTTCGACGTCTTATTTTCATAGCAACCTTAGGAATTTTATTTTGATAAAGTTTAAAGGGTCAGTTTTGAGAAAACGTCTTTCTGTCACTTAGAAAGTGAATTGGTATTTTTAACTTACCAATTTTGTTCAAAATTTGTCGCTAATTCTTTTTCCATTTGCCAAATAGGCATGGAGGATTTTACTTGGAAAATTTTTAGGATGGATTTCAAGGTTGAGTTTACTTTATTGATTTGCATTTGAAATTTATCAATTTTATACAACATAAAGTCTACATATTTGCCTTTTCCTGATTTGAAAGGTTTTATAAAATTTTCATAAGTATTTTGGTATTTTTGGGGTTGTTTTTACCTTACAAATAAAATTTAATATTTCATTTTGTCTTTTTGATGTTGCAGGGTCGATCTGTGCATTTTGATAAAACATTTTCCAGTTTTGAAAACGTCTAACAGAGATCTACTTCGAAAGGATCTATTTTACATGTATAGTCTTCTAAGTGTTAGAAATCATTCGAGATCTAATCTAACTCATTAATTTGATTCGAATCAACGTATTCAAATGCCAAATTACAATTCTGATTTTCAAAAATTTCGTTTCTAAAGAACATAAAATTAAGACATTTCTTCATACGTATTCACTTTTTCATCTTTCCACAAAGATTTCAAATTACATTCAACAATCAGATTTCCAATGAAAGAAATATCATTTGAACAAAGTAACCACTTCTATTTATATAGATTAAATACAACATTACAATCACAACTCTTTCTCATTACATTCCTTTTTAAAAACAGAATACAGAGTAAATCTCTTTCACATTCAAAAGGGATTTTATTTCCAAAACATAGTAACTCTTCAGCACAAAATGTGTATTAAATTTTCATCCACATCAAGTGGGGAAATGGTTTACAAAATTAGTTTCGCAAGGGATTGTCAGAAATTTTTCTTCTTCGTCAATTACAATATATAGAATACAATTTCTTCCACATTTATTCAAAACTAGAGAACACAGTATATCTCATTCACAATTAAATTTACAACTTTCATAGGTCATACAGACCATCTTTCCATCACAAATAATGTACAAGTTCATCCAATTCAAAGTGGGAAGGGTTACAATAAGTAATAATCTCAACAAGGACTGTCAAAATTTTCTTTTTCCTCTGCTCCAAAACAATAACATGAATATCTTCCATTTTTCTTTATTTCAATTTTATCACAACAAAATATGGGGAAAGGAAATTTTCTCCACCCAAACAAGACATCCAATGAAAAGGAGAAGCCTTCCTTCTTCATTGGCTCCTGAGCCCCAACCATACTGCAATTAGAAATGTTTATCAACACATGGCAAAAACAAGCTTCCACAACACAAAGACAGATTTCTCATTCAAAACATAGTCCAAACAAAACTGTAGTTTGCAACCACAAAAGCAATACAACAAAAAATACTTAGGCTTCATCATGCAAGCCAAAGGAGCAAGAAACTATGGGGGATGCTTCTTATGCCTCCCAAGGGAGAAATGGGTATCACCACCTAAGAACAAACCGCCAAAATATATATCATTTCAAATCCCTGACATGCCCTTATGCCTCCCCGAAGTACCCCTTATTCCTCACATTTCCTTATGCCTCCCCATCCTCTTATGGCACCCCATAACAAGTAAATAAATTCAAGCTATTCATTTGTAAGCTGGAACCTAAATCTCAACTCCCTCCACACTTATACCTCCCCAAAACACTTATGCCTCCAAAAAAATGCCCCATAGTATTCTCCTACATCATCCCTAGGCCATCTACCCAACTATCCAAAAAATAAAGCAACACATTCAAACATGCAACCATTGACATATGCATTCAAATAAAACGAGAGAATTTCCAAGAGCTAAGCTCTTACCTCTCCATAATGGAGTTTGTTTCAAGTTCCAACCAGCAAGTTTTCCAATTTAAAATAGCCCAAGATGAACAAAACATAGGTTTGTAAAAAGTCTGCAACTTTCTCAAAAAGCAAGTGCTCTAAATAGAAAAATAATTCACCCCAAAAGAAGTATGCAAAAGTACCGCAACCAAAATATTGTAACCCCCAATCAATAAAATGAATTCGAATATATAGAGACGGAAGAGAAGAGGGTGAAGTGGATCCAAGTGGAATGCCCCATCACACATCCTCAACTCCAACTCATAAGTCAACTTCAATCTCCAAAGCACATTAAATAAGTAGGTGAATAATATGACAAATTACTTACACACTCTAAAACAAGCCCACACCCCAAAGGACTAAAATTAAACCATGTAAGAAAAGTGTAATTAAATAATACAGCTTGACTTACAAAAATGCATAATGAAGGCTAGATTTAAACCATCCAACCATAGGTAAGGTTGGAATACAAATTTAAGAGTTATGGGACAAGTTTAAATTGTCCCATAAGCCTCCAAAATTAGCCTTCAAGGAAAAATTCAAATTCCAAAGAAGATAAAGTGTTTCATACTCCAAATTTTACGTACATATCTCTTACACATCCTTTACACATTGCTTACACATATCTTACAACATTTAATACAAGAGTCAACCACTCTAATAATTACTTTCTTATCATCGCTCTTCCCAACAACACCCTTCTTTTCAATTTTTCGAAGGAAGAAGAGATGGTTAAGGTCCTCAACATTGCCCCTTGGATGTTTGGAAGAGCTACCCTACATCTAAAGCGATGGAAGCCAGGGGTTTCTCTTCAAATCAAAGAGTTGCCCATTTGGATATCTCTGCCAGCTCTTCCAGTGGAATTTTGGGAGGACAAAGTCCTGCTTGGCATAGCCGCTTCAATGGGAGAGTTAATCTCCTTGGAACCTGCAACAAAATCCAGAAGTAGGCTTGTAAGAGCACGGCTATGTGTTAGCATGGAGGTGGGGGCTGTTCTCCCAAAGAATATCACACTTTCCTCCCCCACTAGTTGTTTTGTGCAGAGCATCATTCCTGAAGACCACGGTTTGGTCTGTCCCAAATGCTGGAAGGTCAACTTCCAAGCCAAACTATGCACATGGTCAATGGCGATAGTGGATGGAATAGGCAGGAAAAACAATAGTGAGGAGGTGCGTGTCTTCAGTGAAGAGATCCCTTGCCCAATGCGCACAGGTGACTGCAACAATGGAGAAACTGGCCCGTCCGAACTGGGCCTGACCAATGCATTGCATGGTGATCCCTCTACCCACGTAGGACATGCTGAAATGGCGGGGAAGGCACGGGAAAATCCAAAAGATGAAGCTCACACATCAAACAATGTTGATTGCAAATCCTCTGAATGGGAAACTGGGTCAGAGGCTGATGAAGTTGCGGCAGATTTGGCGACTGAAATGATGGAAGTGAACCGACAAAGTATATCTATGAAAGATCCTAATAAAAGACTTTTAAATTCTCATTTGAACCATGGCGGAAGGACGAAGGACAGTTTAGGTGAAAAGATTGCATTGTTGACTTTGGAGGCGAGGGATCCGAATTTTGATTCACCCAAGTTAAAAGGCAATTTAGAAGTGGTTATAGATGTGGAAGACGAAAACAATGCAGAGTGGAGCACTGTTAGTAGAAAATATTTTCGTGGTTTTCGTGGGGGGGGGGTGCGTGCCAGTGCACTTAGGTTGGATGCAATTGTTCTCATCGGCGTTGTTTTCTTTTTGTTGTTTACTCGCTGGGTTTTGCGGGTTTTTGTGTTGTTTTTGGTAGGATTTCTTCCAACTTGCGTCCTTGTTGATTTTGATCTTTTGTTCTTTTGCTTGCTTGGGCACATCCGGCTTCTGAGCCATATCTGTACAAGGGTATAGTCCCTTTCATAAAAACTATTTGCCATTAATAACAAAATAATAATAATTACTTTCTTATGACCCAAGTTGGTTAATTTATTTTAACAATATGATTACTCACATTAAGTACCATAATTTATTTAAGTAAAAAGGGGTGAAAACATCACTTAACAAACACATAAAAACACCAATAAAAACAAACCAAATAAATAAATAAACATAACCCTTGGTCACATTTAAAGGTGATCCACCCATAGGAATCCCTAACAATCGAACACACACACGTGAACAATACATGTTGCCATGGTGACCTTGTTGAATTCATCTAGAATTCCAATGTGGTTGGTTTCCAATCCTCCGATGTTTTTTGTGATATTTTTAACATTTACAATACAAATACCCCTTCAACCTCATTTTCATATCAGAAAAACCAAATGAATATAATATAATTTCAAAATCATCAATATATATATGAATCACAACAACATCCATAAAATCAACAATATCACTTAGAATTTCATCAGCAACTATATAATCATGAATTTAAAATTCAGTTTTCTCGGTCTACTCAATATATCCTAATATCAGATGTCCTAACAACATCCATATATATATATATATATATATATATATTACCATGTCAAAAAGCATGTCAACATTTATATAAAATGTCTCCAATAATCATTATGCATCATATATGAATCAGAGTCAACAATAATCCATGATCTGACATCTAACACCATACTAAATCAAAACTATAATAATGTCCATAATATAGTCAGTAGCATCATGATCAATATCAAAAGTGTCGAAGGGAAGTGGGCATTACATAGCTTCCATAAGGTTAAAGGTGAGTGAAAGGATCAACGGTGTGAGATCAATTAGTACTCAAGATCAACGATCAAAATATTAACCACTACCAACTACCCCAATAACCATGGTTCGAATCATCTACCATATTAAATGAAAGGTCAAAAACCCTAACCCAGGATGTAGTGAAATCAACATAGGACCATTATATGGTAAAGATCAGATGGTCCAGATACAATAGTAATTCCAATGTATAGTGCAACTGACCACATTAAAAGTGGAATAAAAACCCTAATCATAGATCAAGATCAATGGTCAGTACTAAAGCTAGTCAAAGAATCAACTTATATGAATCAGAGTCAACAATAATCCATGATCTGACATCTAACACCATACTAAATCAAAACTATAATAATGTCCATAATATAGTCAGTAGCATCATGATCAATATCAAAAGTGTCGAAGGGAAGTGGGCATTACATAGCTTCCATAAGGTTAAAGGTGAGTGAAAGGATCAACGGTGTGAGATCAATTAGTACTCAAGATCAACGATCAAAATATTAACCACTACCAAGTACCCCACTAACCATGGTTCAAATCATCTACCATATTAAATGAAAGGTCAAAAACCCTAACCCAGGATGTAGTGAAATCAACATAGGACCATTATATGGTAAAGATCAGATGGTCCAGATACAATAGTAATTCCAATGTATAGTGCAACTGACCACATTAAAAGTGGAATAAAAACCCTAATCATAGATCAAGATCAATGGTCAGTACTAAAGCTAGTCAAAGAATCAAAGGCCAACGTTGGTTTTAATATAGACTCAAGGTTGCAGTTGACTAAACCTGAGTTAGATGCCACCGAAAAAGGAAGAGGTCAGTCACCATGGGAGGGATTGAAGCCATGTCACTCAAATCCAATTATTGCATTGACCGAATAAGGTTTGAAACATACACATTTAGATAATTATCACCAAAAGGTAAGCCTTACCTTTTCCCCACGTTTTTCCATAATTGATTAATTAAAGGGGACCAAATCATATGTATGTAACGATCTTACCAAAATTTCGTCGAATATTCAAATATTCCAATCAAACCAAATGAGGCCCGTGACTATGATGACAAGAATATAGTCTAAGAAAGAATAATCAAGGTGCTCACCTTTTTTAAAACAATGATGGCACCAAAAGGTGAGTTAATATATACACTTATGTCACATTAAATGGATCACTTATGGCAGGTTAAAGTGTGTTTACTTCTGCATTGTGTGTTTATTTCAAACAATCTATTTATTCATGTATGTGTGTTTATTTCAAGTAATGCATGCTAGCAAATGAGTGTTTATTTAAGGAAGTTTCTTACAACATAAAGATAATAAGGATTTGGCCACGGAATTCTAACGACACCATGAAAAAACCCCCAGAAAATAAAACAACAAATACATACAGTCAATTACTAGATCACTAATGTTTTCTTATTGCATATAACTTTTGACACACCCCTGGTTTGAATATGACATCAACAAAGAGTTGATTGAGTGAAGGGAATAATGACACCCATTATTTTTGGTGCTATTTTCGAGGAGCCCAATAGTTATAATTGTCTAATTAGGTATCAACAAGAGAACCAATCATACATCTAGTAATGGAATAATCTTTCCTACGTCATCATAAACTTTGAGTAGAGCAAGAGACTCCAAGGGTAGATTCATCCAAACAAATCTAAACAAGAATCATTAGCATCTTCTTGATCAAATAAGGAAGTTGACCAAGAATTAGAAGAACCATTGCCCCTTTCTAGACAAGAAGTAGAATTTCCACGTTTGAAAATTCTTGGATCAGTCACCAAAAGGAATTGGAACCTCTAGAAAGAGGATTATATCCCAATACCATTTTAGAGAAATTTTTGATTCACAATTGAGTAGCCAACCTCCTACTCCTGAATTTTCACCTTCCCCAAAATAATCACATACCATATTGATTGGGAGAAAAGTCTAGAAGGTATTGCATAAATGGCACGAGAAGCTGAAAGAGAACCTGATAGGACTTTTAATTATCCTCTTTAGTTGGATGATGATGATACACCTATGAAGAATATTCACCTACACATTTACCCACATTTAGAGGAATGTTATCTTAAGATCCTAACCAATTTATGTTTGAATTTAATGTACTTTGTCAGACATATGACTACAAAATAGATAATCAGAAGCTCAAGTTGTTTTCCATCTACCTTGAAGGATGTAGGAATGAGGTGGTTTTATGGGATTAACATCTAATTCTATTACCACTTGGGTAAAAATGGAAATTTCCTTCCTATATAAGTATCAAGACTACTGTAGAAGGAGGAACAAGAAGGAATAATTTTTTGAAATCAACCAAGAGGAGGATGAGAATATGGAAGATTATTTAGATAGATTCCTCTTTGTAAGTAAAAGATATGGATTTGTATTACAAGAAGAGTTATAAATAACCATTTTTTCTTAAAGGTATGGATGATGAATGTAGGGAAGCCATTTATTTTATGGGACGTTGAAACATTCACCAATTAAGAATGAATGGTATTAAAGATATTTGTAGGACGCCTATTTCAAGAAACAGGGGTGGACATAATCCATGACTCTGACATCTAACACCATACTAAATCAAAACTATAATAATGTCCATAATATAGTCAGTAGCATCATGATCAATATCAAAAGTTGTCGAAAGGGAAGTGGGCTTACATAGCTTCCATAAGGTTAAAGGTGAGTGAAAGGATCAACCGGTGTGAGATCAATTAGTACTCAAGATCAACGATCAAAATATACCACTACCAAGTACCCCACTAACCATGGTTCAAATCATCTACCATATTAAATGAAAGGTCAAAAACCCCTAAACCCAGGATTGTAGTGAAATCAACATAGGACCCATTATATGGTAAAGATCAGATGGTCCAGATACAATAGTAATTCCAATGTATAGTGCAAACTGGACCACATTTAAAAAGTGGAATAAAAACCCTAATCATAGATCAGATCATGGTCAGTACTAAAGCTAGTCAAAGAATCAAAGGCCAACGTTGGTTTTAATATAGACTCAAGGTTGCAGTTGACTAAACCTGAGTTAGATGCCACCGAAAAAGGAAGAGGTCAGTCACCATGGGAGGGATTGAAGCCATGTCACTCAAATCCAATTATTGCATTGACCGAATAAGGTCTGAAACATACACATTTAGATAATTATCACCAAAAGGTAAGCCTTACCTTTTCCCCACGTTTTTCCATAATTGATTAATTAAAGGGGACCAAATCATATGTATGTAACGATCTTACCAAAATTTCGTCGAATATTCAAATATTCCAATCAAACCAAATGAGGCCCGTGACTATGATGACAAGAATATAGTCTAAGAAAGAATAATCAAGGTGCTCACCTTTTTTAAAACAATGATGGCACCAAAAGGTGAGTTAATATATACACTTATGTCACATTAAATGGATCACTTATGGCAGGTTAAAGTGTGTTTACTTCTGCATTGTGTGTTTATTTCAAACAATCTATTTATTCATGTATGTGTGTTTATTTCAAGTAATGCATGCTAGCAATGAGTGTTTATTTAAGGAAGTTTCTTACAACATAAAGATAATAAGGATTTGGCCACGGAATTCTAACGACACCATGAAAAAACCCCCAGAAAATAAAACAACAAATACATACAGTCAATTACTAGATCACTAATGTTTTCTTATTGCATATAACTTTTGACACACCCCTGGTTTGAATATGACATCAACAAAGAGTTGATTGAGTGAAGGGAATAATGACACCCATTATTTTTGGTGCTATTTTCGAGGACCCAATAGTTATAATTGTCTAATTAGGTATCAACAAGAGAACCAATCATACATCTAGTAATGGAATAATCTTTCCTACGTCATCATAAACTTTGAGTAGAGCAAGAGACTCCAAGGGTAGATTCATCCAAACAAATCTAAACAAGAATCATTAGCATCTTCTTGATCAAATAAGGAAGTTGACCAAGAATTAGAAGAACCATTGCCCCTTTCTAGACAAGAAGTAGAATTTCCACGTTTGAAATTCTTGGATCAGTCACCAAAAGGAATTGGAACCTCTAGAAAGAGGATTATATCCCAATACCATTTTAGAGAAATTTTTGATTCACAATTGAGTAGCCAACCTCCTACTCCTGAATTTTCACCTTCCCCAAAATAATCACATACCATATTGATTGGGAGAAAAGTCTAGAAGGTATTGCATAAATGGCACGAGAAGCTGAAAGAGAACCTGATAGGACTTTTAATTCTCCTCTTTAGTTGGATGATGATGATACACCTATGAAGAATATTCACCTACACATTTACCCACATTTAGAGGAATGTTATCTTAAGATCCTAACCAATTTATGTTTGAATTTAATGTACTTTGTCAGACATATGACTACAAAATAGATAATCAGAAGCTCAAGTTGTTTCCATCTACCTTGAAGGATGTAGGAATGAGGTGGTTTATGGGATTAACATCTAATTCTATTACCACTTGGGTAAAAATGGAAATTTCCTTCCTATATAAGTATCAAGACTACTGTAGAAGGAGGAACAAGAAGGAATAATTTTTTGAAATCAACCAAGAGGAGGATGAGAATATGGAAGATTATTTAGATAGATTCCTCTTTGTAAGTAAAAGATATGGATTTGTAATACAAGAAGAGTTATAAATAACCATTTTTCTTAAAGGTATGGATGATGAATGTAGGGAAGCCATTTATTTTATGGGACGTTGAAACATTCACCAATTAAGAATGAATGGTATTAAAGATATTTGTAGAAGCTATTCAAGAACAAGGGGTGGACCTAGAAAAGGAAAAACAGGTAAAACTCCTAATCCAGATATGAACAAACTGATAGATGGATGGATTGCAAGCTAAAGAAAATGCTAAAAATGAACCATTATCTATGTATTGTCCTAGATGCAGGAAGAAGCATGTAATAAGAGATTGTCCTCTAGATATAACAGAAATGTGTCTTATCTTTGAATCTAGGGACCATGAAAGTAATTACTATTCTCGTCTTTGATTTATTAAAAATTAGCTTAAACAAAAAACCACTCCATCCACATCAGAAGAAGTAAATTTTGTGCAGAGACAACCTAGCCAGGGGTAGTTCTTTCCCAGGTCAGTTCCTAACACCTGGATGATGTCATGGGTAGCTCAGATAGTACCAAAAATTTGGGGACAACCACCTTGGGTCCCTCAACCAACCTGAAATCCTCAGGATTGGTTAGGACAATAATCCTACACTATCCAAATTTGTGCATGTGGATCTCTTGATGACATGAGGTATAAATTACATGAGGAGTAAAGGCACAACTGATAAAACAACTATTCTATAGCAACATACATGACTCATTCACTCAGAGAAAATAAAGAAAGAAAAACTATGGAATAAAAGAGAGGAAAAAAACCCTAATGTTTTCAAACTAGTTTATGTAATGTGCAGATATATGTAAGAAGAGAGAAATCATTCATTCTGTAACTCAAATCAGAAAGGTACATTTATTTTAGTTCAAACTAAAGGCTATAGTTAACTTGAATGAGACAAAATTATAGCTAAAACATAATGGAAAAGAAAATCTACTAAAATTTTGATAGGGCTTCACCATGTAAAATGGACATTTTACATATTTCCATCATGCTATTTCAAACTAATACATTATTGAGAGCTGCAGATGAATCAAATAGTAATGCATAAACTAGTTAATGAATGGTATGGTCAAAGATAACATTTATGAAATTCATCTTCCAACAACAAGCCATAATTCAATAGATGAAGGATACAGTTGCCATCTCAAAGATAAGAAGTGTTACAACTTAGTTAAATATAACTGAAAAAGAAAGGAAAAAATTCACATTTCCAGGTACTCTTTTCCAAATTTCATCAAAAAAGATTCAGTAAAGCACAAATTAATGCTCAGACATCAACTCAGAAATAGATTATTAACAAACAATTTGTCTGAATATGGAAAAGAGATCTCAAAAAGGAGAAGATTAATGTCAGCTACAAATAAGCACAAATACATAATAACATAAGCTAAGAAGAGAATGAGTTAAAAGAAAAGATCAATTTTTATCTTCCAGAAATTACAGGATTACAGTATCAAGAAACGAAGTATTAAAATTTTGATTGTAAAGGAAACAAAACATTGGATCTAAAAGTCATAACAGTGATGCAATCAAAGAAAATTTAAAGATGCAAAGTTGATACAGTATCTACATGGTTACAGATCAAGTAGAGCACCCAAGCAACAATTTTAGGAGGCTATATCATAAAGCTTCATGATTTATAATTAGCCATTCCAATCAAAGTGCAGCTATTTAATTGATCATTTTAAACTACAGGTTTTAATGAATACAACTCAAGCAAATACTTCCAGTTTAAACACACAAATGAATGGAGTAAAGAGCAATTGAGTATCAAAATTACATATAGAAATATAGAATATCAACTTCAAAATCATAATAGAAAGAGATCAACTAGATGATAACAGAGAAGCCTATGGATTTTATATTTTCTAACAGATTGATAAGTGCACAAGTATAGTTTTCTTTTCCAAATAAGAAACAAAATTATTTGTTTTGCAATGTATGGGAATCATGGATCAGTGAGTAGAATCAAGATTTTTCAAGATCATAGAACCAGTGAACTGAATATACATATCAAAGTGCTACTTTTGGAAGCATATCAATTGAGCGAAAATCAGTGAAAGATAAAAGGAAAGGCTTATTTCAATTTAATTTTGTAACTTTTGTTTTCAAATGTGGTTCTACAAACTTATGCATTGAACACTGGTCGAGATTGAGAAAGTAAATTTCGAGTGCAACTAGAACACTTATTCCCTATAATAGAGTGTCAGATTTCAGATTACGAAAAAGGGAAAACAACTTTACAATAGAAAAAAGAATACAAGTATTTCAAATTCTTCTTTTACAAGCTATAGAAGTTTCGGGAGCTCCATATTTTTATACATAAACACATTATTTTACAATCTTCAAAGCTACATAAGATCTAAGATATTTTCATTAAACAATTGAAGTAGAATGGTTCTGTTGGAAATCAAAGATAGAGAAAATGATATGCATTTATAGCTATGAGCATTAAATAAAATAAGTAAAAGAATTACTCAGGATGACATCATCAAAATGCACAGAAAAGGTAACACAAGAGTACCAAGTTTTAATGAGACATCTGACACTTACAGCTCAAGTAGACACATATATGAACAGAAGGTTACATACAACAAAGTGAGAGCTCGAACAAAATAAAGATAATAGTAAAGGTAGAAGGAAATAAGCCGATATAGAAAATACAGAGAATGATAAAGAGTTACCAACAAAGTGGCAAATGAAGCCAAAATATCATCTTAAGGAAAGAAACTTTGAAGCCCAGAGTACAAATTCAAATAGGGCTCAGGAACAATTTTATGAGTCTGTTCGTCAAAGAGTTATCACAAAGAATGATGGAACAACATATTTAACAAGCCATACCCATCTCAGCTTAACCATAGCTCGATTTCAGAAATGATCAAGAAAGGTGATGCTACAATCGAACAAAGTACATTTTTAGAAAGAAATAGGCAAACTCAGGCCTCAAAATCAATGAAATAATTTGAGTCAAAATAGATAGCACAACTCAGAGCTTCATAGCACTAGTGAAGGTAGTCAAAGAATGATCAAAATTTTTAAAGCTTATCTCAGAGGAGGAGAAGACAAAAATATATCGAGATTATCTTCTTTTATAGATTTAACATTGAGTAAAACGAAACCCATGTCTTGTCAATAAGTGCCATAGAGATAGCTATAAGTGTTTCAAGATAAAAACGTTTTTGGGTTTTCATGATGCCATATACAGAAATAGGAAAATGGCAAAAATTAAACACAGATCTTAGTTGAAATAAGTACGAAACTAGAAGTTAGAGATTACAATCAGGAAGATATTTTCTACAGAAGAGTCATGCCAACATGGTCATTGAAACCAAAGCTCCAAGTTGTAGGCTCATTGAAATATTTATACAATAGTGAAAGGAAAATATTTAAGGAATTACTTACTCAGGAAAAATGGTGACCTCTACATTGAGGGAAACTTTTATCCAAGCCTCCAAAGAAGATCATTCATTCAAAGTCTCTGCAACAAGCTAACCCACATCACAGAAGTACAATGCCTCAAAGAAACTAGGTTTTTAAATGTTCGGTAATGTTTCCCACCAATAAGAAAGCTCAAAACAGAAACTCCATTGAAGGCAAAAAGCTCAAAATTTATAGCAACCCTTCATTCAAGCTCGAGAAAGAAAAAAAATGGCATTCTGAAATAATTTTTCCAGGGCTTCGCCACTCAGAATGAATAACATAAATGATCAAATGATGAACTCTACAATATTTTCAAAGACCTAGCTTCCACAAGGTTAACGTTGAGTCAAAGGATCGAAGGTGTGAGATCAATTAGTACTAAAGATCAACGATCAAAATATTAACCGCTCTCAACTACCCCACTAACCATTGTTCAAATAATCTACCATATTAAATGAAAGGTCAGAAACCCTAACCAAATATGTAGTGAAATAAATAGAGGAGCATTATATGCTAAAGATCATATGGTCGAGATAAAAGAGTAATTCCAATGCATAGTACCACCGACCACATTAAAATCTGAATTGAAACCCTAATCAAAGATTAAGATCAATGGTCAGTACCGAAGCTAGTTAGAGAATCATTGAAAAACATTGGTTTGAATACAAAATCAGGGGTATAGTCAACTAAACCTGAGTTAGATGCCACCGACAAAGGAAGGGGTCAGTCACTGTGGGAGGGGTCTAGCCCACGTCATTCAAATAAAATTATTTCATTGACCGAATAAGGTCTGAAACATACACATTTAGATAATGATCACCAAAAGGTAAGCCTTGACTTTTCCCCACGTTTTTCCATAATTGATTAATCAAAGGGCACTAAATTATATGTATGTAATGATGTTACTAAAAGGTGGTCGATGACAAGACTATAGTCTAAGAAAGAATAATCAAGGTGGTCAACTTTTTTAAAACAATGATGGCACCAAAAGGTGAGTTAATATATACACTTATGCCAGGTTAAATGGATTACATTACCTTAAACAAATCAAACTAGCTCAACTTCCTTAAATGATAGGATCAAGTACAGGTGGCATAACCAATGGAAGGAAAATGCCTTTAGATTATGAGCCATGTGGTCCCCAGTTTCTTAAGGGGTATGTTGAAAAGTTTATCTTACATATTATCACCAGAGACAAAGAAAATTATGAATAGAGCTATCATCATCAGAGCCTGCAGATGGTCCCCATGTATTGGGTGAATTTTTGCAAAGTATTGTAAATAAAGAAATACTTTTACTCACAGAGGGAGATCAACTTTTGCATGTGCATCCAAGGGGCAATGTTATATTGTTATTTTATCATTACAAGTGGATCAAAGTTGTATATGTCACATCAAGTGCTAGAAGACAAAAATTACATGTACATGGAAGAAAACTTACTGATCAAGCAATGTTTATTATTAGCAGAATTATTCACCAATGCTTTATTAAAATAGAACAATCAACTATAGTTTGACCAAGTTTGTAGTTTTTGTAACCCAAGGTTATAAATGTCTCAATGTATTAGCATGCTTATTTGATAAAGGGTAAAAATATGATGCATGGGCGAGTACGCTTTCAGTATATTTTTAGGATGGATGGCATGGATAATTTTGGTATATATTGTGTGCATTGGCAAAGCACAAAAGCAGGAATTTTTTGACACAAGAGTGCTAAAGAAGATTATTTCAGTTTTACCCTTTGAATGAGAAGAATATTCTACCTTTAAATTTATTTGTAGTCTTGTGTATGTTTATTAATACTTTTGAATATAAAATTCCCTTATTAATCATCCCACCATGTTGAAAAATTTAGTAATTTATGGATGAATATTAGTGTGCATGTGTATCTTAACAATATTATCATGAGACTTTCCCTCAATGCATAAAGTGTTTACCTTAATATTATACTTAAAACTATTGGTTTGTGTATGTAAAATCCATTTTAATATCAATTTTGCATGTACTCAGTCAAAGACCTCAAACAAGTTTGGTGTATCACCCCAATCTTGAATCCATTTACAATCATCTTTTACCTTCAAACCATAGAAAATTATTTTAGGATACATCATGAAGGAAATAAACTTGATACCAGAGACTCAACTCAAAATAGGTATACCCATAGCCCTGAGGTGTTTCCATTGTATCTACAAAAGAGAGAGATCCATTTTGCAAGATTAGAACACATACATTAATCTCTCTACAAGGTGAACTTTCGAGAGATAAAATTTATTGGCACACCTGATGGGATAACGATTTAGATCTGTGAGCAAATTGCAACAATTGACAACATAATCACATCAAGAAAAAGTTACTTTTGAATTTAAAAGCTGCAAAAATTTATTCTAAAGGTTTTAATATTTTTTTGGTGACTCTGTAAAGCTAATTTCAGACTAGTTTTGTAGCATGTTCAATTTCTAAAGTGACTACAAGATCATCAGTAAGAGGAATTCCTTTTGATTTTATTTCCTTACCTTTGAATTCTATAAGAAGAAGAAGAGTTGGTAGCACCCTACCTTATAATAGGTCTAGTTTTAGAAACCCTCCTCCTAATATTCCTTCACCACATATTAATTTCTTTATTCAAATCCCATTTTTTGAAATGGCTATTCAACAACCTAGGAGTTTTGTGACCTTTACTAATGGAAGTCCATTTGTAATTCAAATTTATCATGATATCCCTAATGCTTCCATGAAAATATTTCCTTCATTTACTGGTGGAAATAAAGTTACATCTACAGAGAACATCAAATATGTTGCAGCCCTATCTGGAATCCATAATATTACTCATGAAGATGTGGCTTTGAGTCTTTTAGCTGCATCCTGTAAAGGACAAGCCTTGTAATGGTATAGAAATTTAGATATTGAAAGAATAAGAACTTGGGATGATTTAGGTGGTAAATTACTGAAACAATTTGAATATAATTAAGAACATTTATCCCTCATAGAACATTTGTCTACCATTAGAAGAGCTCCTCATGAATTTATGGCTAGTTTAAACATTCATTTTTCTAGAACTTGGGAAAGAATCCCAACAAGTTTTCATCCTTAGGTTGACCATGCTTTCCTTTATTATGTTAGAGCATTAAATAGTGATATTTCAAGTATGATTAATTCTATGTGAGGTGACACTCTTCCTACAGCTTATGACATTTCTATAAAGGTTGAAAACAGTCTTATTTAAGCCAGAAAGTTAGCACCAAGGCATTCAATGCCTTTTTTAGTAGACTTGGCACCTATCTCATAGCCTATAACCATTATAGAACCTGTTATTGCAGTTCAGTTGGATGAAGTTTTGGAAACATTTAAAACTATGGGAAACAAGATCACTTTGATTAAAAATAGAATTGCATTACCTAGCAGGCCTTATCAGGATCCTTATAAGCAAAACTAACAAAATAGACAACCTTATCAGCAGAATCAAATATATAGGTAGCCTTATCCACAAAGGTAGTTTAACCCAAAGGATTTTACACCATATAATGATTTAGTCCAAGTTAATATGGCTAAAGAAGAATGGTGTCAACCTTGTAATCAACCTCATTCAGTTGGAAGTTGCCCAAATGATTTCCTAAATATAATTCTTATTACACAACCTCAACGTGACACATTTTTCATGCCTCAAATGAAGGGTGGGCAACAATAAACTTATGTTCACAAACCACCTAAAAAAACTTAGTCAGTTTTAGCGAGGGTGATTTCATTGTAGTTACTACTAGGGCTCAAGAAAAGGCCAAAGAAAGTGAGAAACAACAAAATAGGCATGTCCTACCCACATTCACTGATAAAATGACTACATTCTAAAAATTAGCTAACAGTTATGTTGTTCCACAAAAAACAACGTGTGTTTCAGTTGGTAAAGAGTAGTAAAAACAACTACAACCTGGTCTAAGAAAATTATTTATACCTCAACTATCAAAAGTAGCTGAAGCAGAATAATTTTTTGCTAAGGCCTATGCTAAAACAATAGATTTTGTTTCCAAATTTTTTTCTTCTTTGAACATTGTTGATGTAATGAAAAAGCATAATGTTAATATCTCAATGTGGGATGCTCTAAGTATTCCAAGACAACAAGAGCTACTTTCTCATCAATTTGCTAAGCTGCAGATTTCTTCAAAAATAGCAGAAAAGGAAGTTCAGAAAATATATATGGTCTTTGGAAAATGGAAGAGGACCACATTAAAGAAGTTAAATGGATGGTTCAAAAGGTTTAATATGCTCAAGACATCAAGAAACCACCACCATTTTATTTGACACTAATTATTGGAGAGCATCTTATTCACAACTATATGGTTAAGAGTGGTACAACCAACAAAGTTATGCCAAAAGCAATTGCAAAAAACTTGGATTTGAAGTATGAAACTACAGAGATGAGTGTGTTACAGCTTGATGGTACTACAAGGAATACACTTGGTGTCATAAAAAATCTAGAGGTAACCTTAAATGCTTGTCTGAATGTTTTTATATTGCAAGCTGTTACTGTTGTGGATTTACCTCCTTACTTTGCTATATGCTTATCTAGAGATTTCACAGCAAAAATAGGAGGTTATCTCTCTTTAGATTGGTCTTTTTTGTTCTTCACTACACTTTATGGGACATAATTTACTATCAATTCTAAACCGTTGGCTAGATTTCACATCAAGCCTTACGCTTCTAATGCATTAGCTAATTATATAACCTTAGACCAATCTAATTTTGATAATACAACTCATGTTTCAACACTAGATGGTGTTTCTAATCTATTTATGAATGAAAACACACATGAAGAACATGCTCATGATCCTTCCAAAGAAGTTTAAGAATATTTGTTTTGTGTGTACTGCCTTCATGAGGAAAACACACCAATTCCGTTGTTATCCAAAACATAAAATGCAATGAAGGGGATTTGGAAGCTTCATTTTGGTGGAGCTAAGAACAAGAAAGGACATGGAGTAGGTTTGATGCTCACTTCCCCCACAAAGAAAAGGTATTTCTCAACTTTGAGTCCCAAATTTTCGTGCACTTTTAATGTAGCTAAATATGAAGCGTTAATTCATGGCTTACTTTGGGCCAGAAAGAGAGGTATTAATGGAAGATTTCAATGCTATCAATATCCAGTCCATTCCTAGAAGAGAAAATAAGCATGCACATAGACTTGTAGCAATTGGTGCTAGTTTTGTAGTCTTGGAATGGATTAAAAACTACAAAATTTAGCTTCACATAAAGATTATTTTTAGGCTTCTATACCTGATAATGATTTGAACGGGCATGTTTTTAAAATGATGAACAGATTTTTAGGTTTTCATGGCAAGAAGCTAAATTTTCTGCAGCAAATCAAGATAAATTGTAGAACTTATATGGTGACCAAATTGTAAGGAATTTATTTATCTGAAAATTATGTTCCTTAGCTGAGAAAATTTCATTTATCAATCTTTGTAAGGAATTTAAGGATGTTTTATCTTCTAAATACCAATACCTAAAAGGGTTTGATACTAGTTTGGCGCAACATACTATTGAATTACAATCAAATTCCAAGCCAGTTTGGAAAATACAAAGGCTTGCAAATCCTAATATAAAACATTTAATGAGAAAAGAGTTATCTAAGTTGATCGAATTAGGTATTATATTTTTAGTTAAGCATTCAAGGTTGGTAGCCAATCTTGTCCCTATTCGGAAAAAGAATGGAGAAATAAGATTGTGTGTGGATTTCAGAGATCTTAATAAAGCTTCACTAAAAGATCATTACCCACTATCCAATATGGATTAGATTTTAGGAACAGTTTCTAGTTCTAATAAATTATCTCTTTTGTAAGGTTATAGTGGATACAATTAGATTTTATTCCGAGAAGAGGATAGGTACAAAACAAATTTTACCACCAAGTGGGGTACTTATACATACAAAAGAATTCATTTTCACCTTTCAAATGTTGGTGCAACATTTCAACATGCAATGGAAATGGATTTTCATAGCTTTTTAAATAAAGGCATACTGATTTATTTGGATGATGTTACTATATTTTTTAAAAAAGAGATGAATTTATCTAATACATCTAAGGTAGTATTTTTAGTTATGCAGACAATTTAGAATATCTTTGAATCCAAAAAATTCTATCTTTTCGATACATCAAGGTAAATTGCTTGGTCATATTATTTCTAAACAAGGTTTAACAATTGAGCCTTTCGTAATTGAAGCCATATCAAAAATATTGTTGCCTCATCAAAAGAAGGCATTAGAATATTTTTTCTAGATTTTACAGCATTGGTTAAACCATTGACAACTATGTTGAAGAAAGAGAATACTTTCTCTTGGACCAACGAAGGGAGAGAAGTTTTTGAAGCAATTAAAATGGCCATTTCTCAAGATCCTACTCTTGCAAATCAAAATTTTTATAAATATTTTACAATGTATGAACTTGCAGGAGATGAAACAATATGAGCCATATTAACTGAGGTTAATGATGAAAATATTGAGCATCTAATTAGTTTATTTGGACAAAGTTTACATGATTATGAAACAAGGTACACATTTCTTGAAAAATAAGTACTTTCAATAATCAAAGGACTAAATAATTTGAAGTATATGCTTTCAAACAACAAGATACATTTTCTTGTTTCTCATCCAAGTGTAAAACATTTCTTGTTAAATAAAGAATTGAATAAGAAGAGAGAAGACTAGATAAAAAAAGTCATGGAATATGATGTTGATATCTATGTTGTGAGGATAGTTCGAGGTAAAGGTTTGTGTGAGGATCTAATTGCTAATATGGAAAAACAACATGTTATAGAATTAGAAGGTCCAGAATAACATGCCAAAGTTATGTATCAGCAATCAAATCTCATGGTTAAATTAGAAAATCAGAAACCTGAGCTTGTTCAAGAAGTTCAGGAATCAAGATGGATGACTGATTTAGTTAACTATCTATAGTATGACACTTATCTGAAAGGTATGGACAAGAAAAAACAAAGGTATTTCAGGTTACAAATTATACCTTATTTTTTATTGATGGTGTGTTATTCGAAAGGGATATAAATGAAATCTTGCTGTGATGTGTCTATTATAATAGAATTTAGTAATTGTTATTTGAATTCCATGAAGGACCTGCAGGAGGTCATTTTTCAGCACGTGCCACAACCTTAAAAATTATTAAAGTTGGTTACTACTAGCCCAACATATTCAAAGAATTTTTTGAATGGATCAAAAAGTATAAGAAATGTTCTCTCTTTGTTGGAAAAGAAAAATTAGCTTTGTTTCCCTTACAACCTATTTTAGTTGATCAACCTTTCATACAGTGGGGTCTTGAATTTATTAGCATGACAAACCCACCTTCATCACAAGGACACAAGTGGATTTTGACTGCTACATATTATTTCGCACGCTAGACTGAAGCAATATCCTTGAAATATGCTAATGAAACTTTGATACTATACTTTTATGAAGGTATAGTTTACAAATTTGGTGTTCCAGTAACTATCATCTCAGATAATGCCTTAGCTTTTCTTTGTGTAAATGTAACCAATTGTGTTTTCAACCATATAATTTATTTAACTTCGTCATCTAATTATTACCCACAAGATAATGGGTTAGCTGAAAGTACTAACAAGAATATTTTAAGTATAATCAGAAGAAAACTCAAAGATAACCAGAAAGCTTGGAATGTAATGTTGAATTTAGCACTTTGGGGTGAAAAAGTGACTCCTAAAATATCTCTTGGCAATTCACCACACAAGATTATTTACGGAAGAGAAGCAAGAATGCCTATTTTAGTTGTGTTACCTACTCTAGATTTAGTACACCAGATGGAGCTACTTGAGAATGAACCATTATCGATTCTTTATGTAGAATTAATGGAGTTAAAAAGAGGTGAGAGATCAAGCTCATATGAACATGGAAAAGAATCAGAAATAGATGAAGAAATTTTTTGATAACAAGGCTAAGTTCAGAATCTTCAATGATGGACACATTGTGTTGAAATCAGATGTTGATCGTGGAAAACCAGGAAATCACACAAAGTTCAATACAATCTGGAGTGGTCCTTACGTGATTTTAGCTTGCAAATAACACAATGCATTTCAGCGCTCGATGATGAATGGAGAGGAACTTCCCATTCCTATGAATGGTATGTTTCTCAAACACTGTTACTGAAAATCATATAGTGTTTGTTTAGAGTAGGATTTCCCTTTCAATAAGTGTAGTTCCTGCACATTGTAATGTTTTTTCAATTCAATAAGTGCATTCGTGCACGTGATCTGGTTTACCAGATCATTCCTAGTTTTATTTTATTTGGAATGGTTAGACCTTCAGTAAGGTAGATTTTGATTACATTCTTTGGACTCCATACCCAATGGACAAGAGAAAGGCACATGTTTACAAGCTAGCAGGTAGCTTTCCCCACAAGATAGCCAAAAATGTTGATAGTTTTTGCACTTGTGAAAAAATGGGAAACTTGAAACTTCTTTATGATGGATGGCATTGATGAAGTGAACCTAAGTTAGGGGAGTATCATTCAGTTCAATATTTTTTTTGTTGGATTAAGTAATTATTACATGAAATTTGCAGCTATGTGTGCTGTTACAAAACGTAACAGATCACATAGTCTACAATTTCATGAGTATCCTCAGTAGAGAACACAAAGAGCCAAAGGATATATGTTTTATCTTGATGAAGACATGAAATATAGGAATAGATGAAGTGATAGGTTTTGGAACAACAATCGTAGTTACAGATTGTAGCATTCAAGGTTCATTGTTAAAATTACAGGTATTTTAAAATTTCTTTCCTTCATGATTAATACATTCAATTATGCTATTGAGTTTTTTAATTCACCATACAATGCATATACAAAGATGAAATGGAAAAATAAATACACAACTCAGTTTCAGAATTCAATGCTTTATTCATAAGGAATTTCAAACGTTCCCACACAAGCCATGGGATATAACTCAAATTAAATTATGACTACTGAAGTAAGAGGTACATATGCAAGAAAAATAAAGTAAATGTGTATGGAAGAACCCATCATTTCCTTGGGTTTCTTTTATTTCAGTAAATGTATCTCTAGTTCTAGTTTTATTCCATCTTCATCCTCGTTGCTTGCCAAATGGAACTATACCTGAAAATAGAAAAGGAAACATTGTCAATTTTTAGCTGAGGGTTGATCCATATTCCTATGCTGTCCAAATTCATCCAAGTTAATTGCTGGACAACAAGAAGAATAAATTACATGAGGATTAAAGGCACAATTGATAAAATCAATATTATGTAGCAGTATACATGAGTCATTCACTTAGAGAGAAGAAAGAAAAAAAACTATGGAATAAAAGAGAGCCTAAAAAGCCTAATTTTCTAACCAATTTATCTAATGTGCAGATACAAGTAAGAAGAGAGAATTCATTCATTTTGTAACTTGAATCAAAAAGGTACATTTATTTCAGTTCAAATTAAAGGCCGCAGTTAACTGGAATGAGAAAAGATTACAGCTGAAATAGAATGGAAAAGCAAATCTGGGAAAATATTCACAGGGCTTCACCATGTAAAATGGACATTTTACATATTTCCAGCATGCTATTTCAAACTAATACACGTTTTAGAGTTGTAGATAAATGAAACAGTAATGCATAAAGTAGTTAATGCATTGTAAGGTAGAAGATAACATTTACAAAAATTCATCTTCCAACAATAAGCCATAATTCAATAGATGAAGGATACAGTTGCCATCTCAAAGAAAATAAGTGTTACAGTTTAGTTAAATATAACTAAGAAAGAAAGGACCAAATTCACATTTCCAGGTACTCTTTTCAAAATTTCATCAAGAATGATTCAATAATGCTCGAAGTAATGCTCAGATATCAAATAAGAAATGGATTATAAATAAACAAGTTATCAGAATATGGAAAAAATCTCTCAGAAAGTAGTAGATTAACATCATATACAAATAAGCACAAATACATAATAAAATAAGCTAAGAAGAGAACGATTTCAAAAAAAATAAGATCAATTTTTATCTTCCATAAATTACAGGATTACAATATCAAGAAAAGAAGTATTAAAATTTTAACTGTAAAGGAAACAACACAGTGGATCTTAAAGTCATAACTACCATGCAATCCAAGGAAATTTCAAGATGCAAAATTTGATATAGGATCTATATGGTTACAGAAAAAGTAGAGCACCCAAGCAACAATTTCAAGAAGGTGTATCATAAGCCTTCACGATTTATAGTTAGCCATTCCAATCAAAGTGTAGTTATTTAATTGATCATTTCAGACTACAGGTTTTCATGAATTGAACTCAAGAAATTGCTTCTAGTTCAACACACAAACGAACAAAGTAAAGAGCAATGGATTATTAGAATTACATAAATAAATGCAGAATATCAACCTCAAAAGTATAGCAGAAAGAGATCAACCAGATGATAAAATAAAAGACTATGGCTTTCATATTTTCTAACAGATTGATAAGTGCATAGGTACAAATTTATTTTACAACTAAGAAACAAACGTATTCCTTTTGAAACATATGGGAGTCATTGATCAGTGAGTAGAATCAAGATTTTTCAAGATTAGAGAACTAGTGAACTAAATATACATATCAAAGTGCTACTTTTAGAAGCATATCATCAGAAGGAAGTCACTGAAAGATAAAAGGAGAGGCTTATTAGACTTTAATTTTTTAAATTTTGTTTTCAGATGTGGTTCTCAAAAGTTATGCATTGAATACTGGTCTGGATTGAGGAAATAAATGTCAAGTACAACTAGAACACATATTCGCTAGAATAGAGTGTCATATTTTATATTGTGAAAAATGGAAAACAACCTTACAATAGAAACAAAAATACAAGTATTTTAGATTCTTCTTGTACAAGCTATAACAGTTTTGGGAGATTTATATTTTTGTACATAAAACCAAGATTTTCTAGTCTTTAAAGTTGTATAAGATATAAGATATTTTCATTAAACAATTTAAGTAGAGTGGTTCCCCTGGACATCAAATATAGAGCTAAGGGTATGCATTTATAGCTATGAGAATTGAAGAAAATAAGTAAAATAATTACTTAGGACGACATCATCAAAATGCACAGAAAAGGTGATATAAGAGTACAAAGTTTTAATGAGACATGTGATAGTTACGGCTCAAGCAAACACATATATGGACAAAAGGATATAAATAATAAAGTGAAAGATTGAATAAACTCAAGATAATAGTAAAGGTAGAAAGGAAATAAGCCGATACAGAATATACAAAGAATGGTAAAGAGTTACCAATAAAGTGACAAACGAAACTAAAATATCAACTTATGTGCTTACGGACAAGCATTAATCAAATACAAGGAAAGAACGTATCAAGCCCAGAGTAGAAATTCAAATGGGGATTAGGAACAATTTTACGAGCTTGTTCATCAACGAGTTATCACCAAGACTGATGAAACGACATATTCAACATCTCATACCCATCAAAGCTTAACCAGGGTTCGATCTCAGAAATTAATAAGAAAGGTGATGCTACAATACCCATCTCGGACAAAGTACATTTTTAGAAAGAAATAAGAAAACTCAGATCTCAAGATCAATGTAAGAATTTTAGTCAAAATAGATAGCATATCTCAGAGCTTCATAACACTAGAGAAGGCAGTCAAAGAATGATCAAACATTTTAAAGCTTATCTCAGAGGAGGAGGAGACCAAAATATATCAAGCTTATATTCTTATATAGATAACAGTGAGTAAAAGGAAACCCATGTCTCGTCCATAAGTGCCATATAGATCACTATAAGTGTTTCAAGCTAAAAATAGAGTTGGGTTTTCATGATGCCATACATTAATAGGAAAATGGTGAAAATAAAATATAGATATGAGTTGAAAAAAACACGAAAATACAACTGAGATATTGCACTCAGGAAGTGATTTTGTACATAAAAATCTTTCCCATATGGTCATTGAAAGAAAAGTTCCATGTTGTAGGCTCATTGAAATTTTTATACAAAATTGAAAGGAAAATATTGAGAGAATCACTTACTCAAGAAAAATGGTGACCTCTGCAGTGAGGGAAAATTTTATCTGAGCCTCCAAGGAAGATCATTCATTCAGAGTGTTTGTAATAGGATAACCAATGTCATAGAAGCGTAGTGACTCAAAGAAACCAGGTTTTGAAATGTTTGGTAACATCAGTCAGCACTCAGAAAGCTCAAAACATAAACTCCATTGAAGGTAGAAAGCTCAAAATTTACAGCAACCCTTCAATCAAGCTTGAGAAAGAAAAAAACAATGGTGATCTGAAATGATTTTGCGAGGGATTCGCCCCTCAGAATGAGAAATAGAAATGATCAAATGATGAAATCGATAAGATTTTTAAAGACCTAACTTTCACCGGGTTAAAATTAAGTCAAAGTATTGATGATGTGAGATCAATCAATACTCAAGATCAACTATCAAAATCTTAACCACTACCAACTACCCTGCTAACCATGGTTTGAATCATCTACCATATTAAATGCAAGGTCAAAAACCCTAACTAAAGATGTAGTGAAATCAACAGAGGTGTATTATGTCGTAAATATCATACAGGCTAGATACAATAGTAATTCCAACGCAAATTGCCACCAACCACATTAAAAGCCAAATCAAAACCCTAATCAAAGATCAAGATAAATGGTCGGTACTAAAGCTAGTTAGAGAATCAATGACCAATGTTAGTTTTAATACAGACTTAGGTGTACACTTGACTCAACCCGAGTTAGATGCCACTGACAAAGGAAAGGGTGAGTCAGTATGGGAGGGGGCTAGCTCACATCATTCAAATAAAATTATGGCATTGACCGATTAAGGTCTAAAACATAAACATTTAGATCATAATCACCAAAAGGTAAGATTTACCTTTTGCCCATGTTTTTCAATAATTTATTAATTAAAGGGGACCAAATCATATGAATGTAATGATCTTACCAAAAGGTGGTTGAATATTCTAATATGCAATCGAACCAAATGAGGCCTGTGACTATGCTGGCAAGACTATAGTCTAAGCAAGAATAATCAATGTGGTCACCTTTTTTTAAAAAATGATGACATCAAAAGGTGAGTTAATATATACACTTATATCAGGTTAAATGCATCACATAACCTTTAACAAATCAAACTAGATCAACTTCCTCGAATGATAGGATCAAATACATGTGGCATAGCCAATGGAAGGAAACTGCCTTTACATCATGAGACATGTGGTGCCCACATTCTTAAGGGGTATGTTGTAAATTTTATCCTACATATTATCACTAGAAACAAATAAAATTATGCATAGAGATGTCAACATCAGAGCTTGAAGGTGGTCCCCATGTATTGGGTGATTTTTTGTAAAGTATTTTAAATAAAGAAATATTTTTACTCACTGAGGGAGATCAAATTTTGCATGTGCATCCAAGGGGATTTGTTAGATTGTTATGTTTATAATTGCAAGTGGATCCAAATTGCAGATGTCACATCAAGCACTAGAATCAAAAAAATTGCATGCACATGGAAGAAAAATTGCTCATCAAGAAAGGTTTATTATTAGAAGAATTATTCACTCATGCTTTATTAAAATAGAATAGTCAGCTGCAGTTTGACCAAGTGGTATTTTTTGTAACCCAAGGCTATTAATGCCTAAATTTATTAGCGTGCTTATTTTATTCCTTTATTTATTAATATATAAAGGGTAAAAATAGGATGCATGGGCGAGTACTCTTGTAAATATCCATGATTTAATCAAATAAAAAACAAAACATTGCATAATCAAATAATCAAATAATAAAACCAAAGATATTGTAATTCATTCAGGACAAATTCCCAATGGAGAAATTACATATAAATAGATCAATGAACTCCTATAATTAAAGATTCAAGGCTAATCTCTAAGTCCTCTCAATATCCTAAATATCTGTCAACTATGAGTTGTGCATTGCAACTGTTTTTTCACTCTCATATATTATTTTATAAATATTAAAAACTATTACTACCAAATAATCCAAACCACTCCTAAGTGTTCACATTATGAACAATATTTATGTAACAGTCACCCCCTTAGTGTGAACATGGTGAAAATTATCTCCTATACCTGCTCATGATCTAAAAAGAAATCAATGTTTTTAATGAGTACCAACAACTCAAACAATATGAGGTTTTCAAAGACAACATCCAAATCAAAAAATGGTTTTATAGTGGAACCATCCACTACATAGCATCATACATTATTTTTCTCATGTCATTGTTTCTAACTTAGAGGGATTACAAAACAGAAATTATGCTCATGCAGGTGCTTTAAAAAAGAATGTTACTTCTATTCATCATTCCAACATAAAGTAAATACACAACAAAAAATAAATAAAATGTCACCAATACAATGAAGCAATCTCTTTGTTCGTGACTAACAAGATATTCCAATTTGCTTCCATCCTCCTATGCTTCCATCCTCCATCAGGAACTACTTAGTATAGGTAGTCATCTTCATCCTCCTTTTGTTCAAGTTCATATTCTTCTTCATTCTCTAACTCTTTTTTAACAACTGCATTAGCTTCATCCATTTTCAGCTTTCTTTCTATGATGTCCTAGGCATGAGTAATACAAAAGGAAGATTTATGTCCTTTTTCTTACAATAAAAGCATACTAATTCCTCTTTGTTTTTGAAAATATTAGTATGCTTCCTTTTAATATAAAGAGTAGTTTCTTCCTTAATATATTCTTTTGTTATTTTTTCTTCAGCTAGTAATGTAGAAATCATGCCTTCAAGTGAATAAGAAGGTATTTGACCAAGATTAAAAACTACATTACTATATTTTGGAGGTAAATTATTTAATAAAATAAATTTTGCATCTTCATCATCTACCCGAGCACTTAGTTCCATCAGTTGTCTTAGAAGAGATCTACGATCCTTAATATGACTTGACATAGTTGCACCCTCATTCATTTTCAACTTTAATAACTACAACTTAAGTGAGAATTTAGCATTCACAGCCTTTGCACCAAATGTCTAACTTAATGAATCCCAGACATGTTTAGAATGTTTTTATGAGTCTATATAATGTAACTTAGTATCTACTAAAGCAAGCCCAATAATGGATATTTCTTTGTCATCCCTAGTTTTCCATTCAAGCAATTTCGCAGCATCTGTTGGTTTTGGTTCTTTTCCACTCGCAATTACCCAAAGGTTCATGTTCATTAATTGCATTTGTATTATCACCTTCCATGTTTGAAAATATATTCCATTGAATTTATCTAATGGAATTTCCATAATAGGTGTCAAACTCAGTCGAAAAATCACCCTTATAATAAACATTAGACACTAAAAGTAAAATTTTCTGACATATTTGCCAAAAATGGAAAAAAAAAATTGTCAAGCAATAGAAAACACAAGATCAATGTGTAGAGATAAAACAAAATACATATTTTTAAAAGAAGCACATTAATCTGAGTTACTAGCTGAAAGTTATGGAAAGTTTAAGTTATAACTCCAACATCTTCTCGTACCCTTTCCAAATTTAGCAAAGCCATTTTTGTACTTCTATTTTTTTCATCTGTGTCCAACAAAGAAAAGAAACGCAATACCTCTGTCATTGCAGATACATATATTACAAGAAGTCGCATTGCAACCAATTTTGGATTCACCTGTGTGAAGTGTCACTACTATTGGTAGATAAAAATGTAGGTCGCAGATTTGATTCCAACGAAACAAGAAGATCATAGATTTGATTCCAATGAAACACGTAGATCATAGATTTGATTCTAATGAAACAAATTCATTCTATATCAAAACATCTCACAAAATCCTATAGGTTATCATTACGGTCTAACTCGCTCTGATACCAAATCTTGTAAATGTCCATGATTAAATAAAATAAAAAACAAAACATTACACAATAAAATAATAAAACCAGAGGTATTGTAATTCATTTGGGACAAATTTCCAATGGAGAGATTACATACAAATAGCTCAGTGACCTCCTATAAGGAAGGATTCAAGGTCAATCTCTAAGTCCTCTCAATATCCCAAATATCTCTCAACTATGAGTTGTGCATTACAACTATTTTGCACACTAATATATTATTTTATAAATATTCACAACTATTACTACTAAATAACCCAAACCACTCGTAAGTGTTCACAGTATGAACAATATTTTTGTAAAAACTAAACTTTTAGTCTATTTTTAGGATGGGTGGGATGGATAATTTTGCTATATATTGTGTGCATTGCCAAGGCACAAAAGGAGGAATTTTTAGACATACGAGTGTTGAAGTAGATTTTGCCAGTTTTTCCATTTGAATGAGAAGTATATTCTACCTTTCCAATTATTTGTAGTCTTTTGTATGTTTATTAATCCTTGTGAATGTCATATTCTCTGGTTAATCATCCTACCTAGTTGAAACATTTAGTAATTTCTGCATGAATATTAGTGTGTATGAGTAGCTTAATAGTATTGTTGTGGGACTTTCCCTTAATGCATCAAGTGTTTGCCTTAATATTCTATTGAAAACTACGATTTTATGCATTTAGATTCCATTTTCATATCAATTATGCATGTACTCAGTCAAAGACCTCAAACAAGTTTGGTATATCACCTCATTTTTCAATCCATTTACAGTCAACTTTTACCTTTAAACCCCAAAAATATTATTTAGGACACATCAAGAAGGAACCAGCCTCGATACCAGAGACTCACCTTAAAATAGGTATACCCACATACTTGAGGTGTTTCCATTGCATCTACGAAAGAGAGAGATCAATTTTTCAAGCTTAGAACACCTGCAACCATCTCTCTACAAGGTGAACTTTCGAGAGATAACAATACTTGAAAAACAAAAATAATATAATATCACATAATTACATTTATTGATGGGTCCCCATGACCAAAATAGGCACATTTCTATAATCATGATGTCTGAAAAACATTAGGTATATCCAAATTTTTCAAAGAAATTATATAGTCCAAAAAATTGGTCTTCTACGAAATAAGACTACCATTAGCAAGTTAGAACATTCAATATGCATATTAGTGAATCCTCATATCTTAAAATTACACTAGCCTCTTGTTAACCATAACTATGAAAGTGTGAACCATACGACATGATAAGGCCAAAATCTATCTCGTTAATGCACAAAAAATGATCTTATTTTACTCTCCTTTTTATCAAGTTTGACTACATTTTATGATTTTTGTTTGATCCAATGTACGTGAGGATCTAATTTTCCATATTTTATTGAATTTAGTTATAAAGTTTAAAAAATCTCTAATTCCAAACAAAGTGTGTTGAAATTTAGTTTTTGTAGTAAAACAGGTCATAATCAGTCAGAGAACAAAGTTTGAAGTGATCAACATGTTTTTGAGATCCTTAGCTTCAATACGACTTAGTTCTAGAACTCTATCACATAGTTTATTAGCTCTATTGCTTGATTCTAGAACTTTTAGACTTGGTTCTAGAACTCAAGCACTTAGTTCCAAATCTCCTGCGTTTAGCTCTGGAAGTTTCATAGTTACATCACAAATAGTTCTCTTTAGTCCTAGAACTTATCCAAAGTTCCAAAATCAATGAGAATCTATTTCTTTTGTCAACATCCAATCATAAACAAATCAATGAGCCTTTCAATCAAGAGCACATCAGAATATTTCTGATTCTTCATACTCCAAGATCCAAGAATAACTTATCAGATAGCTATACATCTGGCAAGGTTCCAAATTCAACAACTATTTTGGGCATAATTTGGTTCCATCTAAATTGGTAGAATAGTTATGGATGTAAATGGATCTCTGAATGAAATATATATAAAGACTTGTAGATGTATTTAAAAAGGGAGAGAACAGATACAGATAGATACATAGTGATAGAGATGTAGAAATATACAATACATTTTTATAAGACATAATATTTCAACAATAAAATAGCCACTTTGTTTTGAGAGAATATCACTTTGTCAAATCTTGATTCAAGGTGGAGCAAGGGCCCATTCCTCCAAGAACCATGATTATCGTTTTATTAGTATTTATATTTCTAAATCAAATAGTGTAAATCTGTTAATTATGTAAATGCTTTTTTATTCTTTAAGTTGAACTATGTTTTATACTTGTCCCTGCAGGTGTTATAGACTAGATTTTCATTTCCTTTCAAGATTTTCACAACATTTTCAACCATGTCTTTATTTCCAAGCAAAGTGTGTTTACTTCTGCATTGTGTGTTTATTTCCAACAATCTATTTATTCTTGTATGTGTTCTTATTTCAAGCAATTCATGCCAGTAATGAGGTATTATTTCAAGAAGTTTCTTACAGCATAAAGATAATAAAGCTTTGGCCATGGAATCCTAAGGACACTGTGAAAAGACCCCCAAAAAATAAAACAACAAATACCTACATTAAATTACTAGATCACTAATATTTTCTTGTTGGATATAACTTCGGACACACCCATGGTTTGAATTTGACACAAATAAGGAGTTGATTAAGTTAAGGGAATAATGACATCCATTATTTTTGGTGCCCTTTCTAGGGACCCAATAGTTAGAATTGTCTAATTATGTTTCAAAAAGAGAAACAATCATATATCTATTAATTGAAGAACCTTCCCTACGTCATCATAAAATTTATGAGTAGACCAAGAGACTCCAAGGGTAGTTTCCTTCGAAAAATATCTGAACAAGAATCATCAGCATCTTCTTGATCAAATAAGAAAGTTTACAAGGAATTAGAAGCACCATTATCCCCTGCTAGACAAGAAGCATAATTGCGACCTTTGGAATTCTTGGATCAGTCACCAGAAGGAAGTGAAACCTGTTATCAATGAATCACCGCACCCCTGGATGTTGATCAGATTTCTAGTTTGATCACTCTAAGCATCCAGTGTGATTGGATAACATGGGTACTATCTCCAAGTTGTGGGACTTGCTACTTGAGATAGACCTCCAGAGAAGGCTGGTTCCTGCTCCTAAACTACCTGCCACAATCTACTCTAATGCAAGATAAGCTAACTATTCTAATCTAAATTTCCAAGGGACCAGGGAGAGAGAATACATAAAATGAAATCCTACATGAAAGCGGTGATACACCAGAAAAGGAGGGTGTGAGAGTAGTCTCCAAATGTGTGAAATACAGAGGCAAAGTGCACACTAGAAGAGGTGATAACAGTTCTCCACAATCTAGCAAAATGCATTCACAACAATATTTCAAACATGCACAATGATAATGGATCCCTACAAGAACATAATAATAGACACAATATCCTTGTAGAAAGATTAAAGGGGCAAGAAGAATGCAAGAAAACACAGCAGGGGAAGATACATCCACAAACTTGTATTTTATTGCTTCATGGTATGCACATTTCAATCTATTACAAGAAAAGGGCCTGGATCACCATGCAAGGAGTCCACTACAAGGGCCTGTAACACACTGGCTTTACAAAGCAATTTTGACAGAGCTTTGTTACCCAAAAACTCTCTCCTTTACAATGAGCCCAACACTCCAATTTATAGAAAAATGAGAAGGAAAAGAGAAGGGAAAATGGAAATCCCGAAATCTGTCCTTCAACCACCTGTAAGAGGCATTAAATTGAGTGAAAAGGTTTTCCATTACTTGTAAAATGCTCCCCATACTATCCCATGTGCTGCAGCAGAGAAAGAATGATGACCATGCCTCTTAATTGCACTCCCGGCTACCAAATAAAACACTGTTCTGAACCTGGCCACGTTTCCTTAAAAATATCAAACAATTGCTGATCAAAACTAGAATTTCTTGATTTCTGTGCATCGGGCTCAGAACCATGATTCCAATGGTACCAATTTTGTGCAATTTCGTTGAGAAATGCAAAAGTTATGGCCTTCTGAGTGTGGGCAGCAATTTTGGGTCTGGCAGGGGTTTTCTATCATTTGGCGGGAATGAGCATTGACTGACTGGAGTCGAATATGTTTCTTTCCAATTTTATGAAAATCGGAGCTCGGAGTCAAAATTTATGGCCGTTTGAAGTTTCCGGACCAAACGTTGACTTTTCTTCCCTGCCTTCGGCCATTTCAGATTTTCGCGTCCCGCGCGTCTCTTTTTCCCATTTGGTTTTGGTGCTGAAATTTCCCATTTCGGCCAAACCGGCCGGTTCGCGTACTCGCAGCCCATATGTCCCATTTGCTTTCGGACCGTCTGGGACAAATTCACCCGGTTCAGCCGGCTCGCGCCCTTTTGTCCCAACTGTTCCGGGACAAAAATTTTCATTTCGGCCGATTCGACCGGTTCACGTACTTTTGGCCCGCGCGTCCCAAACTGTTTCGGGCTGGCTTGACTCATTTCACCCGGTTTGGCCGGTTCGCGTCTTTTTGGCCCGCTCGTCCCAAAGGCGACCCTCTCAGCAGTTAGCCAATTTTTTTCTCTCTTTTCGGCCAGTTCAAATTTCCGCGTCCCGCGCGTCCTTTTGGCCTGGATGTCCCATTTGCTTTCGGACTGTCTGTGCTCATTTCGGCCGATCCGCACCTTTTTGTCCCACTTGTCCCAAATGCTTCTAGGACTAGGACTTAGCTAATTTTCACAAATTTTTCTGGATCAACCTACTTGCTTTCTGCAACTTTTTTCCGCGTTTTCTTAGAGCTTGCTCTTTTCAACCTGGACGGGAGAGTTAGAAAATTTCCTAAAGGGACCCTAGAAACCTGATATTTTGCTCTGAAACAATCAATTTTCCTGGGACTTGAATATTCTGATGTATGTTATCAAAATTTACCCTGGGGGGTGAATTTTGGATAACAAAACCTTTAGAAAGAGGATTATATCCCAAGACCCGTTTAGAGAAATTTTTGATTCACAATTGAGCAGTCAACCTCCTACTTCTGAATTTTCACCTTTTACAAAATATATCACATACCATATTGATTGTGAGAAAAGTCTAGAAGGTACTGCATAAATGGTACAAGAAGCTGAAAGAGAACCTAATAGGACTTTTAATTATCCAGTTTATTTGGATGATGATGATACACCTATGAATAATATTCACCTGCACATTTACCCACATTTAGAGGAATGCCATCTTAAGATCTTGAACAATTTCTATTTGAATTTAAAGTAATTTTTCAGACATATAATTACAAAATAGATAATCAGAAGCTCAAGTTGTTTTCATCTACCCTGAAGGATGTAGCAATGAGGTGGTTTATGGGATTAACATCTAATTCTATTACCACTTGGGCAAAAATGGAAATTTCATTCCTATATAAGTATCAAGACTACTATAGAGGGAGGAACAAGAAGGAATAATTTTTTGAAATCAACAAAGAGGAGGATGAGAATATGGAAGATTATTTAGATATATTCCTCTTTGTAAGTAAAAGATATGGAATTATACTACAAGAAGAGTTAAGCAAAACCATTTTTCTTAAAGGTCTAGATGATGAATCTAGGGAAGCCCTTGATGGAAGGTTGAAACATTGATCAATTTAGAATGAATGATATTTAAGATATTTGTAAAAGATTTTCAAGAACAAGGGGTGGACCTAGAAAAGGAAAAAATAGTTAAAATTCTGAACCCAGATATGAACAAATGGATGAATGAAATGCAAAACTTTAAAATAGACATTTTAGTTCAATAAACATCCACCATGAATAGATTTCAAGCTAAATAAAATGCTAAAACTGAACCATTAGCTATGTATTGTGCTAGATGCAGGAAGAAGCATGCAATAAGAGATTGTCCTCTGGATAAAATAGAAATGTGTCTTATCTTTGAATCTAGGAACCATGAGAGTAATGACTATTCTCTTCTACCACTTATTAAAAATTAGCTTAAACAAACAAACACTCCATCCACATCAGAAGAAGTAAATTTTGTCCAAAGCCAACCTAGCTAGCGGTCGTTCTTGCCTAGGTCATTTCCTAACACTTGGATGATGCCATGGGCAGCTCAAACACTACAACAAAGTTGGGGACAACGACCTTGGGTCCCTCAACTAACATGGAATCCTCAGGATTGGTCACGACAATATTCCTACACTATCAAAGTTCATGCATGTGGATATCTTGACAACATGAGGTATAAATTACATGAGGAGCAAAGCCACGACTGATAAAAGCACTATTTTGTAGCATCATACATGACTCATTCACTTAGACAGAAGAAAGAAAGAAAAACTATGGAATAAAAGAGAGGCCAAAAAGCCTAATGTTTTCTAATTAGTTTATCTAATGTGCAGATATAGGTAAGAAAGGTACGTTTATTTCAGTTCAAACTAAAGGGTGAAATTAACTGGAATGAGAGAAGATTACAGCTGAAACAGAATGGAAAAGAAAATCTAGGAAAATTTTGACAGGGCTTTGCCATGTAAAATGGACATTTTACATCTTTCCATCATGTTATTTTAAACTAATAAATGTTTGAGAGTTGTAGATAAATCAATAAATAATGAATAAAGAAGTTAATGAATGGTATGGTCAAAGATAACATTTATAGAAATTCATCTTCCAACAACAACCCATAATTCAATAGATGAAGGATATAGTTTCCATCTCAAAGAAAATAAGTGTTACAACTTAGTTAAATATAATTGAAAAATAAAGGACGAAATTAATATTTCCAGGTACTCTTTTCCAAATTTCATCAAGAAAGATTCAGTAAAGCTCAAAGTAACGCTCAAACATCAACTCAGAAATAGATTATAAACAAAAAAATTGTTTGAATATGGAAAAGAGCTCTCAGAAAGGAGAAGATTAATGTCAGCTACAAATAAGCACAAATACATAATAACTTAAACTGAGAAGAGAATGATTTCAAAAAAAAGATCAATTTTTATCTTGTAGAAATTACAGGATTACAGTATCAAGAAAAGCAGTATTAAAATTTTAACTGTAAAGGAAACAACACAGTGGATCTAAAATTCATAACAACGATGCAATCAAAGAAAATTTAAAGATGAAAAGTTGATATAGGATCTAGATGGTTGCATATAAAGTAGTGCACCCAAGAAACAATTTCAAGAGGGCATATCATAAAGCTTCATGATTTATAGTTAGCCATTCCAATAAAAGTGCAACTATTTAATTGATCATTTCAGACTACAGGTTTTCATGAATTCAACTCAAGAAAGTGCTTCAAGTTTCATCACACAAATAAACAGAGTAAAGAGCAATGGAGTATCATAATTACATAAATAAATATAGAATATCATCTTCAAAATCATAACAGAAAGAGATCAACCAGATGATAAAAGAAAAGCCTATGGATTTCATATTTTCTAAGAGATTGATAAGTGCATAGGTACAATTTTCTTTCACAACTACGTAACAAAATTTCTTCATTTTGCAAAGTATGGTAATCAAGGATCAGTGAGCAGAATAACGACTTTAAAAGATTAGTAGAACTAGTGAACCGAATATACATATCAAAGTGCTATTTTTTGAAGCATATCATCAGAAGGAAATCACTGAAAGACAAAAGGAAATTCTTATTGCAATTTAAATTTGTAACTTTTGTTTTCAGATTTTGTTCTACAAACTTATGCATTGAATACTGGTTTGGATTGAGAAATTAAATGTCAAGTACAAACTAGAACACATATTCCCTAGAATAGAGTGTCATTTTTTATATTGCAAAAAAGGGAAAACAACCTGACAATAGAAACAACAATACAAGTATTTCAAATTCTTCTTGTACAAGCTATAGCAGTTTTGAGAGCTCCATATTTTTGTACATTAACACAAGATTTTCCAGTCTTAAAAACCACATAAGATCTAAGATATTTTCATTAAAAAATTTAAGTAGAGTAATTCCCCTGGACAACAAAGATAGAGATAAGGGTATGCATTTACAGCTATGAGCATTAAAGAAAATAAGTAAAATAATTACTCAAGACGACCTCATGAAACCGCACAGAAAAGATAATACAATAGTAATTTTTAATGAGACATCTGACAGTTACAGCTCAAGCAGACACATCTATGAGACAGAAGGCTACAGATAAGAAAGTGAAAGCTCAAACAAACTCAAGATAACATTAAAGGAAGAAAGGAAATAAGATGATACATAAAATATAGAGAACGGTAAAGAGTTACCAACAAAGTGGAAAATGAAGACAATATATCATCTTATGTTCTCACGGCCAAGCATTATTCAAATACAAGGAAAGAATATTTGAAGCCCAGAGTACAAATTCAAATAGGGCTTCAGGAACAATTTTACGAGTCTATTAGTGAAAGAGTTATCACCAAGACTGATGAAATAACATATTTAACAAGCCATAGCCAATCTTAGCTTAAGCAGAGCTCGAGCTCATAAATGATCAAGAAAGGCTGATGCTACAATACCCATCTTGGACAAAGTACATTTTCAGAAGGAAATAAGTAAACTTAGACTTTGAAATCAATACAAGAATTTCAGTCAAAATAGATAGCATAGCTCAGACCTTCATATCACTAGAGATGACACTCAAAGAATGATCAAACCTTTTAAATCTTATCTCAGAGGATGAGAAGACTAAATATATCGAGCTTATCTTCTTCTATAGATAACAGTGATTAAAATGAAACTCATGTCTCATCCATAAGTGCCATATAGATCACTATAATCATTTCAAGCTAAAAATGAAGTTGGGTTTTCATGATGCCATAGAATAATAGGAAAATGGTGAAAATCAAACATAGATCTGACTTGAAATAAGTAGGAAACTACAAGTGAGAGATTGCACTCTGGAAGAGATTATGTACAGAAGAATCATACCCACATGGTAATTGAAAGCAAAGCTCCAAGTTGTAGGCTCATTGGCATTTTTATACAACATTGAAAGGAAGAAATTGAGGGAATCACTTAGAAAAATGGTGACCTTTGCAGTGAGGAAAATTTTTATCCCAGCATCCATGGAAGATCATTCGTTCAGAGTCTCTGCAATAGGCTAACCAACATCACCAAAGCATAGTGACTCAAAGAAACTGTGTTTTAAAATGTTCAGTAACGTTAGCCACTACTCAGAAATCTTAAAAAAACTCCATTGAAGGTAGAAAGCTCAAAATTTACAGCAACCCTTCATTCAATCTCGAGAAATAAAAAACAATGGAAGTCTGAAATGATTTTATCAGGGCTTCACCGCTCAAAATGAGCAATAGAAATGATCAAATGATGAACTCAATAATATTTTCAAATACCTAACTTCAATAGGGTTAAAGGTGAGTCAAAGGATCGATGATGCGAGATCAATCAGTACTCAAGATTAATGATCAAAATATTAACCACTGCCAACTATATCGCTAACCATGGTTTGAGTCATCTACCATATTAAATGTAAGGTCAGAAACCCTCATCAAGGATGTAGTGAAATAAATGGAGGAGAATTATGTGGCTAAGATCATATGGTCCAGATACAATAGTAATTTTAATACATAGTGCCACCGACCACATTAAAATCTGAATTGAAACCCTAATCAAAGATTAAGATTAATGGTCAGTAATGGAGCTAGTCAGATAATCAACGAACATAATTGGTTTTAATACAGATTGAGGGGTACAGTCGAATCAACCAAATTTATATTCCACCGAAAAAGGAAGGGGTGATTCACCATGGGAGGGGGAAATCCCATGTCATTCAAATAAAATTATTGCTTTAACTGAATAAGGTCTGAAACATACACATTTAGATAATGATCACCAAAAGGTAAGCCTTACCTTTTTACCCACGTTTTTCCATAATTTATTAATCAAATGGGATCAAATCATATGTATGTAATGATCTTACCAAAATTTTGTCAAATATTCCAATATGTCAATCAAACCAAATGAGGCCTGTGACTATGGTGACAAAACTATAGTCTAAGAAAGAATAATCAAGGTGGTCACCTTTTTTATAACAATGATGGAACCAAAAGGTGAGTTAATATATACACTTATGTAAGGTTAAAGGGATCACATTACCATAAAAAAATCAAACTACCTCAACTTCCTTGAATGATAGGATCAAGTACAGGTTTCATAGCCAATGGAAGGAAAGTGCCTTTACATCACGAGCCATGAGGTCTCCACTTTATTAAGGGGTATGTTGTAAAGTTTATCTTACATATTATCACCAGAGACAAATTAAATTATGCATGGATATGTCAACATCAGAGCCTGCAGGTGGTTCCCATGCATTGG
This sequence comes from Taxus chinensis, assembly GCA_019776745.2. NCBI lineage: Eukaryota > Viridiplantae > Streptophyta > Pinopsida > Cupressales > Taxaceae > Taxus > Taxus chinensis. Next base: position 249,564,106 of record CM034146.1, on the reverse strand, counting down.
GTGAAAGTATTATAAATAAATAAATATTTTTACTCGCAGAGGGAGATCAAATTTTACATGTGCATACAAGGGATAGTGTTAGATTATTATTTTTATCATTGCAAGTAGATCAAAATTTCAGATGTCACATCAAGCACTAGAAGATGAAAATTGCATGCACATGGAAGAAAACTTTCTCATCAAGCAAGGTTTATTATTAGCATAATTATTCACCGATGCTTTATTAAAAATAGAATAGTCAACTGCAGTTTGACCAAGTTTGTATTTTTATAACCCAAGGCTATTAATGGCTCAATGTATTAGCATGCTTATTTTATTCCTTTATTTATTAATAAATAAAGGGTAAAAGTAGGATGCATGGGAGATTACAATTTTTAGTCTATTTTTAGGATGGGTGGGGTCGATGGATAATTTTCTATATACTATGTGCATTGGCAAAGCACAAGAGGAGAAATTTTTGGACACAAGAGTGCTGAAGAAGATTTTGCAAGTTTTTCCCTTTGAATGAGAAGTATATTCTACCTTTCCAATTATTTGCAGTCTTGTGTATGTTTATTAATCCTTGTGAATGTCAAATTCCCTGGTTAATCATCCTACCCTGTTGAAAAATTTAGTAATTTCTACATGAATATTAGTGTGCATGTGTAGCTTAACAATATTGTTGTGAGACTTTCCCTCAATGCATCAAGTGTTTGCCTTAATATTCTAATGAAAACTATTGGTTTGTGCATCCAGAATCCATTTTCATATCAATTGTGCATGTACTCAGTCAAAGACCTCAAACAAGTTTGGTGTATCACCCCATTTTTGAATCCATTTACAGTCATCTTTTACCTTCAAACCCTAGAAAATTAGTTTAGGATACATCAAGAAGGAACCAAACTTGATACCAGAGACTCACCTCAAAATAGGTATACCCATAGACCTGAGGTGTTTCCATTATATCTACGAAAGAAAGAGATCCATTTTGCATGCTTAGAACACCAACATCCATCTCTCTACATTGTGAAATTTTGGGAGATAACACTTTTTGGCACACCCGTTGGGATAATGAATCTGATCTAAAAGAAAATTACAATAATTTACTACAGAATCACATCAAGCAAAAGTTAATTTTGGATCTACAAGTGGCACCAATTTATTCTAAATATTTAAAAATTTATTTGGTGATTCCGTAAAGCTGATTTCAGACTAGTTTTGTAGCATGTTCCATGCCTAAAGTGACTACAAGATCATCGGTAAGAGTAATTCCTTCTGAGTTTATTTATTTACCTTTGAATTATGAAAGAAGAAGAAGAGTTGGTAACACCCTACCTTCTAGTAGGCCTGGTTTTAAAAACCCTTCTCCTAATCTTCCTTCACCACGTATTAATTTCTTTATTCAAATCCTAGTTTTTCAAATGGCTATTCAATAACCTAGGAGTTTTGTGACCTTTACTAATGGAAGCCCATTAGTAATTCAAGTTTATCATGATATCCCTAATGCTTCCATGAAAATATTTCCTTCATTTACTAGTGGAAATAAATTTACACTTACAAAGAACATCAAAGATGTTGCAGCCCTATGTGCAACCCATAATATTACTCATGAAGATGTGGCTTTGAGTCTTTTAGCTACATCCTTTAAAATACAAGCCTTGCAATAGCATAGAAATTTAGATATTGGAAGAATAAGAACTTGGGATGATTTAGGTGGTAAATTGCTGAAACAATTTCAAGTTAATTTAGATTATTTATCCCTCATAGAATAGTTGTTTACCATTAGCAGAGCTCCTGATGAATTTATGGCTAGTTTCAACATTCATTTTTCCAGAACTTGGGAATGAATCCCAACAAGTACTAAGCCTCAGGTTGACCATGCTTTCCTTTATTATCTTAGAGGATTAAACAATGATATTTTTACTATGATTCATTCTATGGGAGTTGAAACTATTCTGACAGCTTATGACCTTTCTATAAAGGTTGAAAACAATCTTATTCAAGATAGAAAGTTAGCACCAAGGCCTTCAATGCCTTTTGTAGCAGATTTGGCACCTATCCCATATCCTATCACCATTATAGAACCTGTTATTGCAGCACCATCAAATGAAGTTTTTAAAGAATTTCAAACTATGGGAAACAAGATAACTTTGATTAACAATAGAATTACTTTATCTAGTAGGCCTTATCAAGCTCTTTATAAGAAAAGACAATAAAATAGCCAGCCTTATCAGCAGAATCAAAATTATAGGTAGCCTTATCTACAAAGGCAATTTAACCCAAAGGATTTTAATCCATCTAACACTTTAATCCTAGTTAATATGGCTAAAGAATAATGGTGTCAAACTTGTAATCAACCTCATTTAGCTGTAAGTTGCCCAAATGATTTCCTAAATATAAGTCTTGTTGCACAACCTCAACCCAAGATATTGTTCATTCCTCAAATGGAGGGTGGGCAAAAATATACTTATGTTCAGAAAGCACCTAAAAAAAACTTAGTCAGTTTTAGTGATGGTGATTTCATTGGATTTACTACTAGGGCTCAAGAAAAGGACCAGGAAAGTGAGAAAAAACAAAATAGGCATCTCCTGTAGGGTTAAAGCATATAATTGTGTCCCACTTTTTTTAAATATTTAATAATATGAAATACTTTTCTAGTTTTATTCATACCTTTAAAAGAATATGTTCCACAACCAAAACACTAACAAATACACATTTTAGGTTGAAAAGGTGGGTTGGGACCAAACATGTATTTTTAAGAGCTTAAATATATTAAGGTGTAGGGCATCCAAAAATTTACCTGAGTATTATTTTTATGTTGTTATAGTATTTTTAAATATTTATTTAGTAACAAGATTTTAAAATATATTTGGCCACTAAATGTGACACATTTACATGCTTTAACCCTGCACACATTCACTGATAAAACAACTACATGCCAAAAATCAGCTAACAGTTATGTTGTTCCATAAAAAAAAATAGGTGTTTTAGCTGGTAAAGAGGAGAAAAAACAACTACAACCTCGTCTAAGAAGATTATTTATACCTCATATATCAAAACTAGCTGAAGCAGAATAAGTTTTTGTTAAAGCCTATGCTAAAACAATAGAGTCTGTTTCCAAAACTTTTGCTTCTTTTAAGATTATTGATGTAATGAAAATGTATAATTTTAATATCTCAATTTTGTATGCTGTAAGTATTCCAAGACAATAAGAGGTACTTTCTCATGAACTTGCTAAGTTGCATATTTCTTCGAAAACAACAAAAAACGAAGTTCAAGAAAATAGATATAGTTCCTAGAGAAATAGAACAAGACCACATTAACAAAGTTAAATGGATCGTTAAAAAGGTTTTATATGCTCAAGACATTGAGAAACCACCACCATTTTATTTGTCCCTAATTATTGGAGAGCATCTTGTTCATAATTATATGGTTCACAGGAGTGCAAACAACAAAGTTATGCCAAAAGCAATTGAAGAAAACTTGGGTTTGAAGTATAAAACTATAGAGTAGAGTGTGTTAAATCTTGATGGGACTGTAATGAATATAGTTGGTGCCATAAAAAATATAGAGGTAACCTTACATGCTTGTCTGAATGTTTCTATATTGAAAGATGTTACTGTTGTGGATTTACCTCCTTACTTTGCTATATGCCTATCTAGATATTTCACAGCAAAAATAGGAGGTTATCTCTCTTTAGATTGGTCTTTTATGTTCTTCACTACAATTTATGGGACATAAGTTACTATCAATTCTGAACCGTTGGCCAAATTTGACATCAAACATCACGCTTCTAATGCATTATCTAATTATGCAGCCTTAGACTAGTCTGATTTTGATGATATAACTCATGTTTCAACACTAGATGGTGTTTCTAATCTGTTTATGAATGAAAAGACACATGAATATCATGCTCATGTTACTTTCAAAGAATTTTAAAACATATATTTTGTGTGTACTTCCTTCATGAGGAAAACAAACCAATTCGCTTGCTATCCAAAACATAAAATGCGATAGAAGGGATTTGGAAGCTTCATTTTGATGTAGCTAAGAAAAAAAAGGACAAGGAGTAGGTTTGATGCTCACTTCCCCCACAAATGACAGGTATTTCTTAGCTTTGAGTCCCCATATTTCATGCACTTGTAATGTAGCTAAATACGAAGCATTAATTCATGGCTTACTTTGGGCTAGAAAGAGAGTTATTAACATGTTACAAATTTTTGGTGATTCTGAATTGGTTATCAACCAAGTAAAAAATTTCAATGTTTGTTAGAATCCATTAATGAAGTATTATAGCTACAAAAAGTTTTAAACTTAATGGAATAATTGAATGCTATTCATATCCAGTCCATTCCTGGAATAAAAAAGAAGCATGTAGATAGACTTACAGCAATTGGTGCTAATTTTCAAGTGCTGGAATATATTAAAAATAGAAAAATTTAGCCTCACATAAAGTTTATTATTAGGCCTTCTGTACCTGATAATGATTTTAATGGGCATGTTTTTGAAAATGATGAACAAATTTACAGGTTTTTACAACAAGAAGTTTAATTTTCTGTAGTAAATGAAGATAAATTGCAGCACTTTTATGGTGACCAAATTATACTATTGAAGACTAATAAACTACCTCAAGGTGTGGTCACATTTGAAGACATATTTAGTACTGATGATGAGTTAAGGAAAGATAAAACAAAGATGTCAAAACATGCTAACAATTATGAAGGTATCTCAGTAGATGAAGGAAAAAATTTATTTCTCGGAAATGTATGTTCCTCAATTGACAATTTAAGGATGTTTTCACTTGGAAATACCAATAGCTGAAAGGGTTTGATGCAAGTTTGGCGCAACATATTATTGAATTACAACCAAATTCCAAGCCATTTAGATAAGAACAAAGGCATGTAAATCCTAAGATAAAACCTTTAATGAGAAAAGAGTCATCTATGTTGATCGAATTAGGTATTATCTTTTCAGTTAAGCATTCAAGTTAGGTAGTCAATCTTGTCCCTATTTGGAAAAAGAATGGAGAAATCAGATTATGTGTGGATTTCAGAGATCTTAATAAAGCTTCACTAAAAGATCATTACCCACTGCCCAATATGGATAACATTTTAAGAACATTTTTTTGTTCTGGTAGATTATCTCTTCTGGATATTTATAGTGGATACAATCAGATTCTATTCTGAGAAGAGGATAGGTACAAAATAAATTTTACCACCAAGTGGGGTACTTATGCTTACAAAATAATTCCTTTTGGCCTTACAAATTCCGGAGTAACGTTTCGACGTGTAATGGACATGGCTTTTCGTAGCTTGTTAAATAAATGCATACTAATTTATTTAGGTGATGTTATTGTATTTTTAAAAAAATCATATGAATATGTAATACATCTAAGGCATACTTTTCAGTTATTCAGATAGTTTAGAATATATTTGAATCCAAAAATTTCTATCTTTTTGTTACATCAAGGTAAATTTCTTGGTCATATTGTTTCTAAACAAGGTTTAGCAATTTAGACTTTCAGAATTGAAGCCATAACACAACTATCATTGCCTCATCAAAAGAAGGCATTCGAAGATTTTTTCCATATTTTATAGCATTGGTTAAACCATTGACAACTGTGTTGAAGAAAGAGAATAATTTCTCTTAGACCAAGGAAGGGAGAGAAGGGTTTAAAAAATTAAAACAACCATTTCTCAATCTCCTACTCTTGTAAATCCAAATTTTGATAAATATTTTACTATGTATGAACTTGTAGGAGATGAAACAATCTCAGCCATATTAACTCAGGTTAATGATGAAAATATTGAGCATCCAATTACTTTATTTAGAAAAACTTTTCATGATTATGAAACAAGGTACACATTTCTTGAAAAAAAAGTACTTTCAGTAGTCAGAGGACTAAATAATTTTAATTATATGCTTTCAAACAACAAGATACATGTTCTTGTTTCTCATCTAAGTGTAAAAGATTTGTTGTTAAATAAAGAATGGAATGAGAAGAGAGTAGGATGGATAACGAAAGTCTTGGAATATGATTTTGATATCCGTGTTGTGAAGATAGTTCAAGGTAAAGGTTTGTGTGAGCATTTAATTGCTGATATAGAAAAACAAAAGGCTATAGAATCAGAAGATCCAAAACAACATGCTGAAGTTACATATCAGTAATCAAATATCATGGTTAAACCAGAAAATCAGCAACCTGAGCGAGTTTAAGATGTTTAGGAATCAAGATGGATGACTTATTTAGTTAACTGTCTACAACATGACACTTATCTAGAATATATGGACAATAAAAAACAAAGTTATTTTAGGTTACAAGATGTTCCTTATGTTTTTATAAATTGTGTGTTATTTGAAAGGGATATAAACAAAATCTTACTACAATGTGTCTATTATGATATAATTCAGTCATTATTATCCGAATTTCATGAAGGTCCTACAAGAGGTCATTTTTCAGCACATACCATAACCTTAAAATTTATGAAAGCTGGATACTATTGGCCCAATATATTCAAAGACTATTTCAAATGGATTAGAAAGTGTAAAAAATGTGCTTTCTTTGTTTGAAAATAACATTTAGCTTCGCTTCCCTTACAACCTATTTCAGTTGATCAACCTTTCATTTAGTGGGGTATTGACTTTATTAGCATGATAAACCCACCTTTATCATAAGGACACAAGTGTATTTTGAATGCTACAGATTAGTTCGCACGCTGGACTGAAGGAATAGCTTTGAAAGATGCTAATGAAAATTTTATACTATCCTTTCATGAAGGTATAGTTTACAGATGTGGTGTTCCAACAACTATCATCTCAAATAATGCCTTAGCATTTCTTTCTGCAAAGGTAACAAATTGTATTAATGAAGTGAGCCTAAGCTAGGAGTGTTTCTTTTAGGTCAATTTTTTTTATGTTGGATTAAATAATGATTACATGAAATATGCAGCTATGTGTGCTGTTATAAAACATAACAAATCACATACTCTACAATTTCATGATTATCCTTAGTACAGAAAACAAATCCCCGAAGGATAGATGTTTTATCTTGATGAAGACATTAAATTGAAGAATAGATGAATTGTTAGGTTTTAGAACATCAATCATAGTTACTGACTATAGCGTTCAAGGTTCATTGTTAAAATTACAGGTATTTTAAAATTTATTTCCTTCATGATTAATACATTTAATTATTCTATTGAGTTGTTTAATTCACCATATAATCCATATACAAATCTGAAATGCAGAAAGAAATACACAACTTAGTTTTAGAATTCAATGTTTTATTCATAAGGAATTTCAAATGATCCCAGACAAGCTGTGGGATGTAACTCAAAGTAAATTACAATTGCTGAAGTAAGAGGTATATATGCATGAAAAATAAAATAAAGGAGTATGGAAGAACCCATCATTGCCTTGGGTTCCTTTTATTTCAGTTGATGTATCTCCAGTTCGAGCTTTGTTCCATCTTCATCCTCGCTACTTGGAAAATGGCACTGTACCTGAAAATAGAAAAGGAAATATTGTCAAATTTGAGTTGAGGGTTGGTCCATATTCCCACACTATCCAAATTCATGCAAGTGGATCACTTGACAACAGTAGGTATAAATTAAAGGAGTATTAAAGGAAAAATTGATAAAAGCTTTATTCTGTAGTAGTATACATGACTCATTCACTTAGAGAGAAGAAAGAAAAAAACTATGGAATACAAGAGAGGCCAAAAAGCCTAATTTTTTCTAACCAGTTTATCTTATGTTTAGATAAAAGTAAGAAGAGAGAAGTCATTCATTTTGTAAATTGAATCACAAATGTACATTGATTTTAGTTAAAACTAAAGGCCAAAGTTAACTAGAATGACAAAAGATTATTGCTGAAATAGAATAGAAAACGAAATATGGGAAAATATTCACAGGGCTTCACAATGTAAAATGGAAATTTTACATCTTTCCATCATGTTATTTCAAACTAATACATGATTGAGAGCTGTAGATAAATCAAACAGTAATGCATAAAGTATTTAATGCATGGTAAGGTAGAAGATAACATTTACAAAAAATCATCTTCCAACAACAAGCCATAATTCTATAGATGAAGGATAAAATTGCCATCTCAAAGAAAATAAGTGTTACAGTTTAGTTAAATATAACTTAGAAAGAAATCACCAAATTCACATTTCTAGGTACTCTTTTCCAAATCTCATCAAGAAATATTTAGTAAAGCTCAAAGTAATGCTCAAATATTAACTTAGAAATGGATTATAAACAAAAAAGTTGTATGAATATGGAAAAGATCTCTAAGAAAGGAGTAGATTAATGTCAGCTATATATAAGCACAAATACATAATAACATGAGCTGAGAAGAGAATAACTTTAAAAAAAAAGGATCAATTTTTATCTTCCAGAAATTACAGGATTACAGTATCAAGAAAAGTAGTATTAAAATTTTAACTGTAAAGGAAACAACATAGTGGATCTAAAAGTCATACCAATGATGCAATCAAAGGAAATTTGAAGATGCAAAGTTGATATAGGATCTATATTGTTGCAGAACAAGTAGAGCACCCAAGCAAAAATTTCAAGAGGGTATATCATAAAGCTTCATGATTTATAGTTAGCCATTCCAAATAAAGTGTAGTTGTTTAATTGATCATTTCAGACTAGAGGTTTTCATGTATTCAACTCAATCAAGTGATTCTAGTTTCAACACACAAATGAACGGAGTAGAGAGCAATGGAGTATCAGAATCACATAAATAAATGCAAAATATCAACTTCAAAAGAATAACAGAAAGAGATCATCTAGATGAAAAAAGAAAAGCCTATGGATTTCATATTTTCTAACAGATTGATAAGTGCACATGTACAATTTTCTTTTGCAACTAAGTAACAAACTTCTTCCTTTTGAAAAGTATGGGAATCATGGATTAGTGAGCATAATCAAGAGTTTTCAAGATCAGAGAACTAGTGAACTCAATATACATATAAAATTGCTACTTTCAGAAGCATATCATCAGAAGGAAATCACTGAAAGATAAAAGAAGAGGCTTATTACCCTTTAATTTTCTAATTTTTTTTTCCAAATGTGGTTCTACAAAGTTATGCCTTGAAGACCAGTTAGGATTGAGAAAATAAATTTCAAGTAACACTAGAAGACATATTCACTTGAATAGAGTGTCACATTTTAGATTGGGAAAAACGGAAAACAACCTTACAATAGAAACAACAATACAAGTATTTCAGATTCTTCTTGTAAAAGATATATAAGCAGTTTCAGAAGCTCCATATTTTTGTACATAAACACAAGATTTTCCAGTCTTCAAAGCTACATATAAGATATAAAATATTTTCATTAAACATTTTAAGTAGAGTGGTTCCCCTGGACATCAAAGATAGAAAAAAGGGTATGCATTTATAGGTATGAGCATTGAAGAAAATAAGTAAAAGAATTACTCATGATGACATCATCAAACTACATAGAAAAGGTAATACAAGAGTACCAAGTTTTAATGAGACATCTAACAATTACAGATCAAGCGGACACGTCTATGGACAAAAGGTTATAGATAAGAAAGTTAAAGCTCGAACAAAATCAAGATAATAGTAAAGGCAGAAAGGAAATAAGACGAAACAAAAAATACAGAGAATGGTAAAGAGTTACCAATAAAGTGAAAAACGAAGCAAAAATAATAACTTATGTACTTAAGGGCAAGCATTAATCAAATATAAGGAAAGAATGTTTTAAGCCCAGAGTTCAAATTCAAATGGGGCTCAAGAATAATTTTATGAGTCTATTTGTCAAAGAGTTATCACCAATACTGATGAAACAACATATTCAACAAGCCATACCCATCTCATCTTAACTGGAGCTCGAGCTCAGAAATTAATAAGAAAAGTGACGCTACAATACCCATCTCATAAAAAATTACATTTTTAGAAAGAAATAAGAAAAGTCTAACCTTGAAATCAATGCAATAATTTAGGTAAAAATAATAGCACAGCTCAGAGCTTCATAACACTAGAGAAGGAAGTTTAAGAATGATCAAATATTTTAAAGCTTATCTAAGAGGAGGAGAAGACCAAAATATATCAAGCTTATCTTCTTATATAGATAACAGTGAGGAAAAGAAAACCCATGTCTCATACATAAGTGCCATATAGATCACTATAAGAATTTCAAGCTAAAAACAAAGTTGGGTTTTCACGATGTCATGCAGTAATAGGAAAATGCTGAAAAATCAAACACAAATCAGAGTTGAAATAAGAGTGAAACTATAAGTGAGAGATTACACTCTGGAAGATATTCTATATAGAAGAATCATGCCCACATGGTCATTGAAACCAAGGTTCCAAGTTGTAGGCTCATTGACATTTTTATACAACAGTGAAAGGAAAATATTGAGTGGATTACTTACTCAAGAAAAATGGCAACCTCTGCAGTGAGGGAAACTTTTATCCGAGCCTCCATGGAACATCATTCATTTAGAGTCTTTGCAACTGGATAACCAACGTCACAGAAGCATAATGAATCAAAGAAATCAGGTTTATAAATGTTCGGTAACATTGGTCACCAATAAGAAATCTCAAAACACAAACTCCATTGAAGATAGAAAGCTCAAAATTTATAGCAACCCTTCATTCAAGTTTAAGAAAGAAAAAATAATTGCGGTATGAAATGATTTTACCAGCGCTTCGCCACTCAGAATGATCAACACAAATAATCAAATGATGGAATAAATAATATTTTCAAAGACCTAACTTTCATAGGGTTGAAGGTGTGTCAAAGGATCGACAATGCGATATCAATCAGTACTCAAGATCAACGATCAAAATCTCAACCACTACCAATTACCCCACTAATAATGGTTCAAATCATCCACCATATTAGATGCAAGGGCATAAACCCTAACCGAGGATGTAGTGAAACCAACAGAGGAGAGTTATGTGGTAAATATCAGACTATATAGATACAATAGTAATTCTAATCCATAGTGCCACCTACCACATCAAAAGTTGAATCAGAACCCTAATCGAAGATCAAGATGAATGGTCGATACTGAAGCTGGTCAGAGAATTAATGTGCAATGTTTGTTTTAATATAGACTCATGTGTACACTCAACTCAACCCGGGTTAGATGCAACCAATGAAGGAAAGGGTGAGTCATCGTGGGAGGTGGCCAGCACACGTCATTCAAATAAAATTATGGTATTGACCGAATAAGGTCTGAAACATACAAATTTGGATAATGATCACTAGAAGGTAAGACTTACCCTTTTCCCATGTTTTTCCATAATTGATTAATCAAAGAGGACCAAATCATATGTATGTAGTGATCTTACAAAAAGGTGGTCGAATATTCTAATATGCCAATTGAACCAAATGAGGCTCGTGACTATCCTGACAAGACTATAGTCTAAGCATGAATAATCAATGTGGCCACCTTTTTTACAACAATGATGACACCAAAAGGTGAGTTAATATATACACTTATGTAAGGCTAAAGGGATCACATTACCTTAAATAAATAAAACTGGCTCAAATTCCTCGAATGATAGGATCAAGTACAGGTGGCATAGCAAATGGAAGGAAAGTGCCTTTACATCATGAGACATGTGGTCCCCACTTTCTTAAGGGGTATGTTGTAAATTTTATCTTACATATTATCACCAGAGACAAAAAATTATGGATGGGGATGTCAACATCAAAGCCTGCAGGTGGTCCCCATGTATTGGGTAATTTTTTGTAAATTATTGTAAATAAAGAAATATTTTTACTCACAGAGGGAGATCAAATTTTGCATGTGCATCCAAGGGGATGTGTTAGATTATTATTTTTATCATTGCAAGTGGAAAAAAATTATAGATGTCACATCAAGCACTCGAAGACAAAAATTGCATGCACATGGAAGAAAACTTGCTCATCAAGAAAGGTTTATTACTAGCAGAATTATTCACCCATGCTTTATTAAAATAGGATAGTCAGCTGCAGTTTAACAAAGTGGTATGTTTTCTAACCCAAGTCTATTAATTCCTAAATTTATTAGCATGCTTATTTTATTTCTTTATTTATGGTAAAAATAGGATGCATGGGCGAGTGCTCTTGTAAATATCCATCATTTAATCAAATAAAAAACAAAACATTGGATGATAAAATAATAAAACTAGAGATATTGTAATTCATTTAGGACAAATTCCCAATGGAGAGATTACATATTATCACCAGAGATAGAAAATTATTCATGAAGATGCCAACATCAGAGCCTGCAGGTGGTCCCCATGTATTGGGTGAATTTTTGCAAAGTATTGTAAATAAAGAAATATTTTTACTCACAGAGGGAGATCAACTTTTGCATCTGCATCTAAGGGGCAATGTTAGATTGTTAATTTATCATTGCAAGGAGATAAAATTTGTAAATGTCACATCAAGCACTAGAAGACAAAAATTGCATGGACATGGAAAAAAACTTGCTCATCAAGCAAGGCTTATTATTAGCTGAATTATTCAGCCATGCTTTATCAAAATAGAACAGTCGACTATAGTTTCACCAAGTTTGTATTTTCTATAACCGAAGGCTATTAATGTCTCAAGGTATTAGCATGATTATTTAATAAAGGGTAAAAGTAGGATGCATGGACGAATGTAATTTCAGTCTATTTCTAGGATGGGTGACATGGATAATTTTGGTATATATTATGTGCATTGGAAAAGCACCAAAGGAGGAATTTTTTGACACAAGAGTGCCGAAGAAGGTTATACAAGTTTTTCCCTTTGAATGAGAAGTATATTCTACCTATCTAATTATTTGCAGTCTTGTGTATGTTTATTAATCATTTTGAATGTCAAATTCCCTAGTTAATCATCCTACCATGTTGAAAAATTTAGTAATTTCTACATGAATAATATTGTGCATGTGTATCTTAACAATATTGTCATGAGACTTTCCCTCAATGCATAAAGTGTTTTCCTTAATATTCTGCTAAAAACTATTGCTTTGTGCATCCAAAATCCATTTTCATATCAATTTTGCATGTACTCAGTCAAATACCTCAAACAATTTTGGTGTATCACCCGAGTCTTGAATCCATTTCCATTCATCTTTTACCTTCAAACCCTAGAAAATTAGTTTTGGATACATCAAGAAGGAACCATACTTGATACCAGAGACTCACCTCAAAATAGGTATACCCATAGACCTGAGGTGTTTCCATTATATCTACGAAAGAAAGAGATTCATTTTTCAAGCTTAGAACACCTACATCCATCTCTCTACATTGTGAAATTTTGAGAGATAACACTTTTTGGCACACCCGTTGGGATAATGAATCTGATCTACAAGAAAATTACAATAATTTACTGCAGAATCACATCAAGCAAAAGTTAATTTTTGATCTACAAGTGGTAGAAATTTATTCTAAATATTTAAAGATTATTTGGTGATTTCGTAAAGCTGATTTCAGACTAGTTTTGTAGCATGTTCCATGCCTAAAGTGACTACAAGATCATCAGTAAGAGTAATTCCTTCTAAGTTTATTTATATACCTTTGAATTATGCAAGAAGAAGAAGAGTTGGTAACACCCTACCTTCTAGTAGGCCTGGTTTTAAAAACCCTTCTCCTAATCTTCCTTCACCACATATTAATTTCTTTATTCAAATCCTTTTTTTCAAATGGCTATTCAATAACCTAGGAGTTTTGTGACCTTTACTAATGGCATCCCATTAGTAATTCAAGTTTATCATGATATCCCTAATGCTTCCATGAAAATATTTCCTTCATTTACTAGTGGAAATAAATTTACACTTACAGAGAACATCAAAGATGTTGTAGCCCTATGTACAACCCATAATATTACTCATGAAGATGTGGCTTTGAGTCTTTTAGTTACATCCTTTAAAATACAAGCCTTGCAATAGCATAGAAATTTAGATATTGGAAGAATAAGAACTTGGGATGATTTAGGTGGTAAATTGCTGAAACAATTTCAAGTTAATTTAGATTATTTATCCCTCATAGAATAGTTAATTTCAAGTTAATTTAGTTTCAACATTCATTTTTCCAGAACTTGGGAATGAATCCCAACAAGTGTTAAGCCTCGGGTTGACCATGCTTTCCTTTATTATCTTAGATGATTAAACAATGATATTTTTACTATGATTCATTCTATGGGAGTTGAAACTCTTCCGACAGCTTATGACCTTTCTATAAAGGTTAAAAACAATCTTATTCAAGATAGAAAGTTAGCACCAAGGCCTTTAATGCCTTTTGTAGTAGATTTTACACCTATCCCATTGCCTATCACCATTATAGAACCTGTTATTGCAGCCCCATCAACAAAGTTTTTAAAGAATTTCAATCTATGGGAAACAAGATAAATTTGATTAACAATAGAATTACTTTATCTAGCAGGCCTTATCAAGCTCTTTATAAGAAAAACAAATAAAATAGCTAGCCTTATCAGCGGAATAAAAATTATAGGTAGCCTTATCTACAAAGGCAATTTAACCCAAAGGATTTTAATCCATCTAACACTTTAGTCCCAGTTAATATGGCTAAAGAATAATGGTGTCAAACTTGTAATCAACCTCATTCAGCTATAAGTTGCCCAAATGATTTCCTAAATATAATTCTTGTTGCACAACCTCAACCCAAGACATTGTTCATTCCTCAAATGGAGGGTGGGAAAAAATAAACTTATGTTCAGAAACCACCTAAAAAAAACTTAGTCAGTTTTAGTGAGGGTGATTTCATTTCATTTACTACTAGGGATCAAGAAAAGGCCCAGGAAAGTGAGAAAAAACAAAATAGGCATCTCCTGCACACACATTCACTAATAAAACAACTACATGCCAAAAATCAGCTAACAGTTATGTTGTTCCATAAAAAAAACAGGTGTTTTAGCTGGTAAAGAGCAGAAAAAACAACTACAACCTCGTCTAAGAAGATTATTTATACCTCATATATCAAAACTAGCTGAAGCAGAATAAGTTTTTGTTAAAGCCTATGCTAAAACAAAAGAGTATGTTTCCAAAACTGTTTCTTCTTTTAATATTATTGATGTAATGAAAATGTATAATTTTAATATCTCAATGTGGTATGCTCTAAGTATTCCAAGACAACAAGAGGTACTTTCTCATGAACTTGCTAAGCTGCAGATTTCTTCAAAAACAACAAAAAAAGAAGTTCAGAAAATAGATATGGTTCCTAGAGAAATGGAACAGGACCACATTAACAAAGTTAAATGGATCGTTAAAAAGGTTTTTTGTGCTCAAGACATCAAGAAACCAACACCATTTTATTTGTCCCTAATTATTGGAGAGCATCGTGTTCATAATTATATGGTTCACAGGAGTGCAAACAACAAAGTTATGCCAAAAGCAATTGAAGAAAACTTTGGTTTGAAGTTTAAAACTATAGAGTAGAGTGTGTTAAATCTTGATGGGACTACAATGAATATAGTTAGTGCCATAAAAAATCTAGAGGTAACTGTTGATGCGAAATCACAGCACCCCTGGGACTCTGCAACGCGATGGGTTGAGACTCTCAGTATCATTACATAACATGGAGCTTTTCCCAAGTGTGGGACCTTGCGAAAATGGAAAAGCTCTCCGGATGAAGGCCGAATCCTATTCCTCTATTTAGATGCACCAATAAAATGCAGAGGTTTACCCAAAAACCTAAATCTAACTACCAAGGAGACAGGGAGAGAAAAAATGCATAAAAATAAACCTAAGCTAAGGAGGTGATGCACCGAGGAATGAAGAACACATGTCTTGCCAATAAACACAGACCATTAAAATGCAATGCAAGATCATACACAGATAGCCAAATTTACACTGAAAAGATCAAGGGGATGCAAATGAAAACAGAGAGGGTTGAGAATCATCCACAGACATGCATTAATTTTCTCCAAAGATTGATACAGCACACTACAAAATGCCAAGAGGCAAGGTTGCATTACAGTTTTAGATAGGAGGTTTGAACTCCACAGATTCACCTGCCAAAGAGAAGAAGGGAGGGGCAAAACAAGAATGTCCAACCTTTAGAAAGAAGCCCCTCCTTACAATTTATAGGAAGAATGAGAGAGAAAAGAGAGAGGAATTTGAAATCTGCCCCAACCACCTCCAGAATGCACTTAACTCATCTCATTATGATGGTAGGTGAGAACCCCAGCGAACCCAAAAGTGGCAAACTGTAGGACAGAGGACCTCGTAAGCTTTCCAAAAATTCCAACCTTGCAGGAATCCGAGCTCCCAGTCAAAAGTTATGGCCATTTGAATATCTGCGCCAGGGTCTGCTTCCTGTCAGCGCTCAAAATGTTGCGCCTCCTAAAGGTGCGCCATAGGCGCATCCATGTGTGTTTCAACATTCTCTTCTTTGTGCCAAGGGCACATCCTTTACCCTGTTGATACTCCGTGTCGTGCGCCACTTCTGTGCCCCTTGGGCGCGCCATTTCCTCTGTCGACACTCATTGTCGTGCGCCACTTCTGTGCGCCTTGGGCGCACCATTTCCCTTGTCGACACCCTGTGTCGTGCACCACTTTTGTGCGCCTTGGGCGCACCATTTCCTCTATCGACACTCATTGTCATGTGCCACTTCTGTGTGCCTTGGGCGCACCATTTCCTCTATCGACACTCATTGTCGTGCACCACTTCTGTGCGCCTTGGGCACACCATTTCCCTTGTCGACACTCATTGTCGTGCGCCACTTTTGTGCACCTTGGGCGCACCATTTCCTTTGTCGACACTCATTGTCGTGCGCCACTTCTGTGCACCTTGGGCGCACCATTTCCCTTGTCGACACCCTGTGTCGTGCGCCACTTCTGTGCGCCTTGGGCGTGTCAGGGATTTGAGCTTCTTTGGTTTCTCCATTCTTCTTCTTGTCTATATCTACCTGGGGGAAAGATATATACAACAATTTGGTGACTCAATGGGATCACCTGCCTGCTAGGTAGAAGATCAGTGGTCTTTTAGCAATCCATTTGGCATGGAGTCATAAGCAATAACCTGATATCTGATCCCAAACCTGATACCGCAACTTCTTCTCTAACAGCATTCTCAATTGTAGAAAACAACCTAGGAGCAACAAAACTTGTGCCGAAGCACTTAGGGAAAAAGAAACCTAACTACAACAAGACAATGTGCATACGCACTTAGAGGAATTGAAAACTAGGCTAATATTTACAAGGGTAGAACTTTCCTCTTAGTAGCAATGTTTAAGATGGATTCCGTTAACCGGAATCGGGAATTCTCCTCCATCCAAAGTAGACAATTGGAAGGCGTTACTACTTTTACATCCTGTGACCATGTAGGGGCCACTCCAAATGGCATCAAACTTGGAATGCCTTCCTAGTTTTGCCCGATTTGCATCCCATTTCAGGACTAGGTCTCCTTCCTGGAAGGTCCTTGCTCTTGCTTTCTTATCAAACCATCTTTTTACTAAGGCCTGATCTTTCTCAATTGTTTGAACTGCATGTTCTCTAATTTCTTCCAATTCCATCAACTCTGCATACCTAGCCTCCATTGGTTCGAACTCAGCCAAGTCCAACTGCTTCATGAACTCCAATGTAGGCAGTTCTAATGATATAGGCAATACTGCCTCTTTTCCATAGACCAACTTGTAAGGGGAATTACCTGTAGACCTCTTTGGTGTTATTCTGTCAGCCCATAATGTTGATTTTAGCTTGGTATGCCATGTTCTTTGATTTTCATCCAGAGTCCTCCTGATGATTCTTAGCAAATTTTTGTTCGTGGACTCTCCCTGTCTATTACCCTATGGGTAATAATTGGAAGAGGTGCTCAAGTAGATTCCATTTTTGACAGCCCATTCCGTGATCTTGGAACCTACGAATGCCAATGCATTGTCTGATATAATAGTGGCCGGCACACCAAACCTGGTTACTATTCCTTCGTAAAATTCTAGTATATTAGACTCGTTTGCCTCTTTGAGCGCTACTACTTCAGTCCACTTGGTGAAATAGTCCGTTGCCGTGAGAATCCACTTGTGTCCTTGGCTTGAGTTTGGATTGATGACCCCGACGAAGTCCAATCCCCATTGCATAAATAGTTGGTCAACCAGAATTGGGTGTAATGGAAGTGCTGCTTGTCTTTCTTTGCCTGTGAAGAGTGCACATTTCTTGCACTTTCTTATCCATGCATAGCAGTCACTGAAGACTGTCGGCCAATAATACCCTGCCTTCATTATCTTGAGAGCTGTTACTCGTGGGGAAAAATGTCCTCCAGAATATCCATCGTGAAAATCTCGTAACACCCTCTCAATTTGACTTGTCCCAATGCACCTCAATAGAACTCCATTGATGTCTTTCTTAAACAAAATACCATCGACAAGCACATATGGAATGGCTTGTAATCTGAAGTATCTCCTCTTTGCTTTGCTCATTTCTGGAGGGCATAGGCCTATCTGTAGGAAGTGTATCATATTCTGAGTCCAACAAGGAGTAGGCACATCATCATTTACTTGTTCTTGACCATCCTGTAGTACCAAGGCAGTCTCTTTTTCATCACCAGCTTCAACTTGTTGACTCAAGGCTAGCTGCTCACATAGTCCCTTTCCACGTACTAGTTTGGTGACCTTGATCTCAATGTCATATTCCATGACACGAGTTATCCATCCTGCACGTTTCTCATTCAGATCCTTGTTTAGAAGGAAATCCCTGACTCCTGCATGAGAGACCAATAATTGGATCTTGTTGTTTGAGACTAGGTGCTTGAATTTCTTTAAGCTCCTGATTACTGCAAGGACATGCTTTTCAATGAAAGAGTACCTAGTTTCGTATTCCTCCAAGCCTTGACTGAAGAAAGCAACTGGTTTTTCTAATCCTTCTTTGTTTTGTTGTACCAGGATTGCAGAAATCGTGTCCCCACCACCAAAGGCATATAGCACGAAGTCCTTAGAGAAGTCTGGATTGATGAGAGTTGGGGCTTGAGATATAGCCTCTTTTATTGCCTCAAAACTTGCCTTGCCTTTAGATGTCCACTTAAATGCCATGCTCTTCTTTAACATCAGCGTTATTGGTTTTACAAGAGCTGCAAAATTTGGAACAAACCTGCGGACGAAATTGATCCTTCCTAAGAAGCTTTGAAGAGCCTTCTTTTGATTTGGCAATGGAAATGCTTGAATTGCTTCAACTCTTTCTGGGTCAATTGTCAACCCCTCCTTTGAAACAATATGGCCTAGAAGTTTTCCCTCGTGAGTCAAGAATATGCATTTTTTGGGATTCAATGATACCCCAAATCTTCTACACCTCTGAAATACTTGCCTCAAATGATAGAGGTGATCCGCTGCATTTTTTGAGAATACAGTGATGTCGTCAAGATATATCAAAACTATTTTATTGATCAACCCCTTGAATGCCATATCCATTGCCCTTTGGAAGGTGGCTTCAGCATTTGATAGCCCAAATGGCATCTTCTTGTAGACATAGGTCCCCCATTTGGTGGTGAAAGCCGTCTTGAATTGGTCACCTTCTTTCACCATCACCTGATTATACCCTGAGTAGCCATCTAGGAGAGAGAATATCTCTGAACCGGATACTACTTGCAATATTCGTTCCATTGAAGGAAGTGGGTAATGATTTTTGAGAGATGCCCTGTTGAGGTCTCGAAAATCTACACACAACCTGATTTCTCCACTCTTCTTCCTGACCGGAACCAAATTTGCAACCCAGCTTGAGTGCTTGATCAGGAATATAATGCTTGCCTCTATCAGCTTATTTAGCTCTTTCTTCATTAGAGGCTCCATGTGAGGGTTGACTGGTCTCTGCTTCTGCCTAACGGGCTTAGCATTTGGATCCAATTCTATGATATGTTGTGCCAAATTTGGATCGAATCCTCTTAAGTCTTCATAGCTCCAAGCAAAGACATCTGCAAATTTTTGGCAAAGTTGTACGAAATCTGATTTCTCCTGTTCAGTGGCCACTTTGCCAATTTGAAGTGTTTTTCCTTCCCCAACCGGAATTGGCTCTGAATCTTCTCTCTTAACCTGTATATTTGCCTTTTCCTTACGAAACTGGTCGTTAGGGTTGAAGATAGAATCCAATGTTACTAAACCCTTAGGAAGCTTGTTTGTCCACAGCTGCACTACCTGATCCCCATACTACTGCTCTAATCTGTCCTAATTCCTAGCTGAGAATTCAGCCTCTTCTTGTAAGAAATTGACGATCTGTTGATCATTCTCAAACACTTGCCAGCTTGTGTTATTATCTGGAACTGCTGGCCTCACAATCACATGGATATGTGGCTGTGTTTTTCCCCTTCTGATGTTGTCAACCACATCAAACATTGCTCCAACTGCTGCGAGCCTATCTGCGGCTTCATTTTTCTTCCTGGGTATGGACACAATGCTGAAAGCTTTGAAATCCTCAATGAGGTCCCATACCCTATTTTTGTAGCTCTTTAGCAGGTCATTCTTTGTGGCATGTTGTCCCCTAACTTGGTTGACGATTAGCTCGCTATCTCCAAACACCTGCAAGTTCTTTATGCCCCTTTTCTTGGCCCAATGAATTCCATGAATCAATGCTTCGTATTCAGCTGTGTTGTTCAAACAAGAAAACTGGAAACGAAAAGCTGAATAATATTTGATGTCTTGTGGTGAAATCAACACTGCACCACCTCCAGCACCTTGCCTACTTCTCGAACCATCGAAGAATAATTTCCAAACTTTGTTTTCATCCTTTTGTTCAGGCTGAATGATGTCAGGAATGAGTGAATTTTCCTCGTGTATACAATACATGCCCAACTCAGATTCTTCAATTTCCTTGTATGGGTCAAATTCATGACTTTTGTTTGCCCATTCATCTAAAGTCAAATCAGGAATTCCCTCAACCTTAGTACCTGCTTCTAGATCACTTGAACACTCCTCCTGATCAAAAGCTGAGCAATTTGCATTGATAGGGCCTGGTACATAAGGCTCAATATGAAAATTGGCAATCGATTCTGATCTGATTGTTGCTTTAGCTCCATACCTTGTCCTAAAGATCATGTGTGACCAATCTGCAGATAAATATCCACCGATCTTTGCAGTGAAGTCCCTTGATAGACACAACATAAAGAGTGGCGGGAGGTCAATTACAGACACATCTTGCAAGACTGTAACATTAGGACATGAATGTAGTGTTAGGCTTAACCCCTTGATGACCCCAACTGTTCCCACTGCTGTTCCATCTAGTTGCACTACTCCTTTCAGCACTGGCTCGTACTTCAGACCCAGTTGATCCACTATTTGCTTTGGCATCACTGAACTACTTGCTCCTGAATCTATCATGCAGTTGTGTACCAAGTGGTTTCCAACAATCAATGAAACATAGAATGGTGGAGGCTTCAAATTTTTCCTTGTCTGGCCCCCATCATGTTGCACTGCATTAGTGAGAACTTTCTCATGTACTTGGTTTGATACATTTGTGGCAGACCAATTAGCCATTGCAGCTTGCAACAAATCTCGTTGCCCTGGGATCGTCAGTGATTCCCACATGGAAATGTTCACATGTGTCTTCTTCATTTGATCGATGATGTTGAAGGGGGATGAACTGTCTTTTTGCTGCCCCTTACTTGGTGCAAGCTTTTCTGGAGCTTGAACGGGTGCATGTGTTGCTGCAACAGGTACCTTAGTCTGGTTTTGCGCATTTGGGGCTGCATTTGGTCTGCTGGCCCCTTGTTGTGTAAGAGCAGGTTGAGGAACAACTGGATTGGGTGGTTGTTCCTCTACTATGCTTCTCTTCTTTGACCGTGTGTTGGCAGCCACGCCTTGAAAAGGCTGTTGGTTAACTCCACAGAATTCTTTCGTTTGCTAATCTACCAATGTGGTTTCTGTCGGAGGTCCCTCTTGTTGCGTTTCTCGCTGCTGATTCCCTTCTTGGCTTGGTTCTTGAGGCACACCAATGGTTTGCACCATCAAGGCCTGATTCAGTGCACCATTGAAACATGCTGACTGATTGTGAGGTAGATTGCAAGGTTAACACCAGTCGTACTCCTGTGCCATGTTATTTTGTGTTGGGACCAGGGCTCTCGAGGATGTCGTTGCATTTGGATCATACGGCCGAAATGGCCTGGCAGCTTGAGGTTGTCCTTGGCTTTGGTTCGCAGCCTGAGGTGGTGGTGGTCTATTTTGTTGGTATGAGGGCCTTGCTTGGTACTGTGCTTGAGGCTGATACGGTCTGGCACTTTGAGCTTGCTGTCTTTTGATAGTCACAAGCTCATTTCCAAGGTTCTGCAGTTGTTTCATGACCTCTTGCAATTCCTTTGAACTATTTGAAGAAGTCGATGCCTCATTATTGCTTTGATTTCTAGGAGTTGGAATGGGATTCAACTCTGGTGCTTGGCTGGTTGTAGGATTTCCCATATCTGGATAGAGAGGCATTGACGGCCTTGGTGCAAGCTTGCCAGCTTGGATTAAACAGTTCTCTGCTCTGATTGTTGTGTCATAGGCCCTTGGCAGCATTGTCCCTCCCATTGATTGGATCATCATGGCTATGTCTGAATTCATAGCCTTTAAGAAATAAAGGAATGCTCCTTCGGCAGTTGGCCTGACAGTTATTGGGATCCTGTCCCATGTCTGTTGGAACCTGAAGTTGAAATCTGCCATTTGTTTGTTAGGAGCCCTTTTGATTGTTGTCAGCTGTTCCAATAAGGACAAATTGTCCACCCTCTCCCCGAATTGGCTACAAAGAGCTGAACAAAGCTGGTTCCAATTTGTAATAGACCCTGTTACTAGGCTCCTAAACCATTGTAAGTCATTGCCTTTGAAAGATGAAGCTAACAACTTGACTGCAATATCCATTGCATTTATTTCATGGATTGCGCATACATTAGCAATATCCTGGATGTGATCAATAGTAGTATGATTTTCACCTGTGAAGTAGGGGTAATTCTTTAGCGCTACAACTGGAATTTGATTCTGAGCATTTAGGGCAAGTGGACTACTGCCCGTGAAATTGACAAAGGGATTCGGTGGTAGATGTGCCATTATGATTGGCCTAAGAACCCTGGTCGATGCGAGAAAAGGCCTACCAGGTGGAGGTGTAGACAAAGTCCTGTTAGGTGGAGATGGTGATCTTTCTGGTCTTCTTCCTCTCCTTCCTCCTCCTGGTGATAGTTGCAAGTGGAAAAATAGTCCCTCTTCTCGAGTATCAGACTTGGTTAGAATTATTCTCATATGCCTGGGCAACCTGTGCTGCTATACCACCAAATTCTATCCCCTTCAGAGTCGCCAGATGTGTTAGAAAGTGAGCCTCAAAAGGCTAGATTCTGCCAAGTTACACACCAAACCTGACAATATTAAAAAATAATTTGAAACTTTGAAGGATCCAAAAGATGTAGTTCTTCAATTCGGTTGTCGAGTTTTGCTGTGCAGCTACTAATCCCCGAACGGTACGGATGAAACTCAGGTCATGCAAGAAAACTGGGAAAACCCGAAATACTAAAAACCATGAAATTTTGAAAGTCAAAATCTCAAAAATAAAAGAATAGCGTTTTGAAGATTATCCCTCGATCTATCAACTGGTGAAATTTTGACTTGTTTTGAGCAAGTTAAGCCCTTGAAAATCGATTTCAAAGTTCAGCCTGGAAGGTGAAAAATCTAAAATTATAAAACTTGTAATTTTTAGTCCAAATTTCTTGAAAATTCCTTCAAATCTTGTGGAATAACATGTTGGTCCCACCGGGCGTGCCAAAAATGTTGATGGCAAATCACAGCACCCCTAAATGTCTCCAACTCGATGGGTTGAGATTCTCAGTGCGATTGCATAACATGGAGATTTTCCCAAGTGTGGGACCTTGCGAAAATGGAAAAGCTCTCCGGATGAAGGCTGGTTCCTATTCCTCTATTCATATGCACACGTAAAAATGTAGAGGGTTTACTCAAAACCTAAACTAAGTTGCCAAGGAGACAGGGTAAGAAGATGCATAAAGTAAAATTTAAACTACAAAGGTGATGCACCGAGGAATGAAAAACACCTATCTTGCCAATAAACACAAACCATAAAAATGTAATGCAAGATCATGCACAGATAACCAAATTTGCAGTGAAAGATCAAGAGGATGAAAATGAACACACAGAGGGTTGAGAATCATCCACAGACATGCATTTTTTACTCCAAATATTGATACAACACACTACAAAATGCCAAGAGGCAAAGTTGCATTACAGTTTTTAATGGGAGGTTGAACTCCACAAATTCACCTACCAAAGAGAAGAAGGGAGGGGCAAAACAAGAATGTCCAACCTTTAGAAAGAAGCCCCTCCTTACAATTTATAGGAAGAATGAGAGAGAAAAGAGAGAGGAAATCCAAAACTACCCCAACCACCTCTAGGTTGCATTTAACTTCATCTCATTATGGTGGTAGGTGAGAACCCTAGCAAACACTAAAAGTGGCAAACTGTATTTTGAATTTTTAAGAATTGTTTCCCACCCATTTAAATATATCCAGTCGTAGTTGGACAGAGGAACTCGTAAGATTTCTGAAAATTCCAACCTTGCATGAATCTGAGCTCCCTGTCAAAATTTATGGCCATCTGAATATCTGCGTTAGGGTCTGCTTCCTGTCAGCGTTCAAAATGTTGCACCTCTTGAAAGTGTGCCTTGATGCATCCATCCTTATGTTGACATACTGTTATGTGCACCAAGGCACACATTTTTCCATGTTGACACTCTATTCATGCGCCCTTGACCTGCGCCTTGGCGCATATATTTTCAAGTTGACATCCATTTTCATGTGCCCTTGACCTACGCCTTGGTGCATATATTTTCAAGTCAACATCCATTTTCATGCACACTTAACCTATGCCTTGGCGCATATATTTTCATATGCCTTGGCGCATCGACATCCATTTTCATGCGCCCTTGACCTGCGCCTTGGCACATATATTTTCATGTCGACATCCATTTTCATGCGCCCTTAACCTGCGCCTTGGCGCATATATTTTCATGTCAACATCTTCTTACCTGCGGGCGACTCAATAAATGTCGGGGTCCGAGTTTCTTTGATTTCCATATTTTTCAGCTTTCCTATATCTACCCGAGGGGAAAGATATATACAACAGTTATCCTCTTTCCTATAAATTGACAACACTTCATCAAGTAAATAACTCTTCTCCTCTCCTTGCGTTAATTAACAACAATTCACTAATTAACCATGATCCTCACTCTATTTTGGTCAATTGTCAACACTTCATCAATAAACCATCATTTTACATCTATTCGCATTAATTACTTACATTCCAATAATTAATTATCCTTCCTATGACTCAAGATGTCGATTAACAACATTTCATTAATTAATGTCCACTTCCACTTGAGGTTTATTAATTATTATAAATTAATTATGCTCACAACTCTACACAAATAAATCACCATTTATTGGATCAAATCCCTCTTTTACATCCCATGAATCATACTAAGTTTCCTCTAATTAGCTTCTATAAGCTTGCATCTACCTATTCACACATGATTAATTAAAACATCCCTCAATTCAGATGAGTTACTAATGAAAAATTTAAATTTTGTAAATAAAAATTACCTTTTCCAAATAATGTTTATCCATTTATAATATCACTTTACCCTTACCCCACATGTACCAAATTGCATTGCATTCTCAAACTTAAAGGTTATATAAAAAAACCCTCCTCCTTCCTTCTAAAGAGATACCCCATTTGCATTAGTGAAAACTATAGGCATTTTGATTTGGTCCATTCTCCATTATTGGAAACAACTTCCCCATCTTGCATCAATTCACTCAAAATTGAGTAATATGGGAAGACCAAAAAAATAACTTGTAGCCATTTCTTGGTGAGATTTCATCCTTAATTCTTGAGGTCACCAACAACAAAATTTGATTGTTAAATTATCTAACTACATTTATGTTTAGTTAGAAATCTAAAGAGTAGAAATGGCTTAGTATGTTTTTTTATTCATTTATGTTTCATGCATTTTAAGAAGTTAGTTTCTATAAGATCTTATCATGATTGTTCTTTGTTTGATCAACATTGGTTTGAAGCTATTAGATTTTAATTTCAATTTACATAGTATAGTTAGTTTTAAATGAACACACCAATTTTTATACCTCATTTATCATGAAAATTCAAAAATTATGTCAAAATATTCCTCTTCATTCTGGTTCGTCATGTAGCTAGAAAGATAAAATTTATCTTTTTTGAAAGTTTGAAGCTCACCTTGGTTTCTTAGAGTGTCTTCTTGTAGTATTTATGAACCACTTGAATTCTATAATAACACAGAAATCTCCAAGCGTGCAACACAACAAGGGTCTTTACATTTAGCTGCACCATTCTACTTAATCTGGAACCTATCTTCCTCCTTTTCCTCAACACCCAAGATGAAGTTTGTAAGCTCAAACTCATCTATTTCTTCTTCATAAGGTATGATCTGGAAAAAATGTTATTTTTATATGTTCTATTATTCATTTAAAATTGGTTCTTCCTCCTCTTTTGATTTTTCAAATTGGAATGAATCAATACCTTCTATGAAAATCCTTCCTTCATGCACACTACACTTAGAACATAAAGATTGTTGATCACATCCCTCTTGTGATTTCTCCTCTATAAATTCAAACTCCACTTCTTGGATGCATTCTTTCTCCAATTGTGGAACATAACTGAACTAAAATTTCAAAATCCATCCTTGGAAATTCTGCATGAATTCTAGCCAGCTATTTTTAACGGGTTGCCCCTCCTTGCTGATTTTATGATCTCGGCCTTCATGAATAGGGATTGCAGATAAAGGAGGAGAAGTGGGTTGGGTCTCAACTTTATTTTTAAAATTTTGAACAAAGAATAAGGTTCAAAATATGCATGTGAGGAGGGGGGAGTGGGAATAACAACAACAAGGAAGCATGGAATGTGAAAATGAGTTCCTTGTGATAGTGGAATAGAGGGTGTAGAAGTTAAAGCAACCTCAAAATATGGACTCTGATAAATAGCTTGCATTATTTGAAAAGGAAGGTATGTGGGAATTGGATTTTTATGGGGAAGGCAAGTGGGAACATCCAATTGATAAGGTTCCTCAACTTGATGCCTATCATCCTCTAATTCTTAAAATTTCTCAACACGTCCCTTGAGAGCTAGATATGTCTTCTCCATTCTATGAAGCTTTCTTTCAAGTTCTTCCTCATTTGTATAATCATCATAACCTTGTTCGTGAAAAACATAATGATTATACTAATGACCGTATTTTTTTACAAGGTTAGCGTCATGGGGATATTCATATTGATAAGGGTTATAGTACTGATAAGGAGGGTAATATGGGTAAAATAGAGGTGGATCTGATTGATAATGCTTCTGAAAATGAAGATTCGTGATTGCATGACCTCATAAAATATGGAAATGTGGAAGAAAAAGCTTTGTTACTAATGAAAATAGGTTGATTGGATGAACTAGATTTATTATTTTAAAACCTAGAAAGGTTTTAGTTAAAATACTTGATGTCATGTGGGTGATGAAAAGTGATGTACTGGTCTAAAATCATCTTCAAAAATTCACCATATATAATCTTTAAATATTCAATTCTCTAGACTCATCAAATTTTATTCCTCATCCCACCGGGTGTCCCAGAACTATTATCTAGAAAAATTACACCTTGTTTGAGGAATGGCACAGTTATATATATATCTCTCTCTCCTTACTTCTATGGATATATAATTAAGACACGTCATGGGTTGTGGGTATCCCAAATGTGAGGGGAATCTCTAGGTTAAAATGGTTAGTTCCCTTTCAATGTATCCCTAAACTAAGATGGTGGGGTAACAGTTAGAAATAAAACTAAAATTAATAAAGGAGCTGATATAATAAATATTATTTAAGGTTTTTGATAGAGGAACATGTAAAATTTGATACGTTGTTTTTATTAAAAAAAATCCACTACCATAAGTATTACATGATCAAAACATCTTCGATCCATCTCGCTAAACCATTATAAAGATGGTAATAGGAAAACCTGTTTCTATTATGCTACGAAGCATTTCTCATAATAAAAAATTCTGGTTTGTAAACTTACTTATGGTAGATGACGATAGATCATACTATTACTTACAAAGTCATGGTGACCTAGGTTTCACTTTGTAATGACCACAAAATGATCTCATGATACGAGATAAAATTCTTGTTGATCAGAATTGTTAATATTTAAATACAAGGTTTTCAATGGCATCCCATGGAAAATAAAATTAGGAATAATTCAATTAACACCATTAACCAATTATAGCACCGAGTCGACCATAAATTTTATAACATATAAATATGTGTCGATGGGTTGATAATTGTAAAAAAGGACAAAATGAGTAATATTTTCAATTCAAATGTTTTATATGTTACTATAGTAAGTTAAATATACCCACAGTTCGTATCATCCCCACGAAGACATTATCCCAATTATTTTTTTTCTCTTTTAAATATTATAAATCGAGGTCCTAATTTTCACGTAACCAAAAAACTATTTCCTAAGAGGTTCAAGATTAGTAATTTACATGAATGAATTAATGAGGAAATTTAATAAAAAAAAAATCCATGTAATGTAACATCTAGAATAGTAGAAAACTCCACAATGTTTTCCATCACTAGTCTAACAAATTCCCTTCTTACAAAATAAAATCACTCCAATTATACGTATTAGATAATCCTGATTTTAAGTGGACAGGGAGAGAATAAATAATAAAATACATATTCTCTAAAAGATATAGAAAAATAAATAAGGAAGCAGTAGATAAGTGGAATTCACGTGTAGACACCAAAATCGTGTCATAATCACCTTGGTCCCCTAGCGCAACCCTATAATCACTTCCTCATCCTCAACACCTTCTCACCTACCTTTTGCACCCCACACAGTTTAATTTAATTGCTTTAATTAAATTAATGCCATTTACCTCCATATATATTAATTTAATTAATTTAATTAATTTAATAACCTTTTACCCACACACATATTAATTTAATTACTTACATTAAATTAATTCATTACTCTCACACACCTATTTAATAAATTTGCCTTTATTAAATCCACCCCACCTAAACCACCCCCATCATTTGACCCATTAACCTAAACCCTAAACCTATGTCCTAAATAAAACCTAACATGAGACCCATCCCCTCACCTCACATTTAAAAGCCTCCTAAGGGCGGTTTTCATCCCGAGATAAAGAAAAGACCCTTATCAAATGGCGTAGAAACTTCCCAGGTAACTTTTGAATAACCCGAGATATCTCGACCAAACCGACGTCAGTTCACCCTAAACTGATGCTGGTTATGCCGGAATTAACCGAACAGCCTATATAGACCCATCTAAACCTTTGTAATCGGTTGTTGAACCTTCGGCATTGGATTTCTTGGTCGCGAATTTTATCTTTTCAGATGCAGCAAGAAAGCAAAGATTAATCTATGATCAGCCAAGACAACCAGGTTCACTTAGACAATAGTGAAGTGTCTTCCCAACACCTTCAAACACAACCACTCTTCCACTGGGCTTCAGATCAGTAGTTTACCAAAATTTAAGTGTTTCTCTCTCATCTATTTTAGTTTTTTATTAATATCAGTATTACTCTTGATAAAGGATCTTACTCCTTTTCCATTTTTGCATTCCTCCTATCTAGTTTCAGCCACCCTCCTTACCCAACCATTGTAATACCTTGCCCAACCACCCACTTGACTTCCTAACCAACCCCAGACCTTCACAACATACATATACCTCCTATGTGATCACCCAACACCTTCTACTAACCCTATTATTTCCTAAAAACCTTTAAAGCCCAGACTGTGTAACTTTATTAGTTTCTGACCTAACTACTGTTGGTTCTCTATAACTGTCGTTGGTTACCTAAACCATCATTGGTTCCATAAAACTATAGTTGGTCTCTGTATTTCCTGATCTCTGTTAGAAAGGCCACCCATTTGTGACTCAGACCCAATTTAAACTTATTCTACCTGACCCGTTCTTACCTATTTTGACCTATTTGAACTACAGATCTATGTCTAGCGTAGCCTGTTATATTAGATCTAGCCTATTGTGTTTGTATGAGGTGTCTAAATCATATTAAGATAGAGTAGGACAATATTTACTTTATTTCAGCATTGAATTGTTTTAAAACAGTGGATTGACAGCCATCTAGGAAGTATCACACTTCTAGGATCTAGCATATGCTAGGCAATCCACTACATATATTTTTTAACTCTCTTTGGTGGTCTTATTTTGATTCTTATACATGTAGTTCCTCCTAGCCAAAATGAAGGTCTCACAATCACTTTGACTCAGAATTCAGATACACGCACATATAACCTTCAACCATCTGAGATCAGGTATTCCTCTTACCACCTTTACTTTATGTATTTTGTCAAGTACTTCTCATAAAACTAAGAAATAAAGTGAGACATTTTGGGACACCTAGTGGGACCCATTTGGGGTTCCTTGCATCTTTCTTCATTCCTAGGTGAAAAATTGTGTGTTTTTTTCCCTTCTAGTAGCATTCACATTAAAAATTTCTCCTTGGTAACATTCTCTTCTTTCTACTTGCTCCGAAAGACACATTTGTTTTGGTGTATTTAAAAAGAACCTTCTTGTTCTTGTTTTCTACATATTAGTGAAAGAGCATCCCTCTTCCTGTTCATCTATTGTTGTCATCGAATATCATACTTTCGATTTGGGTTTAAAACAAGTGCACTGCATTTTGATTTAACTCATTAGCTCACATTAATTGAGGGCAACCTATATGTTTGAAGTCATGACCAACTGATGGTTGACAAAGGAATCGTAGAAAATCACTTCTATCCTTTTCTCTTTCTTTAAGTCTTACCAAACCACACAAAAATTCAGAATACATACATTCTTAAACAACATCCTACCTAGAAGAAGTTGTAGGTGATCACATGATCACAGTACAGTGGGCACCCAGCTCGTTTCTCTGTCGAGTCATACTTCAAAGAAAAGCCCGTCCCTGCCATAACATTCCTGAAATCTCACCCTTTAGAATTTCTTTCTTTGTAGGAAGCCTTCCTCACCAAAAAATTATATTGTTATGTTCATAACAGTCAGTCCACACAAATAGCATAACCTGAACAAATGTAATAGAATAGGCACTCTAGGAATGTTGTTTCTTAGTGTTCTGCTTGATTTGTGTTTTGAGGTGAGAGATTTTGATCACTATTTTTGTCTTTCCTTGCACACTCCCAATCATAGTCAGTGTATTCTGACTTCATCTGAGTGTTCCTTGACCACATATACATCATTCTCAGACTTCTGGGTTTGATTCAATACCAAATTTTTAAATCATGACCACTTTTCTTATTCTATGTTTCAATTTCACAGTAACTGGCTATGGTTATCTTTAACCGGCATCGGTTTAACCCAACTGACGTTGGTCTGAATTATTCTTGGATACCTATCCAAAAGACACCTATTTCACTTTTTGAGCTATAAAAGGCTCCTATCACGATTCATATTGTTTCTATTTCAATCACAATCACCTTACATCTCATCCTGTGTGAAAATTGTCAGTTTAGGACAATCATTTAACAGACTATTGGTTTTTCACAGTAACATGCACTAGTTAATCCTTACCAGCATCAGTTTACCCAAACCAGTGTGGTCACCTTGTGCTATTTTACAGCTCACCAGCAAACCTAATGCACTCATTATTGACTGTTTCCCTAGTTCTGTTGTGTTATGTCCCATTCAGATATAATACAGTCTCACCAAATCAGTTCCTACCGACATGGTGCTGACCCATAATCAGGTGAGTGCCCTCGTATTTCACACCAGTCGAATACCGCTCCCAACTAGCCCTTCACCACCTAGCCCTTCATCACCTAGTCCTTCACCACCTTCCATCTCATCATCCATGGATCCCAACCAACCTATCACCATTGCTACTAGTGACACGGAGTTTACACAACTTCTTGATCAGAACCCTGTTGCTTTGAACCACTACCTCACCCATGCCTCCAATCAAGATGCCTCAGGTCAATTGATCTATAGCATGCCCGTATCCTTACCCCCATCCCTAATGATCACTTCCACCTCGGTTCCACCTCCTACCATGGTGACCTCACCCATTTTATCCCCAGTTGTGTCACAGCTAATTCCCACGTAAACTTTGACCACTGCATCCACTACCTCTATAGCACCCGCAGTTTACACCATACGTTCATCCACCACCCAAATCATAACATCATCCACACATGTTATCTCATATATACCAGTTGCAACACTACCACCCTCAGTGTCGGTAACCTCTACCCCATTTCAAAACATTGTCTTTTCTATTCCCCATTCTCTACCTCCCATCTCTACCAGGGTAACTATGAGTGTCCCACCCTCACATACCTACTGCCAACCACCTCCTGTTTCATCAGTCATTTAGTCTGGGTATATACCCCCTATGTCTGTATCTCAATTCCTGCCACCTTTTTTGACACCACCATACTGTGGCATGTCGTATTCTTCATATGCCCAACAACAACCTCCTTTCGCTCCAGGGGGTACCCAATCTTCACAACCTAGGAATGACTTTATCAAGTTAATGATTGACAAGATGCAGACATTAGAAGCATCTATTTCCAGCTCCTATAATTCTCTCACCTATGATGAGATTTTTAATGAGCCTATTCACCCATCCATTCCCATTAGCCCAGATCCCATACACTAGGAGATGCCTAAGTTTAACCGCTTTAACAATAAGGAAGACCCGCAGCAGCATTTGCAATTTTTCAAACATGGGTGTTACTAAATTTCCCATGATGATGCTTTACTTTTGCGAACCTTTCCCATGTCCCTAACTGGTCCAACATTGGACTGGTATAGTGGATTACCTAGACATTCCATCTTCTCATTCAACCAAATAGCCCAAGCCTTCTTGGATCAGTTTTTTATTAACGTCGTCAAGAAGGTTACCATGACCGATCTTCATTCCACACGTCAATATGATGATGAATCCATCAAAAAAAATTTCACTCATTGGCGTATCCTAATCAACCAACTCACTTTCCTATTACCAAAAACTGAACTCATAGAGTTCTTCACACGAGCCTGTGCTAGACATATCTCACCTACCTTACAAATGAAAACCTTCCGAACATTCGATGAGGCTTTCACAATGGCCCGTAAGCTCAAAATTTGCGCCATCAAAGAGAAGAAGATATAATTATGAAACAAGAACTCCTCATTTTAATCACACGATACTTCCTCTTCCTCGAAACCTCAGATGAGTTATTCCAAAGCCATGGGAGTTGTCAATGCAGTTGTACTTAAGGTTGGCCCCGACCATCCATCCAATCAGGTTAAACCTTCATCCAATCTATCACTGGTCCAAACCTTCCAATTCAAATGAGAACAAAATAAATACACCTCAATTAGGGAACCATATTAATCTATTTTAGAAAAGCTTATTAAAGATAATGCCATCACCCTTCCTCCTATCAAACCACATACTGGTTTTGACCCCTCTAGCCCCATACCAGGTTGGTATAAGGAAAATGACTACTGTAACTATCACTGTGTAAATGGTCACAGTGACATAAATTGTATCACCTTTAAAAACATTGTTCAGGGAATGCTCAAAAGTGGAGAGTTAGTCCTGTATAACCCTAATGCACCTACCAATCATAATCTTCATATATTCAAGAAACCATTCCCTAACCATTCCCCATCTAATGGTCAAACTGGTGATGCCTCACACAATGAAAGCAATACACGTGAGGTACATGTTATCTTTATTGACTTGCCACTTGTCTCCCAAATATCTTCTATCCCCTCCATCGAGGAAATCCTAGACGAAAAACCTCTACCTACACAGGAACCTACTTTATCCATTCCTCTACCCATAAAGGAAAGTCCCACCTCCCCATACACCTGTGGAGAAGTCTCTTGTCAGCACCGATATCATTTCCCCTTCAGCTTCCCTACCCTGTGAACCAATCCCAATTATACCTCCTCCACCCACAGAGGTGTACCCATTGTCTTCTCCACCTATTCAGGATCCAATAGATTTGCCATTACCACTTGGTGACCATTCTCTGTTAGCTACCGAAGATCCTGTGGACCTCCTTTTGGCTCTCTTACCTACAGAGGCTGAAGCCAGTGAACTCCCTATTTTTCAAACACATTTTACGGGGATCCCTACTCACTCCTCATCTACCTCATCTACCACAATGCGATTCTCATGTTTGGTCGACTGCCTGGACTATGTTTATAGGTATTCATTTTGGGGGTGTCTCTTACTCCCAGTCTCAACCCAAATGCAATCATCTTCCACTGACACTTATACCATTTATCCAAAGATGTTTCAACAACCCAAACCGCACATGAACATAACTCTCGATACATCTTATACTGCATCATCCTCATCTATTCCCCCTCCCTTCTACTTGCTAGCCAACATGTTCCAACACCATCTCTTGTATCTAAACCCACTAGTGTTCTCATGGTCACACCCACATCAAACCTTCAACATCCTCCTATCTGGATACACTTAACCACATCTTCCCATATACCAATTAAACTAATCCCTCAACCTAAATGAAAAACCAAAACTTCTAACCCACATGCACCGACCTCACCAACTACACCTTTATCACCTTTACCCTTACCATCCATCTTGGGACCTCACCCGTCTACCTTAACAAAATCTACTCTCCCTATGGGTAAACCTAAAATTCCCTTGACCCCTTCACCATAGCCTGTAGCTCTACCTAGGTGAACCTTACGTCCTTCATCACCATCTATAACTTCTTTGCCTTCTATACCATCATTACCTTCTATACCTCCTTCATTACCTATGACATTTTCTTCCACCTCACCTATACCTCCCTCTCGACCTTAACCAACACCTATCATTGCAACTCAGTTTTCCCCTTGGGTCACTCATTCTCTCCCACCATCTACATCGCCATCTACATCACATGCTCCCCTTACACATCTACCTAAGAAAAAGCACCAAAAATCAAAAAAACTGTTAATTTCCAAAGAGGTGGTTAACCTTACCCCTCTTTCTGTTACTGCACCTACACTAAAGAAAGTACAACCCAAATCCAAGACTACATCACCTCAACTACCACCACAACTACCCAATCTTCCAACCAAACCTAATTTTACTTTGCATTGTGATCCACTAGTTGGATCATATGCCACCATCTTGGCTAACCTCCTAGAGATCTCTGCTATCACCCTCCCCCCTCTTAGTACTTACGACCCTCTTAAACCTAAACTAGAAGGGTTTGATGATACTAATATTTGTGCTTACCATCGTGTGCCTGGACATGATGTTGAGAACTGTAAGGGTTTAAAGGTTTCCCTCATTAAATTATGCCCTGCTAACTCCGATTTTGATGATGATGACCTCCTAGATGATGAACCTATTTCACCCTCGCCACCTTCTTCACATCTTCCTCCTACACCTATACCACAACCTCCACTCTCACAGCTCAAAGAACTACCCCTGAAATTTGAGATTAACATGGTTCGCATAAGAGAACTTTCCACACCACCACCTAAATGTCATTACACCCAGCTGATCTCACAGGGATTTTCTCCTCCACTAGGTTTTTTCCCTTCATGTCATTATACCACTTACCCTACACCTTCTGCATTTGCTAACTTCCCTAAAATCAACATGATACACGTCACTACACATGCGCAGAAGGGCAAAGAAAAGGTAGATGAACCACCAACCAATACTATACCCGACATACCATCTGCACCCATACCTAAAATAACTATCTACGGCCCCACATACCCCATTTCTAATGGCGTCAAACATCGTACCATACTTAAATAACTACACCAATCTCCCCTCCAAATTTCCTTATATGACCTCATCCAAACCTTGGAATCTCATCGTCAAGCTCTCATGGAGGTCCTTCAATCTATTGAGGTTTTACCTAATGACCCCACACCTGTAGCATCTATTATCACACCTCATCATGTTGCTTCTCTCACCAAATTGCCATCAACATCAACACCTCCACCTGTTCACCAAGTTGTTATCCTTAGTTTCTCGGATAACAAAATTGTCCCCCACCAAACTGATGACCTAGATCCTGTACTTTTCATCTCTGTCCATATCAATAATATATGTGTCCCACGTGTTATGATCAATGGGCGTGCTAGCATTAACATCATCTCCTCTCACGCATTCGAACAAATGTGCCTACCCAACAACTACATGCATAAACATCTAGTCATGTTGCATTCATTCAATGATGTTATCACCTCTACACTCAGCACTATCATCCTCCACGTTTGTGTGAGCCCCTGTACTATTCATGAGCTATTCTACATTTTGGAAGGAGAGTTTCAATTCAATTTACTGCTCAGTAGACCCTGGATTCATGCCATGGGTTGTGTTCGTTCTACTTTGCACCGATTTGTAAAGTTCAAACATGAAGGATGTTCCTATACCATTCTAGTTGACCCATCACCTTTCAAAACCCACAACATGCTTTACTGGCCCAATGATTTCCTTGTACCTATTAATGCATATACCTCCCTACCTACATCTTGTTCACACACAAGCCCATCCACCAGTGCCGTTGCAACCTCACCTTCGCCCAAATCTTCTATTCCCGCCACTGTTGTCACTTATACCAGTCACACCTTAGCTTCCAAAATAATTAACGCCTCTATCGATCAAACTTATAGTGCTTCCTCCATTTCCGCCACCAATATATCAACCATTGATCCCTTGGAAGGTGTTTTTCAACGCCTCACTATGGTGGAGTATCACCTGTATAATGTCAATACATTCCTTACTCCATAAGAGTATGTAAACCTTCACTAGCATCCTCACTATGATCACCGCATAGGCGAGCATCTCCTTTCTGGTCCTCCACACCTCCATACCCATCTTACCTATGGGGGACTTGACATTTCCACTTACACACCCGAGCCACCATCACAAACCTGACCTTTTTCGGCTGACCTTCAGTGGCTTACCAACCACCACTTTGCTCACACTTTCCTAAACCACTATGCATGGAAGGGTTCCTCTTTTTCCTTTATGAGAAAGGTCATCACATTGTTATTTCAGGTACCATGTGTAAACACAATGATCGTAGTGGAATTAGTTGTACCAAACTACCTGCCAAAAATCCCTGTATTGAACTCATTGAAGACATTGAGCCCTCACCACCTTCACCAACACATTCGATGGATCCTAAATCTATCCCTCCTACCTTCTTTTTTTTTATTAAATATTATTTCCTTGGGGCTTTGACCTATCACCACGACGGCGAGGCTCCCTTCTCTCTTCCTTTCTTATATCCTAACATGATTGGGGACGATACTCCTATTAATGTCATTTAATGTCAGGACGATGAATCCATACTCACCTACCTTTGTTTTGAAGACTCTTATATTCACTAGTCGTTACCTTCTGAGACGTAAATAATGTTGAATGAATCGACTATCAAATTCAACATCGACACTCAGGACGACCGCCACATTCTCAAGATTGGCCAATCCTTGGATGCTGCTAAATAGGAAGCCCTCACTTCTTTTCTTAAAAATCATATCCATTCTTTCGATTGGTCCTATGCTGAGATGCCTGGTATTAATCCCACTATCGTCTTCCACAATATTGTAACCATTCCTGATGCCAAACCCATAAAACAAAAGTTAAGGAAAATGCACCCTCGCATTGCTCTTCTTTTTAAAGAAGAACTTCAACTCCTTCTCTCAGTTTCCTTCATATTACCCATCGATTACCCCCAATGGATTTCTAACATTGTCCCTGTCACTAAGGCAAGAGGGGGACTTCACATTTGCACCAATTTCTGTGATCTCAACCTTACCTATCCAAAATATGATTTTCCTCTACCTGGTATTGACCATTTGGTTGACCTTACCGCTGGCCATGAGATGCTATCACTTATCGATGGTTTCTCGGGTTATAACCAAATCTTTCTCACCCTAAAGGATCAACACAGAACCACATTCATTACCCCTTGGGGGACCTTCTACTATAGAGTCATGCCTTTCGACCTTAAAAATGCTAGTGCTACCTATTAGTGGGCTATGACCGACATCTTCCATGATATCATGCATCGCATATTGGAAGATTACGTGGATGATCTCTTGGCCAAATCTAAACATCTTGCCGAGCACCTCACCATCCTTGAAACTATCTTTGACCACCTCATTAATTATTATGTCTGCCTTCAACCTAAAAAGTGCGTCTTCATGGTTCTCTCAGGAAAACTCCTGGTATTTATTGTTTCCCTCCGTGGTATAAAATTTGACCCTACTAAAGTCAAGGCCATTCTGGAAATGCCTCCACACACTACCCTTAAACAACTCCATATCCTGCAAGTAAATTGCAGTCCATTCACTATTTCATTTCACAATTATCTGATCATTGTCAACCATTTCATCACCTTCTCAAAAAGGATGTCTATTTCAAATGGGATGACGACTGCCAAAAAGCTTTTGAGGCCTTAAAACAATACCTTCTCCAACCACCCATCCTTATTCCACATAAAGACAACCAACCTTTCTACCTATACATCTCTGTTACTAATTACTATTTTAGGGCTGTGGTCACTCATGGTGATGAAAAACATAGGGAACATGCAGTTTGTTACATAAGCCATACCCTTCTGGACTACGAAACTTGATACACTCACCCTAAAAAACTTTGCTTAGCCTTAGTTTTTGTTGCAACCAAACTTTGCCATTACCTACTCAACCAGAAAACCTACGTTGTTACCAACACTGACCCCTTACAGTTCATGTATGCTAAAACTTACCAAAATCAACGTGCCACAAGTTGGCTCAAGCTTCTTCTTGACCTATACCTTGAATTCATCCACCAAAAATCTATCAAGGGCTAGGCCATTGTTGACTAGCTCACTGATGTGCCTCTTTTTGGGAATCAATCTTTGAACTTTGATTTCCCTAATGAATCTATTGCTAACCTATCTTTGGATGATGACCCTTACCAAATGACCTTATTCTTTGATGGTTCCAAATTTCAGCGTGGGGGTGGTGCAGGCATTATCCTCATTCCTCTTGATGGGGAACCTATGCCCTTATCATTCAAACTTGACTTTGAATGCACCAACAATATCACCAAATATGAAGCACTCGTATTGGGTCTCATGACTGCCTATTCCTTAGAGGTTAGGTCCATTAATATCTTCGGTGATTCTCAACTGGTAGTAAGATAAGTCAATGGTGTTTATCAGTGTCATAATGAAATACTTCAAGAGTACCAACGTTACACCGACATCATGTTGACTACCTTTGACCGCTATAAAATTCAAACCATTCCACAATCCACGACTAAATTCATGGATACCGTGGCCTACCTCACTTCCCAAATACCTGCTTCACCTACCAATTCAGACATTTTTGTTACCATAAAATGCATACTGAGACTTTCTTATAAATATTTTTGTGTTAACCTCATCTGAACCGCCTCACTAAATGCACAAGACCTTTGGTATAAGAAGCTTGTGGACTACCTTTCCCTTTATATATTGCCTCCTAACCTCACACGTAATGGAGAATGCACCTTTCTCAAGAAGGCCTCTCGTTATGTCATCATGGGTGGCCTTCTCTATAAAAAAGGCTTTGACGGTATCCTCTTACGATGCCTTACCATCTTTGAAATCCCCTATAACATTAAAGAAGTTCATGATGGCATATGCGGGGGTCATTTCAGTCGCCTTGCTATTGCTAAGTGCATTCTTCACCTAGGTTATTATTGGCCAACCCTCAATCATGATTTTTGCAACTATGTTAAACATTGTGTAAAATGCCAAGAACATGCCAATCTTCATCATACATCTAGTCATGCCTTACAGGTCGCTTGTGACCTTTGGCCCTTCTCTCAATGGGGTTTGGATTTTGTCAGAGAGATCAATCTCCACTCTTCCTAAGAAATCAATGGATCATCACTACTACTGAATATTACACGAAATGGGTTGAATTCATACCCATCATCTCTACTAAAGCTGAGAAAATATGTGAGTTCATTAATCATCACATTATTTGTTGCTTTGGTGTTCCACATCGTATTATCACTGATAACGGAAAGCAATTTAAAAACATAACTCTACAAAAAGTTTGTGATGCCTTCGGCATTCAACTAAGCTTCTCCTCACCATATTACCCAGAAACCAATGTCCAGGCTGAATCCACCAACAAAACCCTGAACAAAATTCTCATGAAAGTGGTTAACGATACTGGAAAGGATTAGCATGCACACATTCCTTTCGTTCTTTGGGCATACCGTACTATTATTCACACCTCCACCACTACCACTCCATTTTATCTGGTCTATAGTAGTGAGGTTGTTTTGCCTCTCGAAGTCTAGATCCCGTCTCTCCATATCTCTCTTCAAGATATGCTTACTGATGATGACTTTCGTCAAGACCGTTTAGCACAACTTGAGTTATTAGTTCATGCTCTCAACCATCTCCAAGTCTACCAAAAACACATCAAGCATGCCTACGAAAAATGTTTCCATGAACGCACCTTCAAGGTTGGTGACCTTTTCCTCAAGAAATATCAACACATAACCAAAGCAGAAAAAAGCAAACGGGGAAAATTTGCTCCTAATTGGCTTGGACCATACATCGTGACCCATGACTACAGATCAGATGCTTATCACTTGTCTTCATTGGATGGTAAGCCCAAACCTGAGCCCCTCAATGCCTTGCATATTCGATCATTCTACTGTTGAATTCTAGTCCTACATCACTATTTATCTATTTCATGCACATCCCTTGAGCGCCATTCACCTTTCTCATTTCCGCACCTCATCTCCAATGACTAAACAAGAATCATGTGATTACATGTCACCTCTTTTTGCCTTATCTTAAATATGTGCACCATGGATCTGCACATGGAATGATTCTCATGGATAATTTTTATCTTCTTTTAGACAAGATCCCATGGTCATTCACCCTTGCCTTCTCAACAAGAACCAATTGCTTCATTATAGTCTAGTCCATGAATTAAAAGCCAAAAAAATTATTTCCAAAAATAAGGGATTAACTCCTTGAGTCAAACTTCCAATATAAAAGAAGAATCCCTCAAAAGGACATCTTCCGCCTTCAATTGTCATTATAAGTAGACTGCTCCCTCGAAGGAAAGCTATAAAATGCTCACAACTCTCTACATAGTCTTTCCAAAAAAGAGGATGATTTTCTCAAAAATCAAAATTCAGAAGCTTCCCGCATCGATCAGCTTTGCGAAGACCTCAAGGAGACATATATTCATCCTATACAGACTTCCCGCATCGATCAATCTATCTAAAAAGTTAAAAAGAAAAAATAAAAGGACAAGTAACCTTTTTCATCATGGACTTTCCTATTACGATCTTCGCTCTATTGCCCAAGGCATTTTGCTTCATAACATATGGCCTGATTACCTTCACCTCCTTACATGTTGTCTCTTCACCTCATACTGCCTCAAGGGACCTTCTAAACCTACGAAATTTGGTGATTCTGTGACTATTCTTCTCCATTAGAGTAATCACTCATAAAATGTTTTTAGGGTCTTACGTTCACTAGCCTATCTGTAGATGTGTTTCATACATTTTGATCCTTGCCAATCGGGTGGCTTTCTTGCTCCCTCTTATATTTTCTCTTCTTCATTACCTTTTGATCTTGCTCTATAAGACTAGAGCCTTGACACCTATCTTTTGGGATTTTCTTCTCCCACCTCAATCAAACTAAAATCACCTTTACCTAATCTACCTCTTTTCAATCCAAACATCAATGCCCTCAACCTAATTATACCTATGACCTAGAATTAAAGTTTCCTAACGACCTAACATCACCTTTACCTATCTACCTATTCTCCACCCAACCTAATTGACCTTGACCTAATCATACCTATGACCCTTGATCAAACCCTACCGATCAACCTACCTACCTCTCCTTTTATCTTCTCATATTCATCCCTAGCATATGGGAGAACTACATCGGTCTGAGGTCCCTTTTCACTGGGACTATTTAGGAAACACTCCAAGGGCATGGGGCTCTTGGAGGTTAGCTTAGCCATTCCTTACCCTAAACAACCTACATAACATCTACATCACATCTCACTTAGTTTCCCTTTTATACCAAAAATTGGAGATTAAACCACATACATAAAAAATTGTTTCATATTTTAAACATTCTCACAACAAACATTTATTACACTTACCATTTCTCTATCATCACTATGCATAGATTATACCACATCTCACATATGACCCATATTATCATTCATTGTAAAAAATAATGAATCACAACTTCGCCTACTTTCAACACAACCATGCCTAAAACAACCTACCTCCACCATGCCTAACACAACCTGACTCCATCCATGTCTAAACCAACCTAACTCTAGCCATGCCTAAAAATGACCTGACTCAATCCATGCCTAAACCAACCTGAGTCAATCCATGCTTAAGCTGACCTGACTTGATCCATGCCTATACTGACCTGACTCGATCCATGCCTATACCGACCTGACTCTATCCATGCCTAAACCGACCTAACTCCGTCATGCCTAACTCAGCTAGTTTCCATCCATATCATCATCAAGTAAATACAATACACATCACAACACATAATCAAATCAACCTCATATATCTCCTCATATACATCTCAGTGTATCACATACTATACACTCATCTAAAAAATACATGTGTCTCTCATACATCGCTAGCTCGCAGGCTGCTATCCACTACAAAAATATCTTTGGCTCATAGGCTAGTATCATGTACATAAAAAAATAATAAATACAAAATATCTTCAGCATGCAGGCCAATATCATATATAATACATACAAAAATGACTTAGCATGTAGGCCAGTCCATAGCAGGTCAATCATCTCCGCATCTGATGTCAGGGAATGCTCCTTGTGACTGTGTCTCTCTTGACCCCTCTGCCACACCTATCTAGGGCTCGACACTTGGCTCACCTCCTACTGATGGCTCCTCACCTGGGGCTGGCCTCTGCACATTAGTGGCCTCACCAAGACCCTATCCCTGGGCTCACTGGCCCCCTGTACTCTCCACACTGTGAGTGCGGGATCTTTTCCTCTCGCTGGAGGCCTGTTGTGCTCTGTACTCAGCATAAGAGGAGAGATCTAGCCTGACATCTAACAAATGATCCTGATAATAACGTGCCTCTGCTAGGGCATCAATGAACCTGGCCATGGGCACTGTTTGTGGAGGTGCCATGGGTCTCGCTCCCTGCGTGGGTACCTGTACAATGGGACCCTAACCCTAAACCTACACAGAGCCCTATGCTAGTACAAGAGCCTAATTTGGCCCTAGAATCTATGCATGTGCCTATATTTGGGCCTGTAGGGTAGTAATCTGTGCATGTACTACCGTCAACTGGTCCTGCAGACTTGTAACCTGCCCCTGCACCTTGGCTAACTAGCCCTATAAATTTGGCACCTGTGCCATGGCCAAATAGCCATATAAAGCCTACACCTCCACCTACCTCCTC
Source organism: Taxus chinensis (assembly GCA_019776745.2). Classification (NCBI taxonomy): domain Eukaryota; kingdom Viridiplantae; phylum Streptophyta; class Pinopsida; order Cupressales; family Taxaceae; genus Taxus; species Taxus chinensis. The sequence goes on along the minus strand of CM034146.1, from coordinate 249,520,676 downwards.
TCCATATCCATCTCCCCCTACCTCCATCATGAGTACCACTAACCTCATCTCCTCTAAATGAGCTCTATACATTGCTCCATAGATCATGCTAGTGCTATGGAATGTCAGGTCCACCACACCCTCCCTAAAAATGGGTGCTACTAGCTCCTTAAACACCTCTAAGGAGATGGAATAAACCTGGGCCCCCAATATAGGCAACTGTAGGATCCTGTAGACGTCCTCTAGGGTGATCGTTATCTCACCCATCAGAAAATGGAAGGTGTTGGTCATCGAGTCCCATCTATCGATGAGGGAAACCATTAGACTCACCTACTGGACAACATGCCGGTAGCACCACACCCTTATCAACCCCACCTCTGCAACATGTTTCCACTCCACCTACATCATGCTCTCCCATACTATCAATAACAAGGGTGGCACCCGGGCCCTTATCCGTAGCTCATCTCAGGCCTGCATCCCACAAAAGCAATGTATTAGTACACCTTCCTAACTTACCTATTTCACCCCACATCCCTACCTATCTACCCTAACCTTCACCCAAAAATACCCAAACCCATGTACCCTACCAAACATACCCAAACCGACCTATCCACACCCATCTACCCTACCTATAAAAACCCACCTACCAAAACCCATCTACCCTACCTACCTACCCAATCCCATCTACCCTCCCTATCTACCCTAACCCTCACCCAATCCTACCTAATCCCATCCTTTTTGGTTCTCCCTTGAGCGACCATGGTCTCACTTTGACTAGTACAGGTCACTGTTCTTATGACCGGCACTAGTCCCTACCCACCGACGTTGGCCACAAGTCGACTAACGTTGGTCACTGTCGTGCTGCCTGCCCCAACTTCCCAACCCTACTTTTCCCCTTCCTAGTCATTCTACCCACCCAAATCCCTCCTTACACCCTTAATTATTCCTACTTTACCCTTTTTCCCTACCCCCTACCCTTCCCCATTCCCATTGCCCTCATTTTTTCCCGTTTTGAAATTCTTTCCCCCCTAAACCCCCATTTTTTCATATTTCCTATATTCTAACCCTTCTACCAAAACAATCAATAACAAAGGTTCAAAACATACCTGATACCGCTACCATGGTCGTGGTGGAATCTCCGGTCTCCATGCCACTCCTCCCGATCCCTCTCCATCTCTTAACCAGTCACCTCGCTCGATCCAATCTCGTGGCCCCACTTCTCGCCCAATCAAATCTCACTTATGTGGCTCACCAACCAACCTATCTAACGCTCTCTTTTTTCCTCTTCCTCTTTTTTCTCTTCTTGTCCTTTTTCTACATTTCACAATGCACAAATGAATTTTCAAAATGTGGGTTTTTCACTTTTTATAACCTACCTGACTCAACCGATGTCGGTTAACCCTTGACTGATGTTGGTCTGCTACCCTATCCAACCACCTTCGGTTTCTCTCCACCATCATCAGTTCATACTGACCACTGTCGGTTACCCGACATAGTCATTGCCCTCACATTTACCTAATTTTCCTTACCTCCCCTTTCTTTTTCCTCCCCTACACCTACCTGGACCATTTTACCTTCCCCTTTGGCCCTCCACCTTCTTCAACCTCATCTCGTTAGCTGTTGAAGCCTCATTATTTTACCCCTACCTTGGCCTTACTCATGCTATGACCTATATATTTGGACGTAGACCATCACTAGTGACCTTTGACCTCATGTGTTCGATATACCTTGTGGCACTGTTACCTTTCTTGTTTGACCTCATGACCTTACCTAGCCTTTTGCCATGACCTTTTATCCTGACCCTACCTTTGGTGTACCGGAACATACCTAAACATTCTTGCACCTAACCTACATTATGCTTCCTGACCTTATCCTATACCTTGGATACCGTACTCACCTCAACCTTGTTTGGATAAACCTATTGACCTTAAACGATGTAGATTTTGCAAGCTCTTCAACCTAGTACCGTGTTGCATTTTATATGTGTGCGTGCGTTTAACTGCCACTACCTTTGGCCTTGGCCCATTTACCTGTTTACCCTTCTTACCCAACCATTGTAATACCTTTCCCAACCTCCCACTTGACTTCTTGACTAACCCCAGACCTTCACAAAATACCTATACCTCCTCTGTGATCACCCAACACCTTCTACTAACCCCATTCTTGCCTAAAAACCTTTAAATCCTAGATTGTGTAACTTTATTAGTCTCTGAGCTAACCACCGCTGGTTCTCTATAATCATCACCGGTTACCTAAACCATCATCAGTCTCATAAAACCATAGTCGATCTCTGTATTTCTTGATCTCTGTTAGAACAACCACCCATTTGTGACTCAGACCCAATTTAACCTTATTCTACCTAACCTATTCTTACCTATTTTGACCTATTTTACCTACAGATCTGTGTCTAGCCTAGTCTATTAGATTAGGTCTAGCCTATTGTGTTTGTATGAGATTTCTAAATTATATTAAACTACAGTAGGATACTATTTACTTTATTTCAACATTGAATTGTTTTAAAACAGTGGATTGATAGCCATCTAGGAAGTATTGCACTTCCAGGATCTAGCATATGCTAGGCACTCCAATGCATATATTGTTTAACTCTCTTTGGTGGTCTTGTTTTGATTCGTATATAGGTAGTTCCTCCTAGCCAAAAGGAAGATCTCACAATCACTTGGACTCATAATTCAAATACACGTGCATATAACATTCAACCATCCCAAATCAAGTATTCCTCTTACCACCTTTACCTTATCTATTTCGTCAAGTACTTCTATGAAAACTAAGAAATTAGATGAAACATCACATTCAAAACCATAAGGGTTGATGAGCAGGGTAAATTTTTAGAACCCCCTAAAAATAATAGATATTACTTGGTGAATTGGTAAAAATGACTTTTGAATATTGATGAATACAATGAACTGAAAGGAATTAATTTCAGCTAGTATCATAAGTCGACCATCCGATAGAATAATGTTATGAGCTGGTAGAAAAATTCTCTTTTTTGGACGTGGTAAAAGTTACGTGATTATAATTTTTTTTATATTACTGTAAACACTAGGAGAATCAACTTAAAAAAAAAACCTGTACAATTTTTTTTTGGCGAAATAACAAGTGACCTAAAACCTTAAAATTTTCCAAATCCAAATTTCATAATCCTAAATATTTGGTAGTTAATGAAGCTTAACCACTAAAATTTACAATGTTCATGAGGTGAAAATTTTGTGTGATCTCACATTTATCAATGAATGAATGCCTCTAGAATATACCGCATTCAGGCACTATGCCTATACATTACAATCTATAAATATTTTGATTCAGGATGGAGGAATAGTTAGTGGTTGGCTTGAGAGGGGGGAGGGAGGGAACCACATCTCCCTCCCCTTATAATAACATCTTCCCAGTTAAAACTCAAATCCAAGTAAACTAGAAGAATACATGAGTCTAGAGGACTTAACATGGACCTAAAAAATAATTAGAAAAAATAAGCATCTCATTAAAGCAAATCCCTAAGATAAAATACACATTATGAAATTATCTCAATTTATTTAATGTTCTATGAAGATTTTAGGTTCAACTTTTACTTTATTACACAATTAGTTTTTTCCTTTATACAATTTATTTTATTCAACAGTTGTAATTTTTTAAATTTTTATTAAAGGTAAAGGAGGGTTGAGGAGACCCTACCCCATACAAAAGGTGGAGGAAAATATTAGACATTGAGGAGAAAATAAAATGGATTCTAAAAACAACACAGTGAAACCAATCAAAATAGAAACATAAAACTAACAACGTCAAATAGAAACCAACAACTATCTCAACAATGTGACCCTTTCCCTTTGGATCTTAACTGCATCTTAAGGGGAGAGATAGTCCCTTTATTTTTTCTACTCACAACTTTTCATTTGAATTATATGTTTGGATTTTCATTTTCATTATAATGGAGCAGAATCAGAACTTAAATCTACTCCCTGAGGTTTTTGGACTCTGATAAGGCATCTATATAATTCTTTCTAACTTTTTGCACTTCCTCCTTTTCTGGATCAAATGATATTTTAAAATCTCAATTGGAATCACAATCTGATGAATCATTCACAACCAGGTGTCCTGGATTAGAATTCTTGCACCATGAAATTTTTCCATTAACATATTTTCTTACCAAGTGATAATCTAAAGCCAAATGGCCAAGATAAAATCATGTTATACACCTAAAAGGAAACCCTTCATAGTTTAGATTTTGTATCCAAGTTCTATTTGCAACTTTGAGTTCAATAGTTGCATGGAAATAAGCAAAAGTATTCATATCAAAAAATATTATAACATACTTTGTGTGATCAAAATATTACATTTTTGGTCAATAGCTAAACATTTACATAAAGTTTTACTAATAGCTCATAAGAAACTATCCAACAAAAATTAGAGGGGTAGGTAAGGAAAATGAATCCACACCATAGTTACTTCGAAAGTGTCAGAAAATGAGTTAAACAAAGGGAACCATGGTGTAGTGCCCCATATTTTGGCATTCAATCAAAAATCTAACACCTAAAAATCCCGACATTTAAAAAAAAGAATAGATTATTTTATTAATTCCTCAGCTTTGTTTTATTAATAATATTTTATTTTCCATTATTATTTCTGGGGTTAAATACCTCTTTTGTCCATAATAAATTTATTTTTAAAAAGGGGCCCCGAAGACCAACCATACTAACCAAAACCAATTTATTTAGCTAAATATCTTCTTAAGTTTTCCCTTTATAAATTTATTACATCCTTGGCCTTTAAATATTGCAAATGGACCTATGATAAATACTTGTTGTCTCACCCAATTTCCTAGATGACACATTTAAAAATTATACCCACCATAGTCATTTAAAAATTCACTAGGTTTCCCACACATTAGTTTCCCAAGCATATTAATTTGCACCCAACCCATTAAAACATATTTGCAACCAATTTTAAGCTATGAGGGTTAAATTTGAGCCATAGGATTCTTTTATTTTTTACTTAGATCTCAGGAATTCTTTGCAACCCTAAATCTACTTTAAGATTTTCTTTTTGACTTTAATTTTGATTATTTTCTTCTCATTTGCACATGTATGGTTGCAGGGAGTAGGATGGAGGCCATGGAGGACAATTTCATGTTGCTCCAATAAGCTAGTGGATCTATTTTTATTCCTACTTAGAGATCCATTTAATTTTAATTCTACATTTACATAATAGAGGGGAAATCCTTCATATGTTCTTGTTATTTTTTTTCTCTTTTACCTGGTTTTCCATTTTAATAATTTTATTTCTTTATAGAAATCTCTTCATAATGGAACCCAACAAAAATCAGTTTATACACACACACACACACACACACACACACACACACACACACACACACACACACACACACACACACACACACATAGATATATATATATCTGTGTGTGTGTGTGTGGAAGAGGGGCGGTCGGAGGTGACTTTGTGAGATGTGGCGGGGAACAAGTTCCGGTGTGGGGGTGGGGGTCAGGGTTTATGAGGTGGCATGGCCATGGAAGCATGGGAGGAATGGTGTGGGGGTGTGATCTGCCATGTCCACACCACAGGGACTATGGTGTTTTCTTGATACCAAACTCAAAATAAAATAGGGGAAAGGAGGGGGCACACCACAGTCTATCTCCCATCCTTTATTTTTTTATAATTATTTCTTTTATCTAAATCACAATCTGATACATTATGCATAGATCCACAAGTTTGTAAAGATATGAAAAAATATTTCCAAAATATATAAGATATATCTATATGTTTGTGTGTATATATAATTATTTAAGAGTAACAAGCACTTAAAAATTTGTGATTTCAAAACATTTTCTCTCCTTATGAATATATATGTGTATATATATAAAGAAGTATATATATATATATCTATGTACATACATATATGATAACATATAGTAGTTCTGATTTTACTTATTTTGCAAAGCTATTATGGATGGAGAGCCAATATTTATTTTTAAAAAGAGAGTAAATTTACTTGATAGTCCTTTACTCAAGATCAAAATCACTTATCCTAACTATAAATAAATAAATAATATATATATATATATATATATATATATATATTTGTGTGTGTGTGTGTATAGGTATATATACATGTATGTAAAAAGGAGATATATTCTCAAATTTAATCTTTTCATCAACATCTACTAAGGACAAGAAAAAAATCAGTTTACATGTATATCCTTGCTGACTCAACTAAAACCCAATAAAATTTTGTATATGATGGGAATATAAATAAAATATAAATTTATCTAACAAACTTAATGTAAAACATTACAATATTGAAACAAAATAAAACCATTTTCTTGATCCAAACTCATACAAATGAGAAACATTATAGAATGAGAATAAGGAAAATAAAAAAATAGGTTTATTCTGCATACGTTTACAAGAAGTTATTACAAAGAATAAGAGTTCCCTTTTTCTATTAAAAATATTTTGTTAAATTTATTTTGACAACAGAGGAAGAAATACTTTCATTTAAACTAAGAGCCAGAAAATTACAAGGTTTGGTTTTCCTTACAACATACTTTGCATACAATACATTTCAACTCAAACAATAATCAAATGATTATTAACATTCCCAATATTCATTTTTCTTTACAATAGATAAATACATTCCACTCTTCCACTAAACTAGGATTGCAAAAATATTACAATTAGAAGGTTTCAAAACTTCTTCTCAAGATATTAGAAAACATATCAAATATTACAAACCCTTTATAAAGCAATACTAAAAATCAACAGGACAACCCTCCCCAAAATGGGGAACAACATTTGAAAAATTTAAACTTTCTTCCTCTATACTCTAAGCATATTTTGAAAGATTCCACACCATATGAAAGTGTTCAATGCACAAGAGAAAAAGGCCCATTTTCCACCCAACTAAATGGCATCATGACATTCTATCTCCAACAATAGAGGACATGCTATCCTCCCTCCAAGTCCATGGAGGAGAGAGAATCCATGCCTCAAGATTTCATAAGTAAGGGGGTAAACATAGCATGAAAAACACACCATACACCATGAGAAAGAAATCAAATTAAGTAAAAAAAAACACAAGAGGAGACTCCATGTTTCCTCAATGGGGAAGAGTGGCAAGGAGACCATTATAAACCATAGTATGATCCAGCTATAGGAACACAAAAATAATCACCATAATACACTTCTTATCACTCCATCATTAATACCCTCCTTATCACTACTTCCCAAACACAAAGCCTCCTTCCCTGTCACATGACCTCCAAACCATAGGCTCAAGGTCTATCATTATGACAGTTAGAAGATGAGGTTCATACCTTCTAAAAAGTTATCTTCCACATCAAACCATATGATATGGGATTCATCATCAAACACTTACCATCATGTCTTGCCCATCAAGCCATGTTGTGTAAGAGGGGATTTCCTCCCTCTTCCCCTGTTAACTACAAATTTGTACCCCTGGAGATGTAGTTCTAGTTATCATACTAAGAAGATATGATTAGTCCTAGGCATAGTCAGATTGATTGCATTATGAATCGATCTCATGGTATTTAGTGCCCTAAATAATCAAATTATCTCTAACAAATCCCATTGTAGTCTCTTTTTCTTACTCAAATCCCTATGACACGTTGGCATATCACTCAGACATATTTGAGTGCTCACCCGAAGAATAAGGTACTGCAGGCCCCCATTTTATACCATCTTTGAGTCTGAAGATGTTAGCGAATCGTATCAGTGCGGGTCGTCGTACCAAGTTCGTGGCATGAACCAAACAGTAATTGAAAGATCAGGTAAGTCAAACATTTTTGAATCCCAGGCGGTCCGCGGGACAGTCGGGATAGTCGGGATACGATAAATCAAACAACGGCCGCAAGAAATCAAATTCATGCACAGTAATTTGTCATGAGAAGTTTGGGACAGTCAGGACAATCAAGTATCGCATGGGGACAAGATATCCATTATATTAATTCATAACAAAATGGTCTATAGCTGACAGTACGGATTATAATTAACCTTACAAAGTCATGCAGCGACAAACAGTACGCGCAGTACGCATAGGACTCTGTTACAATTCTAAAAGGTCCTCTAAAGCATGTAAATCAATACCATATATAGGGGGATGCGGGACTTTCCCTTCATTTGGGGACAGCTCGTACCTATAAGTACACCCAAAAATGTGACATCACCTGATTTCCTGACTTAGTTGCAGCTAAGTTCTAAATCCTAACGTATGACCCGTGTTACTTCAAACGGCCATTTCTGATTAATTGATTCCGAGCTCCGATTAATTCATACACATTGTACCCTTCTGGATTAATTAGCATTACATCCTCATGTATCCTTAAAGTACCCCTTTAGCTAATTTCATTACCATTTATTAATTAAGGGTGGATATAATTAATTAAGTGTATGCACATTCGGCTCCAGTCAGTTAATTCTCACTTCCCGTCAACATCAACTTAGAAAATGCCTACTTGGACTCCAAAATAGTTGCCTTATCACTCAGTTAAGGCCATGAACTTCTAAATTTATCAACTAGAAAGGTGGGGGCAAAATTTGAATTACCGTTGTACATACCATGTTTTCCAGATGTAACTTCATGTAATTAAAAAAAAAATGGATTTGATGAGAAATCCCCTGGGTATTCCCCACACTACGTGGCCAGGTTCTTACCAATGTTATATTTGGTAGTTGGGATGTGCAATTCAACCAGGCATGGTAACTAATTTCCAACTACTTCTACAGTATATGGGACAGTATGCAGGCTTAATCTCTTACATGTAATCCTACTTGAATCATTTTAGTACAATTAATTCCTACTTACAAGTGGTTCCAAGCCAAAGTATCTATCGGGATTGTAGCATTTGCCCCTTCACATTTCTCTTCTACATTCAAGAGAACCGACATCCATTTATAGGTGTTCCACAAAAAAAGTGCTCCAGGCAACCTTATTGAGGACTCCTTGCACTGAAGTGATTACATGGAGGTTATGTTATAACCGATTGAACTGTGCATATCAGGAAGTATTAAAATATAAGTTTTTCCTTGTTTACATTTTGGCACACCTGCTGTGTTTTCTCACACCCTTCTTGCCTCTTTCATCTTTGTTTACAAGAATATTGTTTGTCTAATATTATGTTCTTGGAGTGATTTTTTTGTTTTTTGTGTATGTTTGAAATAGGTTTGGAAGAAAAAAAAACAATTTTCCTAGATCATGGATAACTGTCATCAAAGAAAATAATATGCACTTTCCTGTGTTGTTTTTGGACGCATTTTAAGGGTACTCAAAAAAACTCCTGTTTGCAGGTTTTTGTCTTCTTGAAATTTTAGGCTTTCATTGTATGTACTACTCTGCACACACTGGTCAACTTTGAACAATTTATAGTTAGAATTTTTAGTTTACCCTGCAACAGAGTCAAATTTTGGCAGTTAGTTTAGGATTTTTAGAACTTAGACTTTCTCTGGAGTTTTTTTTTTAAATTGAAAGTCCAAAAAAATGGAGATAGTACCCATCCTACCCCTAAACTACACCGTGATTTCCCCTACCCCCTACCTACCCTGGATAAACTGATCTCGGTCAAGCCACATTCTCACAGCTCCCTACTCACTTTCCCTCACATTCCCCAACCTAACTCTACCCCCCCAACTCCCATGATGACCCCATTCCCTACCTCACCCCTGTTCCCTACCCTATTTTTCTGACAGATCCCATTCCCATTTTCTACCCCATCCCCCATTCCTTGACCTCATACTCTACCCACCTCTTCCCCTAATTATACAACATACTAAAGAAAGTAACAATAAAAAGCATAAAGGCCTACCTCAAAACAAGTTGTATGATTCCCCTCCCCCAATGACTCACCCATCAAGCTCCTGAAAGCTCCACCCGACCCCTAGCTCTACAGGCAGCTGCCCCTGACCACTAATTTTCCCCAGTGCCAAATCCCTATGGATCCCTGCAATTCCTTGACACCTCTCCACCCAGGAGGCATCCTGACGACTCACCCTCCCTTCTCAAGCTCATACCCTATAGAACCAGAGGGTGACATGTGTCACCCATCTAAAAAAAATCAAACCCAAGCATTCACACAAGCCAATTAACAACTAACACGACAATACCATAGAAAACTTTGGGTTTTGGTTTGTGTTTGTATTAGTATTTATTTTTTCAGTGTTGTTTAGGATTTCCATTTACACCTAGACTTTAGTTAAGTTTGGTTTTTCTCTTTTGTTGGGATTTCTTTTTAGGTGTTCTTTTTATTATTTTTTTAAGTTTCCATGAATGTAGGAAAAATTATATGTTTAGGTTATTCTTCTCTCTTAGCATTAGTCAAGATTTTTATTTATGGATTAACTAGTTGATTAGTTTTGTTTCATTAATACATTAGTTTAGTTAATTATTTCAGTCTTGTTCAGTTATATTTAAACTTTTTTAATCTTCTTATTATTGTAAAACCTTGATTACACTCTCCATGTAGCCTTCTAACCATTAAGGTAGCATTCCATCATTTTGGCCTCTTTCTCTTAGTGACACCTTCCTTAAGCATCCATAGTGAGATAATTCTAAACATTGAAAATTGACCTAGGCACATCCAACCTTGAGAACATTTCGGTTCAATTTTTGTCGCATTTCACTAGATCACTTTGAATACATATGGTTTCATCATTTGTTAGTCGACCATGAACCCTTTCTAACGTGTTTTGGCATGCTTTTAGCTTGTACACTTTGGTGGTTTCTTGAATTTCCTCAAACCCCTTATACAAGAACCAAGTGCTACTTTAGTACTATCTCTTCCCTCGTAGCTTTCCTAAGTGATATTCAGGAGGTACATAAACTAGTGGTCATTTATTCTTGTTTACTGGGGAATTAACATTTCACTTAAATAATGCACTAATCTCAACATGTATGTTCAAAAAAACTATGCTTAAGTTAAGCAATCTTGGAAATCTTAGATGACATCAAGGTTCACTTATGTTGCCTTGTTTATTTGTTTTTGTTTTTACCTCATTATGAGAAGCACTTACTAATGTCTTCCTGCTTGCATGCACCCACTGTCTTGCCAAAAAAGAGTGGATAAAACTTGTCCAAAGACTAATAACGGTACATGTTTCCAATACCTCCGGTGTTACAACCAAACCACATTGGATGGTTCACAATATTAAAAAAACGACCATTTGCTATGCTCAAAAAGCCTCTGTATCTGTCAGGTTCTGGTTAAGAGCATTTCAGCATCCTACCGCTTTTACTAGAACATAACCCCCTTGGCATAAGCCTTAAGTTAAAAAATTTAGCCAGGGTTGTTCTACGAACTTTCAAAGTAGTCCACACCTTGAGGGATACTGTCTGGATCAATTACGGGATACCTTTTCATCCTACCTACACAAGGTCAAAAAAATAGTTGAGTTAAGAGCTTCACAAATATCCTTAGTGCCGACCCCACTGTGATTCATTCTGAGCAAGATCATTGTTCTCAAGGTTTCAAAGAAGGTAAATGTCATCATCTAACAAAATCATCACTTTTTCTCGACATAATGCTAGAACACCTAGTTAAGAGAGCCACCTAGGAATCACAACAACTTTGGTCTCAATCCCATCGTTAAGTTAGAGGCCAGAAATAATTTTGTTTCTTGTAAAATATCTTTGTTTCTACACATCGTTCTCTAGGTCTATAGAAAAGAGGTTTACTGAGGATTTATCCTAATCAGTGTTCCACACTCGTATTTTGTACCAAACACTCCATTGTTTGGGATCTAACTTTCAATAAATATCAAACATTATCTTTTCATCATTTTCTAAGACTTTAAAACCTTCGTTTGGATTCTACTATCATTCTCATTTCATCTCTTCTCGTCATCTTTCCTCTTCAGTCTTTAGTCATTCAAACTACACTTCACATATCTTATTCTTTATTTTTCCCCTTTTCAAAAATTTCATCTCTTTTCATTATTTCAATATTTTCATCCTTGAATTATCCTATCTTAAACATTTGATCTTATATATGCATTCATTTGGAGTTCTCAAGAGAATCATCTTATTTAGAAGGTCTTCCTCTTTCACGATCATAAAGATTCTTCTATCTTATCGTAAAACATGTCATTCAAAGCTTATCTAACCCTATTTCATAACTGACACTTAAACATAATGGATTAACTATTTATAACATAAAGTTTAAGTTTCCATCTTCTTTTCGACAGTCAATTCTTGAGTTGTGGATCATCCATGTCCTCACTCAAGCCAACTTTCATCTTACGACTCACATCTTGACAGTGTTGTGTTCCACTTTTTTTTCACAACTCAATTTCAACACTCCTTATCTTCATTCTCTTAAACTTGAAGGGATCAGGCGATCATTTTTGAAAGTTCCCTAAACATCCCTAAATTGTGTCATTACTAGAAGATCATCTTGAGAGATTTCCAACGACTATGAGAACGTGACAAACGGACATCGGGAGCTCTAGATATGTTCGGTGAAAGTTCAGACGGCGGGAAAGTCAATTATGGTCAACTGGTCAATATTGGACCAATTGCACTGTGACACATGGCAAAAGCCACCACTCGTCGAATTTCTTGCTTGATTTTCCTGATCGATCGAGTCTGACGATGGTCATAAAAATTATGCGTGGGAGTAAGAGGCTCAACTTTTATAATGTAGGGGAGCCCGAAAGCTGCCATGTGGACTCATTGGTTCATCACCAACGTGGTGGGTCCACAAGCCACCACGTATATATGCCACCATGTTTCGATCTTCTAATTGCAACTCGACAAGTGGGGCCATGTCATTTGATTTACAAATCATTGAATGGATCAAATTCTATTCATTGTGTGGGACCATGTATAAACAAGCGGAGTCAATAGACCACATTTACCAATTCAAGCATGCACGTGAAGCGGTCAACACCCCCACGTGGTCCTTACCAATTTATGCGACCCATTTACTAGCCTTAATAAAGCAACCACGTACCACCCATGCAATCAAATGTGGAGTGGTGGAGGGGCCTAAGCCCATGCGTGGAGGAGTCCACGTCAAGGTAAGGGATAATCAAAGGTTAAAAAACCTTTGAAGATTTCTAATGCCGCCCCATGTGGGATAAACCCACATAAATTGCTGACCGGCTCCATATGGGATTAAATCCCCCTAAATATGCACGGTTAAGGCTAATAATAGCCGTTGGATAATATAGCGCATTTTTATAAGGAATTTTGTATAAATCCCAATTCATTACTATGGACTACGCACATTAGGCTAATATTAGCCTATTTGGATGATGTGTAAGACCAATATTTCTATTGGTCCCTAATTTTGTATAAATAGGGAACCCATTTTTGATTGTAATTGTACACACACAAATAGGACGCAAACTTGGAGACAAGCTCATTGCTAGAGCGCTGGAACAGTGTCGACCACAGTAACTCAAGCTTCGCATTGATAGTGTCGGTAAGGATGATTGAATGCCGAAGACATATTGTGCAATGGAAGAAGATCCGATTTGACTGATTATTTGTTAAGCATTATTTGAAGAACGGATGTGTACTGATAGGCAAGTATTCCATTGGCCTATTATCTTAGGAAATACTATTGTAATTAAATATTTGTGACTAGGAGTAATTTTAAACTACCTGGTAGGCCCATAGAGCCACACCAATTACTTAGCAAATCCTGTGATTGTTGACCGGAGTGCTAGTTTCGCATTGATTACGTTAAAAGGAGAAAATTATCGGCAAATAATCAAAGCCTATAAGGAGATCTGTACGATCAGGTAGGTAATAAGTCGAGTGATTATTTTCAGATCAAGTTTGGTCGTCAGAGCTGGTTATTGGATTATTCAAACTAAGCTAAACTTTATAATAGTTTCAAGTTTGGTATCAGAGCTGGTTTAAGCTCCATATTGTAACTTTTCAAGTAAATCTGATTAACAGAGTGATTCGACTTCGAAGTTGGAGACAGTTAGTTCAGTTTCTGAACTGTGAATAGAGTACAAGTGCACTATGGGCAATTGTCATCTATTGTCAGGCATTATTCTCGAGGAAATTGAAGCGTATAGTCACCAGATCCAGGAAGATAAATTCTCTCCTGCAATCAATATATTACTCCCTGGACAGAGGAGTATGCTCGTTTGAAATCAGGTAGTACATAACCAAGTATGAGCTTTTGGTAAGGTTGCAGTGTGGTGATCTGAAGAAGGAAATACCTTCAACTTCAGAAGCAGAGGCCACCTACAAATGATTGCACTGTATATTTTTTCAGCACGGGAATCTTCTATCTTCCTCCCATTCAGTTTTGGATTAAGGTAATGGAGTCTTTGGTTTGCTTTGAAAAGCATACTAGAGGCATTAGATCCAAGTTACTAGATAGAATGGGATTTGATGGAAGAGGCCTTGGCAGGATAGACTGCCAGAGACAGGTTTCTAACCCAATACAGGTCGAGTAATCGTCCTCATTTTACAAGTTTGGGTTTTCCTAGTGTGGGAATGGAAATTGGATGAATGCCCCATTGTATCTCATGACGCAAGATAAGTTTCTGAAAGCAACTATTGTGATTAGGTAGAATAGTATTGGTAAGACCCCTTCTGAGCAGGCAATGTTGTGTATACATCTAACCAGACATGACAAGATGTAGTTAAGAGAAATCAATTCGAAGAGGTAATGAGATTGTACCTCCAGTTATACTTGCCATAATCAGTAGGCACAATAAAACTTCTGAGGGCAATTATTTTGGTGATTTATGCTAATGACCATCAGAAGATGCAGTATTCGTTTCCATGTAATTTTTGTGGATTGCATAATCATTCAGTGGCCAAATGATGGAAGAGAAGGACATTGATGAAGTTAGTTCCATGCCGTTCATCAATGAATAAGTGAAAATCAGAAAGACCAATCTCATCATGCAGAGTCGAGAAATGGAAAAAAGATTTCCTCATCCCAGAAGAAGGAGATTAATAGGAATTTTTGTGCTCATTTCCAGAGGAAAGGGCATCAGGTGGAAAATTACTGGAAATTGCATCCATCTCGCCATCAGAGTAATGGCAAGGCAAAGATGGAATGGAGGCCTATTGCAAAGGCAGAAGAAGTTTTTACTCCACCACCAGTTGACAAGTCAACCTAGGACCAGGTAATACCTGAAAGTGAAAATCCTTTAAAATGGGTAAGTCAAAAAAATTTCAATTATATATTACATAATTCAGATTGAGGAATCGTATGCAGTATTAAGTTTGGAGATCAGATATTGTGAGAAAATGTTGAGAGAAAGGTTTACAATATTCAGTGGATTTTCTTACTCAGAAAATTTGATTAATGCTCCAAATATATCTCCTAATCAGCTTGTGAGTTCCTGATACAACTTGGACATATGAATTAACGCATATAAAGCTTGGAGATTGATCTGCCATATGTGCAGACAATAGAGTTCACAGAGATTAGCTCGGAACTTCATTCTGTGTAGAGGCATTATGACCATGCAACAAAATGGTAGTTAAATCATCATTGGCATTGACGTCAGGTTGGAACTTCATTCTGTGTAGAGGCATTGCGATCGTGCAGCAAAATGGTACCTGATATTAGTATGTCAACAAGATGAGCTCTCAAAGGATTAGCTCGGAACGTAATTCGGTGTCAAGGCATTACAACCACACATATGAATGGTAGTTGATCAACAGCCTTAGCATTGTGCATTGGAGGCTCAAGGTCTTGAAAGAGGCTTAGCATCATGCATTGGAGGCATTGAGGTCTGTACAGAGACTTAGCATCATGCATCTGAGGCTCGAGGTCTTGAAAGAGGCTTAGCATCATGCATCGGAGGCGTTGAGGTCTACAGAGACTTAGCATCATGCATTGGAGGCTCAAGGTCTTATAAGAGGCTTAGCATCATGCATCAGAGGCGTTGAGGTCTGTAATAGACTTAGCATCATGCATCAGAGGCTTGAGGTATTGAAAGAGGCTTAGCATCATGAATTGGAGGTGTTGAGGTCTGTAAAGGGACAAGGCATTGTCCATCACCGACATCCGATCAATCAAAGCTCTATGTAACATGGAGTTCCTTCATACCAGTTCGGATTCTACGGAATCAACTCGGAGCAAGGAGTTGTGTTATAGAGTAAAATAATATCCTTGTTTTCATATATCAAGAAGCTTAGCACCGCACAAAAAGAGTGTTGAGGTTTCATTCAGAAACTTAGCACCATATATCAAGAAACTTAGCACCATCAAGCAGAGGCGTGGAGGTCTTCTTCGGATATCAGAGTGGCGTAGCGGAAGTGTCATGGGCCCATAACCCACAGGTCCCAGGATCAGAGCAGAGTTTTCAAAGTGAGAAGGTTGGAGGAGAAGACCCAAGGGTCTACTACAACAACACTTTTGAGGTGGCAGCAGAGTTTTCCAGATTCAAGACAATATGGAAGCTTTTTGGGACAAAAATCTTTTCTCAGTGGGGAGATGTGATCAAGGGATCATTTTTTAAAATTTCCCTAAACATCCCTAAATGGTGTTAGTGCAGAATATCATCTCGAGAGCTTTCCAACCACTATGAGAATGCGACAAACAGACATCGGGAGCTCTAGATATGTTCGGTCAAAGTTCAGACAACGGGAAAGTCAATTATGGTCAACTAGTCAATATTGGACCAATTGCACTGTGACACATGGCAAAAGCCACCAGGGAAGTCGATTTCACTCGATTTTCCTGATCACTGGAGATCGATAGGTGGGCATAAAAATTATGTGTGGGATTTACCAGAGGCTCAATTATTTCCATACCACATTGAAGATGCCCGGCTGTCGTGTGGATTATATTGGTCATCAGGCCGACGTCGTGGGTCCACAATGCCACATGTATAGAGTTTGATGTTCTAATCGCAACATCGAGTAGTGGGGCCATGTCGTTTGATTTACACATGCATCGAATGGATCAAATTCTGATTCATGTGGAAGGTGGTGAAGCAGTGTGTTAACAAGCGGAGTTATTAGACCACATGTGTGGACCAACTTCCAGCATGGAAGTGAAGAAGGTCAACACCCCCAGCGGTACCCATTGGGGCGACCCACTTATAAGCCCAACGTGGTCCTTGTGACCACTTCATGCAATCAAATGTGAAGTGGCTTAATAAAGCCTAAACCCATGCGTGGATCAATCCACCTGATGTAATGTATATTACCCACCTACCTTAGCCACTCAATGGGGACCTTTGAACCCATTTAAAAATACAGCCACGCCAAACTGTGGGATTTAATCCACATTAAACATGTTAATTAGCTAAATATGGGTATTAAATCCCATTTTTTATGCACAATTAAGCCCAATAATAGCCTAGGAATAATATGGAGTGCCAATTTTTATAAGGGGCCTACATTTTGTATAAATAGGCTAACCCGTTCATTAGCCTAATGGACATGCACATTAAGTCCAACAAGCTTATTATTTGTTAAGCCCTAATTTTGTGGGAGATAGTGTCGACAACCCATTCTCTATTGGCCTATTATTTTAGGCACATAGTAGATGAAATATTTTTGATTGGGAGCTAAATTGCTAGAGACTACCAAATGGTGGACCCAACTCAAGCTTATTATTTGTTAAGCTTGTTACTTGGACACACATCCTGGATGCAACGGAGACACCGCAGTGCCAAGCTTCACATTGATAGTGTCAAGAAGGCTGATCGAAGCCAAAGGAGATTGTGCATCAGGACAGGTGATTGAATCTATTCGGCCTGATCATCGGAAGTTTTTTGAAGCAACGGGTGTACTGATAGGCAAGTGAAATTCCATTAGGTTTTCTTGTGAAAATACTGTTGTAACTTACAAGTTTTGACTAGTGGAATGGTTTGACCACGAACCCGGAGACATAGGCAATTCCCGAACTCCGTAATCAATCTGTGTGCAATTTTCATTATTGTCTTGCATCATTTTAAGGCCGATTACTTCCAAAGAAGTAAATTATCAGCAAATAATCCAAAGCTTATAAGGGTCCGAAGATTGGGTAGCTAATAATCTGATTCATTTTTGCCATCCAAAGGTCTGGTTATCAGAGCTGGTCTATTGGCTTGTTTAAATAGTTTCCTAATCTCTAAAGCAATTTTGGTATCAGAGCTGGTTTAGCTCCATATTTGTTTTTCAGTAAATCTGATTAACAGAGTGATTGCTTCAAGTTGGTGCAGTTAGTTCAGTTTGTGTGAACAGGGTACAACTGCCCTATGGGCAAGATGTCTAAACAGGTAAAGCTTGAGGAAATTGAAGCGTATAATCACCAGATCCAGGAAGAGAAGTCTCTCCTGTGATCAATATATTACTCCTTGGAAGAGGAGTATGCTCGTTTGAAATCAGAACTGCAAACCAAGGATGAGCTCTTGGCAAGGTTGCAGTGTGGTGATCAAAGGAAGGAAATACCTTCAACTTCAGATGTAGAGGCCATGACAGATGATTGCACTGTAATTTTTTCACCACGGGAATCTTCTTCTTCCTCCCATTCGGTTTTGGATTTAGGTAATGGAGTCTTTGGTTTGTTTGAAAAGCATACTAGAGGCATTGGATCCAAGTTACTAGATAAAATGGGATTTGATGGAAGAGGCCTTGGGAAAAATGGCCAAGGCATTTCTAACCCAATACAGGTCGAGGATCGTCCTCATTTTGCAATCAATGTATTCCTCCTTGGAATTGGAGAATGCTCCAAGAACGCTGACGGGAGACAAGCTTCCGAAAGCAAAGTGATTACCCCACTAGTCCTACAAGAATATTTTGAGTAGGAAAGTTGTGCTTCGTCGTCACAGGCAAGATGTGGTAAGAGAAATCAACGAAGAGGTAATGAGATTCCACCTCCAGTTTCTTACCATAATCATAAGCACAGTAAAACTTCTGATCCACTTTTTCAACTTAAGAAGTATGGTTATGATTTTTAGAAGATGTGGAATTCTTTTCCATGTACTTTTTATGAATTGCATAATCATTCATTGGCCAGATGTTGTAAGAGAAGGACACTGATGAAGAAGATGATGCCATTTGTCAGGAACACAGGAAATCAGAAAGACCAATCTTGTCATGTAGAGTTGAGAAATGGCAGAAAGAGTTCCTCATCCCAGAAGAAGGAGATTAAGAGAAATTTTTGTGCTCATTGCTAGAGGAATGGGCATCAGGTGGAAAATTGCTAGAAACTGCATCCATCTCGCCATCAGAGTAATGGAAAGCCAAAGATGGAATGGAGGCCTATTGCAAAGGCAGAAGAGGTTTCTACGTCACCACCAGTGGAAAATTCAACCCAGGACCAGGTAATAGCTGAAAGTGAAAGTGCATTAAAATGGGTAAGTCAACAATTTTTCAATTATATATTGCATAATTCAGATTGATGGATCGTATGCAGTATTAAGTTTGGAGATCAAATATTAGGAGGAAATGCTGAGAGAAAGGTTTACAATACTCAGTGGATTTTCTTACTTAGAAAATTTGATTAATGCTCCTAACATATCTCCTAATCAGCATGTGAGTACCTGTTACAGCTTGGATACAGGATTTGACTCATATAAATATTGGAGATTGATCTGTGATTTGTGCAGACATTAGAGTTCACAAAGATCAGCTCGGAACTTCATTCTGTGTAGAGGCATTGTGACCGTGCAGCAGAATGGTAGCTGAATCACCGTTGGCATTGACGTCGGGTCGGAACTTCATTCTGTGTAGACGCATTACGATTGTGTAGTAGAATGAAACCTGATATTAGTATGTCAACAAGAAGAGCTCTCAAAGGATCAGCTCGGAACGTCATTCGGTGTCAAGGCATTGTGACCACACATATGAATGGTAGTTGATCAACAGAATTAGCATCATGCATTGGAGGCTTGAGGTCTTGAAAGAGGCTTAGCATCATGCATCGGAGGCGTTGAGGTCTGTAACAGACTTAGCATCGTGCATCGGAGGCTCGAGGTCTTGAAACAGGCTTAGCATCATGCATCAGAGGTGTTGAGGTCTGTAAAGGGACAAGGCATTGTCCATCATTGACATCGGATCAATCAAAGCTCTACGTAACATGGAGTTCCTTCAAACCAGTTCGGATTCTGCGGAATCAACTCGGAGCCAGGAGCTGTGTTATAGAGTAAAAGAAGATCCTTGCTGTCATATATCAAGAAGCTTAGCACCGCACAAGAGGAGCGTTGAGGTTTCATTCAGAAACTTAGCAACATAAAGCGGAGGCGTGGAGGTCTTCTTCAGATATCAAAGTGGCGCAACAGAAGCATCGTCGACGCATAACCCACAGGTCCTAGGATCGGAGCAGAGTTGTCGAAGTGAGAACGTTGGAGGAGAAGACCCAAGGGTCTACTACAGCAGCACTTCCGAGGTGGTAGCAAAGTTCTTCAGATTCAGGACAATATGGAAGCTTTTTGGAACAAAAAGCTTTTCTCAGTGGCGAGGTGTGATCAGGGGATCATTTTTGAAAGCTCCATAAACATCTCTAAATGGTGTCAGTGCAGAAGATCATCTCGAGAGCTTTCCAACGACTATGAGAACGCGAAAAACGGACATCGGGAGCTCTAGATATGTTCGGTCAAAGTTTAGTCAACAAGAAAGTCAACTATGGTAAACCGGTCAACATTGGACCAATTGCACTGCGACACGTGGCAAAGGGAAAAGGGGAGCTGCTTGTTGGTTTTTTATCACCGGTCTTTGATGGTCATAAAAATTATGCGTGGGAGTAAGAGACTCAACTTTTATAACGGAGGGGAGCCCGGCCGCCGAGTGGACTAATTGGTTCTCACCGATGTGGTGGGTCCACAAGCAACCACGTGGCTTGCCACCATGAGTTCGATCTTATAATTACAACTCGACTAGTGGGGCCATGTCGTTCTAATTACACATCATCGAATGGATCAAATTCTATTCATTGAGTGGGACCACGTATAAACAAACGGAGTCAATAAACCGCATTTACCAATTCAAGCATGCATGTGAAGCGGTCAACACCCCCAGCCTTACCAATTTATGCAACCCATTTATTAGCCAAAGTAACCACGTACCACCCTTGCAATCAAATGTGGAGCGGTGGAGGGGCCTAAGCCCATGCATGGAGGAGTCCACGTAAGGTAAGGGATAATCAAAGGTTAAAAAACCTTTGAAGATTTCTAATGCCGCCTCATGTGGGATAAACCCACATAAATTTCTGACCACTCAATATGGGATTAAATCCCCCTAAATATGCACGGGTAAGGCTGACGTTAAAAGTAGCCTTAGGATTATATGTAATCCCATCAACTATGCTACGGGATTAGGCTAATATTAGCCTATGGATAGTATGTATTGCAATATTTCAGGACTCTAAAAATGTATAAATAGGGTAACTATTTCGTTGTAATGGGACACACACATTACACACAAAATCGGAGAGAAGCTCATTCCTAGAGCGCTGGAGGCGAAGTCCGAGCCAAGAGGAGAATGAGAAATTGTTTTGTGAAGACCTAAATTATTTAGGCATTATTAATTTGATTTATTGACCTATTATTTGTTAGGAAAAATAAATTAAATATTTGTGGCTAGGAATTATTCAAACTACCTAGTCGGCCCATAGCGCCACACCAATTACTTGCAAATCCTGGATTGTCGACCGGAGTGCTAGCTTCGCATTGTTTGCGTCGGGAAGGCCGATCACAGCCAAAGGAGATTGTGCATAAAGAAGGTGGAAGTCGGGTGCTATTTTTCACCCTTGTTGTCTGAAGGTTTGGTGTACTGATAGGCAAGTAAAATTCCATTAGGTTTTCTTGTGAAAGTACTATTGTAACTTACAAGTTTTGACTAGTGGAACGGTTCGACCACGAAGCTAGAGACGTAGGCAATTTCCGAACTCCGTAATCAATCTTTGTGCAATTATCTTATTTTCTTGCATTAATTTTGAATTGATTACTTAAAAGGAGAAAATCATCGGCAAACAATTAAAGCCTATAAGGGTCCGAGATTAGGTCGTAATAATCTGATTATTTTCGGATCAGAAAATACCAATAGAACTTGAATATAGGAACCCCTACCCATAGGTAGGGTCCAAGGATTCCATTTCATTTTAAGGGAGACCCCCAATGTGATGAAAGACCCTTACAAATGCCACATTTAGCCTAAATTCGAGAATTGGTAAAGTGGCTTAAATGAAGAGGTGGTGAGGCCTATCCAAATGATGATTATTTTGTCCCTAAACACTAACACCATGATTACTAACAACTTAACATTGCTAATGAATGTGGGGACCACTAGGTCCCTAAACAAGCTTATCGAAAGGCTTAAAAAATTAAAATCAACATAGATAGATTAGTAATCCCTAAGGGTGTATAAATATGAATTTTCCACACATACACAAGGTCAAACAAATATCATGAATGGCTTAGGATTTTTCGGAAAAGTCATTGGCTTGTGTAACTTGAGGTTTAACTTTCAAACCCACGTTCTCTTGTGTGACCTAAACTTTGCACACTCAATTCACAAATTAAACATACCCGCTTTATACAATAAATCAAAGAACGATAAAAAAATATCGATAATTAAACCAACTATACATATTCATTCTAATCTATATAAAAATCGATATCAAAATGAGATAACTATAGTCTACAACATGCATCCACATTAAATCAAGATATTTGATCCATCTAAGATATTGTATGATGACATTGAAATTACCATTATAAACCAATGATATAAATTTTACAACAACATCAATATCCATCAATCATATATCAGATAAACTAACTGCATCATGTCCTACTAGTTTACATAACCATATATGTGCAAGAAAACTAAGATGATGATCATAATACTATATTGGAATCATGTGTCCTAAACAATCATATGTATCACCAAATAATCCATATTGAAACCACATAATTTAAAAATGGTGCTAAATCAATATCTCAAATATAGTAAATGTAAATGATTCAACAAATGAACTGATTTTAGAAATATGTGAGCACTACATACCACTCTCCTCAGATTTTACTTCCTCCTCTAAGACATTGGAAGAGATGGGGATATGACCTCGTGAGGTATCATGTACAAAAAAAATGTCTGACCAATTCAAACTTGGTCCTGTAGTAAGTGTTTGTCTCATTTAAATTAATTTAATTAAAGAAATTTGTAACTACCAAGAAATTTTTCTTTTGTCCTAGCAAATATGGCTCGCCGAAAATAACATAGTTCAAATTCAATTGTATCTAAAATAGGAGAATATTAATCAAGGGAAATTATAGCTTCTAAAAGATTCATTTGCATCATCATCTAACTTCCCAAGAAGGTTCCACATAAGTGGATGTACAATGCAAGGTTCACATTTAAAGGAAATTATTTATGTGTGAGACAAATAAAACATAATTGTTGTTTCAAAAAAGGTTAATAAGTTATGCATACTTGATGTTTCCATTCCCACTCATGAAAACCATCCAAGGTGTCATAAATGCCAAACAAGAAGAGAGAAAAAGTTTCCAAGTTTACATGTGGTTTCACCTTATAGCTCACAATTAACTTAAAAGTTTGAAAAATGGTTCACAAGAATCTCCAAATTGGTCCTAATATCTGTATTATTCATTAAGGAGTCAAAGATGAGGGTTCACTCAATACCAAGCATAATAAAGGGGGTGATGAATTGATTTGGAAAGCATTTTTAAGTTCACATAGTGATATTACCAGTACATTTTGGGTGAAATATATAGTCAACCACCGAGTTTATAGGATTGATTTTCTAGTTTGGTTTTAAGTTTTCCTAGCATGTACCATTTTCTAGAACATCTCAATTTTGGTGAAAAATTTTCTTTATAAAACCCATAAAGGATATTTTAATTCGGTATTATTTAAAACTTTACCCAAGTTTTCACTGTGATAGATACATTTTCAAACTTTTTACACCCCAAACAAGCCATAATTTGTCAATGAAACAACAAACAATAAATTTTAAATTCAACAAGACATATGAGACGTTTACTTAAATTTATCATTTTTTATCACTATATGTAAGATAATACATGAATGAGTTAGGAGAAATAAAATTCATTCCAAACTTGAATGTTTCCAAAATATCAAGATATTATTAAAACTGATAACTTGGATGGAATACAATAATTTTTTATGTTCCTACCTTCCTCAAGAGTTCAAGAGGTCAATACAAATTTTCCTTTAAGGGAAGGTATAACCTAACGATGCTAAAAAACAAAAACCTATGCTAACTTTAAAACAACATTTAACTTGGTCACTAAAGTACCTTTAGGATTAAAGAAATGTCTATAAATATACTTCTTAACTAGAGGGTGAATTCATTTCATATATGGAACATAAATTTTTCCACCCTATTCAGTGGTAAAATCAATGGGACCATGTGTTTTTAAGAGTTTCCCAAAATCAACATAAGTCTCGATCCAATTTCGAATTTTCCATGTCTTAACTAGGATTTATATTGATAACAAAGGATGTATTTAGCTAATGTAGGTGAAATGAGTAGATAATATTTATTCTTAGTCCTCATAATAAGTGGTTACACCATTTATCTTATAATAAGTTACTAAATTTTTTATAATGTACAAGAAATCTTAATCAAGAGTCTCCTAAAAGTTAAGTAACCAAAAGGATATCCAATCTTGGAAAGAAATTACAATCCTAAATAATTCACATTACTTTCCTGTGGGACCTAATAATGATAACACAATGCTTAGGTTAATGACATAAGACCATAAATTTAGTGTCTAATCCGGATTATACGAATATCACACAACTAAGACTAATAATCATCAGTTATTGAATTTGAAACTATAACTTATGATCACCTAAATTTTAGATCAAAAGGGGATAACAATGTATTACATTGTTTGTCAACAAATGATAATAATATATATATATATATATATTCTACGAGTTTTCCCATTTATATATAATTACACCAGTGTATTCTAATTTGTAAGACATAAGTACGTAGATGTACTTATAAATGTGTATATATATATATATATATATATATATATATATCTATGTATGTATGTATATATATATATATATATATATATATATATATATATGTATTTATGTATATGTATATGTGTATATATATATATATATTGTTTACTATGGGCCAACACTAACATTTGTATACCATCTCACCTAACCAAAATAGCTATCAACACTAAGTTCTTTTTCTTTTTTTCAAGATAGAGAGAGAGAGAGAGGAGAGAAATTTGTTATTTTTCATGTAATCACTATTATTTTGTCTACAAGATAATGTAAGAGGAAGAGAGTGATTCCATGATTTATACACATAAGTCTCAGTGTCATACACATGAATAATTAAGAATATTCTAACCAATTCGATAAGGGCTATTATCAGAAGTGTATCTTCTAGGGTAAAATTATTTAACCATGTTACATTGCACCAAAACTTAATAAATGATCATAGTATGAAAATTGGCTTGTCAAGCTCAAGAAGCGTTATAATTATTTAAACATTACAGAAGCTATTTTATAATGAGGGATTTGATAAGAATTTTAACTTGTGAAAAAAAGATTTTTTTTTTCTAATAGCTCAATGTATTATTAGTTTATTAGAATAGGATAAAATAAGTATGAAATATCACTTCATGAAAAACCATCGTATAAAAAGAGACACCAAATTTATTTATTTTTTCACTATCATATATTTATTAAAAATAAGTTAGAGAAGTTTACGTTAACAAAAAATTTCATTCAAGTATGCTTAATTCAGACATACACTTTTAAAAGGAAAAGGAAGGTTATAAGGTTGTTTGGTAAATTTTCTTATAAAGAGGGTTATAAAATTGAGATTGGTAACATATACATGAGGAGTGGAAATTGTTCTAATTTATAACAATGTAAATTTAAGATGTGGAAGACCTTTTTCCCTTATTAGGTTGCTCAAAAACAAGGTACACATGTTTATTTCACGCCCATATAAAAAGGGTTTGTTAGGTTTAGAAAATGGGTATTTAATACTGCAAGCGAGTGTCCAGAATCATAAATAAAATCAAAGGGAAAAATTAAAAAAAATAACACCGAAGAATACCCTCATATTTAAGAAACAATTCTACACTCACATATTAAATTATTAATAATTTGTAAAACAACCTTGACTATGTATGGTGACCAAAATGACCAACTTATACCGAATCAATTAGCACCCAAAAATTCCTCATAGAATACAATTTTTCTGAATCATAAAATTAAACCTATAAAACACATAAAAAATCAAAATAATCATATTATAAAATCTTACACCCTCCAAGGGTGTCCTAAGATGTCAAATAGATAAAAAAGACAATTATTCTATTCTACGATCTAGCCAAAAATAGCTAAAAAAGGGCATACCAAACAAATACAAAATACCAAAATGGTAAAACAAACACATCCAAACAATTCTCTATTATATAGGGAGTCAAACAAGACATATATAACCCAAAAATTGTGAATGAATCTTAAACTTGAAGAACCTTTTAGGGGCATGGTATTAAATTTTTGCTATTGTATTTCAACATATTTTTAGTTAAATATGCTAAAAAATGGGTATCAAATAATACCAATCCCTACTCAAAATATTATATGATAAAATATCATCTATTCTAATATATATATATATATATATATATATATATATATATATATAATCTGATGCAACTTACAAAATATAATTTTTATCACCAGAGCTCTAGTTGTGACCTCATTTCTGGAGCTGATTTATGTGATTGACTAGATTGTTTTCATGATAGAACAACTCAAGGCCTCTTACACATGCTTGAAATACAAGTTCCCAAATCCAATTTCACAACACAAATTTTTGCAATCAATTTTTATGCAATAATACTAAATGTTATAAATGGTAGATTTCAATTTTTTACCAAATCTCCCTAAACCACGGGTCAATATCGAAATGAAATTATAAAATTTTAGTTGTTGTCCCATGCAAAAATACGATCAACAGGGATCAAAATTCCTTAAAATAAATTATAAAATGATCTTATAAATTGGAATAAATGTTCTTGTTACATCTCATGTTACTAGAGAACATAACTATCCTAAATAATCTATGATATGGAAGTCACAGAGCCATTTTGTACGTTATTTTAGGAGAGAATTTTCTTAACTTTCACCAATTATTTTAAAAAAACTTAGGTGATCAAAATTTGTGTTCCAATCACCATTGATGGTTCCATTTATTTACTTTACTCATCCAAGATTATAATCATTCACAACACATCATGTTAGTAGAAGCATTTCTCCAACTCGGTTGTTTTGAAGGTGTTACGATCTAAGCCTTGTTACAACGCTCAACTGACCTAGGAGAAAATAAAACACTTTATCAGAAATTTTATTTTTATATGGTAAAACACATCGAGCTTAGTGTTTAAAACTCAATCAATCCCAGTACATCGGTGTTAGAACCCAAGCTATGATACCAACTATAGTGCCCCATATTTTGGCAATCTTTCCAAACTCAAACAGCTAAAAATCCTAAAAAAACATTGAATAGATTATTTTATTAATTCCTCAACTATATTTGGGCTATGACAAGTAGTGAAATAATACTATTTTATTTTCCATTATTATTTCTGGGGTTAAATACTTCCTTTCTCCTTATTAAATTTATTTTCTAAAGTTGGTCTCAAAGACCAACCATACTGACCCGAACCACTTTATTTAACTAAATAGCTTTTTTAATTTTCCTTTTATAAATTTATTCCTTGCTTAGCCTTTAAATAATACAAATGGGTCTATGAAAAATACTTTTTTTCTTACATAATTCCCTAGATGCAACATTTTTTAAATTATACCAGCCATGGTCATTTGAAAAGTCACCTAGGTTTCCCACTTATTAGTTTCCCCAAATTATTAATTTTCACCTAACCCACTAAAACATCTTTCCCACCAATTTTAAGTTATGGGTTAAATCTGAGCCATATGATTCTTTTATTTTCTACCCTAGATCTCAAGTATTTTTTACAACCTTAAATCTACTTTATGGTTTTCTTTTTTTACTTTTCTTTTGTTTATTTTCTTCTCATTTGTACAAGTAGGGTTCCAGAGAGGAGGATGGAAAAGGATAGAGGCCATGGAGGAAAAATTTGAGTTACTCCAACAAACTAAAGGATCTATGTTCGTTCCTACTTAGAAATCCATTTCATTTAAATTCTACATTTACATAATAGAGGAGAAATCGTTCATATTTTCTTGTTTTTTTTTTTCACTTTTACTAGGGTTTCCACATTAATATTTTCTTTTTCTTTTTACAAATCATTTAGTAGAAGAACCTAACAAAAATTGGTTTTGATATATATATATATATATATATATATATATATATATATATATATATATATATTTAAAAATGAAATGTGGAAGAGGGGTTTCAAAATTTCAAAGGCCACGTTTGTTGACACTGGGGTTAGGTTTTATTGGGAGGCATGACTAAGAAGGTGCCAAAGGAATGGTGTGGGGCTGCAGTGTGCCCACGTCCACACCACACGGACTATGGTGTAGTCGCAACCACACCATAATCAAAAGAAATCAGGGGAAATGAGAGGGGTAGGTCATGGCCTATCTCCCCTCCATTGTTTTCTTTATTATTTCTTTCACCAAAATCACAGTATGATTCATTATGCATAGATCCACAAGTTTGTAAAGATATTAAAATATATCTCTCAAATATATAATATATACCAAAATCACAGTATGATTCATTATGCATAGATCCACAAGTTTGTAAAGATATTAAAATATATCTCTCAAATATATAATATATAAACATACATACATACATACATACATACATACATACATACATACATACATACATACATACATACATATATATATATATATATATAGATATATATATATATATAGATATAATATAGATATATATATATATATATATATATATTATATGTGTGTGTGTATGTACATGTAAATGTATATAATAGTAACTAGTACTTCAAAATTTCATATTTCAAAACATTTTTTCTCATTATGTATATATATAAAGAAGTATATATATATATAAATAATAACTTATAGTTCTAATTTTACTTATTTTATAAAGCTATTAAGGATGGAGAGACAATTTATTTTTTTGAAAAGAGAGTAAATTTACTTCATATTCCTTTAGTCAAGATCAAAATCACTTATTTTAACTATAAATATACGTGTAAATCTATATATATATATATATAATAACTTATAGTTCTGATTTTACTTATTTTATAAAGCTATTAAGGATGGAGAGACAATTTTTTTTTTGAAAAGAGAGTAAATTTACTTCATATTCCTTTAGTCAAGATCAAAATCACTTATTTTAACTATAAATATACGTGTAAATCTATATATCTATATATGTTTATATATATGTATACACACACACACACACACACACACACACACACATATGTAAAAAGGATATATATTCTCTTATTTAATCTTCGCATAAAAATCTACGAAGGAAGAAAAAAAAAAAGTAGAACCCAATAACATTTTCTATATGATGGGAATTTAAACAAACTATTAAATTATATAACAAACTTTATGTCAAAACTTATAATATTACAACAGAATAACACCATTTTGTTGCTCCAAACTCATACAAATGAGAAGTATTGTAGAATGAGAATAAGGAAAATAAAATAATTGGTTTCTTTTTCATAGGTTTACAAAAAGTTATTATAAAAAATAAGAGTTCCTTTTTCTATTATAGCTAGTTTCTTATAGTTACTTCGACAACAAAAAAATAAATACCTTCATTTAAACTAAGAGCCAACAAAGAAAAAAGTTTATTTTACCTTACATCAGACTTTGCATACAATACATTTAGACCAAAACAATAATCTAATGATTGTTAACATTCCCCAATTTCTTTTTTCCTTACAAGATGTAAATACATTCCAAGCTTCCACTAAACTAGAATTACAAAAATATTACAAGTAAAATTTTTCAAAGCTTCTTCTCAAGATAGAAGAAGACATATCAAATAATATAAAACAATTACAAAATAATACTTAAAATGTAAGTATAAAAGAACCCCGAAAATGGGGAACAACATGTCCAAAATTTAAACTTTTTTCCTCCATGCTCTAAGCATATTTTGCAAGCTTCCACACCGGATGAAATTATTTAATGCACAAGAGAAAAATACACATTTTCCACCCAACCAAATGGCATCATCACATGCCATCTCCAACATTGGAGGACATAATAGCCTCCCTCCAATCCCATGGGAGAGAGATAATGTATGAGTCAATATTGTACAACTAAGGGAGTAAACATATAATTAAAAATACAGTATGTACCATGAGAAAGCAATAAAAGCATCAACAATAAAAAAACACAACATGAGAATCCTTGTTTCCTCAATGGGGAATATTTCCAAGGAGCTTGTTATAAACCATATTGTGATCGAACCATAGGAAAATAAAAATAATCTCCATAATACCCTCCTGATAACTCCATCCATAATACCCTCCTTATCACTCCTTCGAAAACAAAAAGACTTCACCTTTAAAGGATTTTAAAACCAAGCATGGTTTCCTTATCAAGGATGGAAGATAAGTTTCAAACCATATGAACATTCATCTTCCACATCAAACCATATGAGGGGAGGAAATAAAATAAAAAACCATCAATGGTTTTCTATCAAGCCATGTGGTTTAATAGGGGGTTTCCTCCCTCTTGCCATGTATTCCAAAATCCACCTCAAGTATGATGAATGTAGAAAATAAGAGAAAACAAGATTTACTAAACATCCACAACAAGCATGCAAACAATACCATATCCAAACAACCATTTTACTTTTATAGAACATACTAAAGAAGGTAAAAGTGAGAGGAAATTAAGTCCTACGTCAAACCAAGTAATCCCTCTCCAAAATAATCTAAGCACTTCAAGCTCAAACCTCCTAGCTCCAAGCTCTGTAAAACTCTTAAAAGTGAAAAATGAGAAGCCAGAAGTCCATACTCCTCTCCAAGAGGACGTATAATGATGGTCAATCCTAAATCCTCTCAAATGAGAGTGTGACATGTGTCACCCATATCACTCTCCAGCACAATATTCCCAAATTTTCATTACAACATAGAAAAAAAACTTTACGAAGAATCTCCCAAATTTCTCAAAATGTTAATAAGCCAAGTTACTTCAACTTTATAGATAACCTAAAAATAAAACATACTTACAAGACGGTGATGAGATACGGGTAAAATGGGAGGTAAAATCCCATTTTAACTTTAAAAGAGGCACAACTATCATTAGGTACTGTTCAAGGGGTCCATTTCAGTGTAAAGGAGACATCGACTGTGAAAAGAGGCCCTTACAAATGACACATTTAGCCTAAATTCGAGATTGGAAAAAGTGGATAAAAAGAAGAGGTGGTGGGGATAAGAGAAATGAATGTTAGGTGGTCCCAAACAACAAACAAAAATATTACTAGCAAAATAACATCACTAATTTATGCGGGGACCATTAGGTAATAAAATAGCTTATCAAAAAGCTTAAGCAAATTAAAATTAACATAGATACATTAGTACTCGATAAGGGTGTCCAAATATGAATGCACCACATATAAACAAGTTGAAATAAAGATAATGCATGGCTTAGGATTTTCCGGTGAAGTCAGCTACTTGTGCAACTTGAGTTACAACTATGAAACCTGCATTATCTTGTGTGACCTGAAATCTACACACTTAATTCACACATTTTTTTGGAATATATTGGGTAAAAGGAGGGTTTTAGAAGGTCCCACAACCTTAATACAAAGAGCCCATTAGGCCAGATCTAGCATTTGAATTTACAAAGCAAAAATACCCGAGAAGATTCCAAAAAGGAGAATGAAGAAGAGCCAAGCCAAGAGAAGGAAGAGAAACATTAGATGAGCTTCTTCAGCTCAGAAACAACATTTTTAGCTCTAGGAGAGCCAGAGTCATTTGCCAGAAGATCCGCCAGCTTGAGAAGCTCCGAACAGTCGTTTGCTAAAGCCGCCCTGGTGGAATCCGTGAAGTCCTCCCAAGCTTTCAGAGCTTTGAAGGCACGCTGCAGTTTACTCAGGATGGAGGAGATGATATCAGCTCTGTTATGGTCATTTTTGGTATCAGCGTCAATATCAGCAGTATTAGATTCCAAAACAGGAGTGGAGAGAGGAGTGTCAGCGGTGAAATCTTTAACAGCAGAGGGGTCCTTTGAACCAACAGAATGGGAGGAAGGTTCCGCCACACATTGATTGATATAAACCCTGCTCCTCTTCCGAAGAGTCAGGGTACATTTGAGCAAGCCCCAAAAGATCAGCCGCGCCAGAGAGGCCAGGGCTGGAGACAGGAGAAGGAGCATGGCCACTGGCATTTGTGTCCTCCAAGAAAAAACACGAGATGGGCGTAGGAAAAGGGGGGGAAGCAGTGGGAATGGAGGCGTCGCTGGGGGGGCTCACAATGGCCACGTCAGAATCTGAACCAGAGGAGAGGAGCAAGTGGCGACGACGCCGAGAGGAGCGGTGGGAGGAGGAGGAGGGGCGAGAAGGAGGGGAGGGGGAGCGGCGGCGGTGACCCATTTTGGGAGGGAAACGGAGCAGGTCAGAATGGGAAGCGGCGACGAAAAAAAGCAAATAGAGAAGACCTTGGTGGAGGATGACACCCTCGCCCTCCCGAGCCAGCAAAACAGAGTGTTCCAGAGACTGAAAAAGGAAGGCAGCCAAATTGATTTTTCTCCCCCAACGGAGGTGGGAGAGGATGAACAGATGGGGGCCGAAAACCAGACGGTACCTTCCGTCGATGGTGAAGTACCTCATAATGGCTTCCACCACTCTTTCCCAGGGAGAGGGAAGAGAGTCGCGGGTATAGCCCGAAAGATATTTCTTTGGTCTGTCACCCGGGGCGTTGAAATCTTGAATTTCGGCATGAAGGGAACGCCTGTAGTAAATATCACCCGTAGCAGGGATCCCGGTGGCATCAGCGATGGTGTTCGTTGAGATGGTGAACCTAGTGCTGCCAATTTGGACACGACCTCTTGACCACGAAGCCGTTACAGCATAAGAAACCAGAGCCGAGTAACTAGACATTTTTTCCAGAAAAGTGGCAATCCCATTTTCCACTAAAATGTTCCAAACCTCGCCATCATTTCTAAACGACTCGCAGTTTTCGGGCTCAAGGCGCTTCAATTTCCCCCCCATGAGAAGAGAAGTTGAATAGTTACAGAAGCGGAGATAGGAGAGGACGAGAACTAGCTTGAACAGGAGACCGGCAATGTTATTAAAACCCTTTCACCACCTCCTCAGATGATTAATATGTGAATTAACCTCATTCGTGCGGGGATTTTCCGTATCATTACAAGGTACCTTAGTCAAGTAACCCGTGTCCAGAATCACATCAATTAAATTCGCCATAATAACCGCCGCCTTTTGAGAAGGCCAAGGCGAGAAAGCCAAAATCCGAGGCAGCCCTTGAATCCACCGATCAGCAGTGGAGTGTGTCATTTTGAACAATCTGACAAAGGTCATTCGGGAAGTTATTAGTCCAATTTTGCTGATTTTCGATGAGGACACCCATATTAGCAAGAAGATCCGCCGCTTTATTTCCTTCCCGGAGGACATGCTGGAATTGGACTTGAAGGAAAGATCTTTGTATACTTCTAATATCAGCAATGATGTTTCTAATCGTCCAATGGCCATGGTCATTAGATCGAAGGAGGTTTATGATGTTGAGGGAGTCACTTTCAACTTGAAGGGGATCATTGCCCAAATTGATAGCCATCTCAAGACCTTTGAGGATGGCTAAGGCCTGCGCTCGATGGTTGGAGCCAAAATTGAAATTATGAGCAGAAGCAGTAACTTAATTCACACATTAGACATACCTTCTTGATACAATAAATAAGATAATAATAAAAATATATCAATAATTAATCAAATCAAACATAATCATTCTAATCTTACAATAATTGATATCAAAATGAGATAAATATCTTCTAACAACATGCATCCATAGTAAATCAAGATATAAGATCCATCTAAGATATTACATGACGAATTTCAAATTACTATTATCAAACAATGATGTCAAAGTAAACAACAACATCATTATCCATCAATCATATACCGGATACACTCTCTACATCACATCTTGTTGGTATAGATAACCATATAGGTGTAATCAAACTAAGATGATGATTATAATACTAGATTGGCTCCATGTTTCCTAAACAATCATATGTGTCACCATATAATCCATACTAAAACCACATACTATCAAAAATGTTCGTAACTAAATATCTCAAAACTATTAAATTAAATGATCCCAAAAATGAAATGATGCCACAAAATGTCGACACTACACATGGTTTCATCAATAGAAAATGGGATTCAAATTACTAAACTTTCTCAAAAATATGATCCATATATTAAGTTTAAGAAAAAAATAGTGAGGAAACAACAAGAATTTTGATATATATCCAACATAGATTCCATTATGGTACCCCAATTCTTGGAAATCATGGCAAGAAGTGCATGCAGGCCTAAGAAATAATTGTTGAATCTGTTAATCTAAACATACTTCTAGAAACTAGTTCATTTTTCACCACCTCTTCCCCAAGACAAACTGATGGTTCAGATTTTGCATAAGCCATAGCATTATAATGTTTAGAATCGACTAAAACCTTTTTTCTATTACCAAATTTCTGCAATGCATCCTTGAAAATGCCTGAATAGGGGATTTACCCTTCAGTTGATTGGGCAAACCCTAGGATTAGGCTCAGGTAATAACTTATAAACTACCAAGATACCACAAAAAGGTGCCTAGGGAATGCCATGCTGTAGGGATTTAATAGCAGCAAAGTGGGACTCACCCTAATCAAAATGTGCATAGTCTTGGGTCAAATCATAATCCCTTAAGATCTCCTCAGGGAATATATTTAAGTCTATAGCACTGCCATGCCTGAGATCCATGGTAGAGATAATATTTTTAGGGGATGGTTCACCCTTCCCAATACCCGTGACACCAAGGATACTCTCAACTGCATTAGATCCCTACCCGCATACAGGTCCGTTGCCACACCACCTAGAAAAACCAAACATGCCACCCTTTCCATGACCATTATGGTTAGGTATCTCATTGTAAGAAGAAGTTAGGGCTCCCATCATAAAATTATTCATTCATAGGAATATAAATATTATTATTGTTTAACACTCGTAATATTTTTATTGTTTGAAGTATTAATTTAATTATCTCCACAAGGTACTAAGAAATGTACATCATACTACGCCCAAAAACATAACACAACCAACTTCTCATTACAACGCATACACATTTTCACAAATATAACTCAAAACATTACTGTGAACTAAACAAGGGAATGGAAAGAATATTCTAACATCATAACACCCAATACACATTCCCTAAGAAAGGATCACGTACTTAACACATTCTCAACATGACATTAAAGTGTCACAAAAATAAATATGCAATATGTTTTCTCATGACTAAAATCAAAACTATATCGATAAAACACCAATACAATACCAAGGTGTCACATACAATCAATGAGGAGTATTAATCCTTAAATATAACAGGACCTAAAACAAGGACTCATAAGAGTGACTCATAAATCCGTATAAGCACCACGATATGGAAAATTAACATCAATAAATACCAAATAAAATCTGTGATGCCAACAATATCAAATAATAATATCACTCAACATACCAAAACTGAACTACCAACTGTGAACATCATAAACAACAAATTCATCGTCATCCATAAAAGTAACCAAAATACCAAAAGTATGCAATGTTTCAATGTTTAACAATATAGTTTGATAGAATCTCTTAGATTATAAGGGGGATGGTTTCAAGAATATTTTTATAACATAATGGCTACTAATGTGACAATTTAGATAAACCATCACATTCAATTTTTTTCACCCACTAATTTTCATGTTTTCATCTAATTCAAGGGTCGGAGGTGATATGTTGATTTGTATATGTGCTAATACATATAGGAGTGAAATGACACATTGTTGGGTTTTAAAATGGTAATTATCAAAAACCACAGTCTGGGGAAAACAAGTCCCTCCTCTTTATGGGAGAGGTTCCCTTATTGAAAGCAAGCAACAAACTTTATATACAAATACACAACTTTCATCTTACAGCTGGACCTCTGACATCTTGAAATTATTTTATACCAAAATAGATTATCAATACAAACGAATGGAAGAATTGAAGAAATGAAAGAAAAGAATATGACAGTACTTTTAGGAAATATAGATAGAAGAGTATAACCCTATACGTATTAATAAAGAGTGCTATAGAACAAATTCATTCACATTCACAACATAAAATATCATTCCATGGACACAAAGTTCTAGAAATCATATCAATAAGAACACAAAGTTTCTTATTGCAGAAGATAAATGATCCAAAAATTTTAGGTAAGTAGGAAGGGAGAATGGAGGAAGATAGAGAAAAGGGGAAAATCATTCTATATTGATTCACATTTGACTCTAATTACACTTCAAAAGTATCATAGTCAAAAAACTTACAATGAACTAAGCTCTTACATTTATAGATATAGCGAGAAGAGGAGAAGAAGAAAAAGAAGAAAATCTAATTTGGAAGCTCAACCTCCAACGATCAATGCCCTTGCAAATCTACCTACAATCTATCAAATTTGGTTATGTATGTCTTTGGTGTGCTGAAGAAGGAAGGATGGAAGATCAGATCAAATTTTATCTAGTTGAATCAGTTGGATCCTGCAATAATGGCTTAAAAGACATTTTCTTGATTTTCTTCCAAATCAAGATTTCCAGTTAGCTTTCCATGCCTGTTTGGAATGTTGGAGAAGGAAGGATGGAAATTAAATCAAATCTGATCTGTTTGAAGCAATCAGATCATGTATTAATGGTGTGAAATACATTTTCCATGTTTCCAACCATCAAATCCTATTGAAAAAAATATTTTATGCTTCCATGGCATAAATGAGAGCAAGAACTTTCCAATACTATAAAATTTGTCAAATTTTGAGGACTGGAGTGAAATTTATGCTCATTTGAATATTTGAATCAAATCTATACAAAAACAACAAAAATGCAAAAATGGATCTGCGGGCCCAAAATTGAAATTGCACCTTTAGCGCAAAAGATGAAAAAGTGAAAAAGTTCCCCACAGCTCCATAATCCTACAACTTCACATTTTGCATATGGGTTTGCATGTGGCGTTACCTGAGTGGTAACGGAGTCACGGTTCACTTTATAATTTTACTTCTTTTAGAAACAAGGCTCAAAATCTCAAAGTTCTCTGCCGACCCACCTCTTCACTTTGAATTATGATGTGGGCTCAACATTGGAATTTTTCCATTGGCATGGGTGGGGCCGTGGTTCAATTTATCACTTTATGCCTTTTTTGGAAATAAGGCTCAAAATATCAAAGTTCTCCGCTGACCCGCCTTCCCACTTTGACTTTGGACATGGGATAAACATTTGAATTTTTCCCTTCATTTGGGGAAGGATTTACATATGACCTAGGACATGTGGAGGCTTCCCACTCATTTGGAGACTCTGTATGGATTTTCCTCTTGAAAGAGTGCCGAAGAGACATGTGGCTCCTACCGCTGCCTGACCTTGTTTCTTTGTGTTTTGGCTAATTACCTTTTGTTTGGCAGGGCTATATGTCTTACCATGGACATGTGGAGGCTCAACACACATTTGGGACTGTCCTATAGATTTTTCCTTTGAAGTTGTGCCAAATTAACATGTGGAGGATTCCGCAAACCCTTCTATACTTAGCCAATTGAACGGCTGACTCTATCTCCTTTTCTGACCTAGGATACGTGGAAAGATGGGACTCGATTGCGGGACCGCTTTGGCTTCGACTTATAAAGGTGTGTCAATAAGACATGTGGAGACTTCTGCGGTTCTTTTATACTTGGCCGATTTGGGACTGCTACCCATTTAACATCTATTAGACCCTAGACATGTGGGGGGTTGTTGTTTGTTCAAGGTCTCTCTTTGAGCCACACCTTTGAAGTTGTGCTCATGAGGCATGTGGAGAGCTAGCACATGTTTGTGGAATCACATTTACCTTCAACCCTTTAAGGTGCACTGATGAGCCATGTGGCATCATCCACCAATTCTTTTATACTTAACCAATTTGGGCCGGCTCCTCTTTCTCCATTTATTTCGGCTCGGTCCCTTCTACTTATTAGGAGCGACTATGCTGGGTTCTTGACACATGGAAGCTTTGCGCTTATTTATGGACTCGATTTTTATTTCACCTCTTGAAAGAGCGCCGAAGGGACACACGGTTCTTTTTGCTGACCTTAGACCTTTAAATGACTGATTTAACTTTTTGATGCTCTGAACACGTGGAGGGTTGGTGCAAGTTTGGGTTCTTCGATTTTATGCACCATACCAAAATTTCATTGAGAAGACATGTGACCCCTTCCATGGCCCTGCTATACTTATCCGATTATAGGCCCGCTTGAACACTGCTTTATCCCTAACAAAAAAAAAATTCAAGAAGTGGTCTGATGACCCACCTTCCTGCATCTAATCAAAAAATGACCATGTACTCGTGGATGCCTGAAAAGAAATTGAAAGGGGAGATATGCCCATCACTCATGACTATGGAAAAATACAGAGAGGGAAAACTACACCATTTACACTTGAATAACACATTACTCCTCAGGGAAAGGACAACTGGAACAAACACCAAGATCGATGTGATTCATAGGCATAGAGAAAGGATTTGAAAATTTCATTCGAATGGAGGAAACAATTTTTTTAATCTCTCCAGACTTCTCAATCTGCTCAAACATCTCTCAAAGGCACCAACTCAAAATTTTCAAAACTTGACTTGAAAAATGAGGAGAATTTTGAGGGTGACAACACACATATAAGAGATACCATGTAAATAGTATGATATCTGATTATGTTCAATTGTTTTATCACAACAAGAATCTTTTCATCATAAGAAGTGATAAGTGGTTTTCAATTATAAGAGGTTATTTTCGTCTTACAAGACATGGTGAGAAATATTAACTAAAAAAATTTCCTTAAGGATTGTTTTACACAAGATCATTTTCAAAAATTTATTTATGGCAGTATGGTTCAGTTTTAAGTTTGTACAAGATAATTAATTTTTTCACTATACATAATATGACTCACATGAGTAACTTATTAATTATACATACCAACTCCATATTCCTCCCAAAACAACTTAATATGTCTCCCACTAGAAATATAATCATAGTACTAGAACCACATCAAGTAAATCATCATACAACCCCACCACCTGAATATAAGATTTTTAGTGCCAACACCAGGTCAGGTCACTCACCATAGAGCTCCATAACTTGAGTATAAGAATAATCTTTCCAAAACTAGGTAAGTCACTCACCAAATATCACCATCACCTTATTTCTCCATTTAACGAGGACATGTCACCCTATGACCCTAGGCACATAGATCCCCTTCACCTCAACCCAAGTACCATATTAACCTATAGCTCTAAAATTGCCACATTACCCCTTTAGCACCTACCCACATATAATGAAGTGGGTCCATAGGTCCGACTAATCCTTGTTAAATCACATGACCCTATTGCATCATTTCACAACATTAGAGCCAACATAGCAATTAGTTTCAATATCTGAGTGGTATAAAATACCAAGCCTTGGGCTATGATAAACAAAATATTAAAATCCAAAATAAAATTTCAAGCTAAGAAAAATAAAATGCTAAAAAGTTGTAGTAACACAAAGGCCTCTTGTTAGAAAATAATCAAATTAACATTGCAAAATTTTAAGGATACATAAATCAAGAAAGTTACTAGTTCTCAAAAGAAATGATAAAAAATATCAATTTACGAATAAAATAAGAATGTAGAAAAATCACATTACAATGGAAGTGGTTTTTCCACAGCCACTAAAGGGGTACTTATCGAGTTGGTTTTACTCATATATTGAGCCTCATCTCGCAAAAAATATATAATGAAACTAAGCATATCTCCATATATCTCTGAATTACTCATACGAGGATCCACATAGTCAGTATCACATAGGAATTTTTTATGAAGAAAAAAAATAGGAGAAAGTATGGACTCCTGTTTACATAATATGAGCCTAAGTTACTTCTCATCCACAATATATTGAGCAAGATCTAAGTATAATAAATCGATATATATATATATATATATATATGTGTGTGTGTGTGTGTGTGTGTGTGTGTGCGTTTTTAGTCCACATAAAACTCCAATTCAAAACTCATACTTGGATCAAGGTTATGGTCACCTAACTCAAACCTACTCT
Source organism: Taxus chinensis (assembly GCA_019776745.2). NCBI lineage: Eukaryota > Viridiplantae > Streptophyta > Pinopsida > Cupressales > Taxaceae > Taxus > Taxus chinensis. The sequence continues at coordinate 249,480,401 of CM034146.1, read as the reverse complement.
CTCCACACATGCACTTTTGGATGATTCTTGTAAGAATCACCAGTGTAGGGTACAAAACCGAACATATAAATACATTACTAACACAATGATTATTTACACACAATAATGATATAATATTAAGCTTGGAAATTTTTTTGTGTTTAACAAAACAATATTCGATGGATTACAACAGATAACATTTTCATATAACGCATCAAAGTCCAAGTATAATAAAATAGGGGCCATAAGGTTTGTTGACGTAAAACCCTGACAATATTGTGAAGCTTAGGAAATGTGACCTTAGTTAAGGATGTACATGGGAAATACACCACATCTACTCTAAGAATAGAAACATAAATGAAATCATACAACAAATTTCATCACAAACTCCAGTCTTTATTTATTTATCAATAATGATTACATTATTCACAACTACAAGTATATTCTATCTTATCTATCTTAATTATTGTAAAAAATCTCTCAAAATGGAACTCACACATACATTTCTTGTGATTCCCCCATATATAATACATAAATTACAATAAATACATAAAATACAAATGACTCCAAAAGACACTTCTTTTGACTTGTGCCCTTGTCGGCTTCAATCTTGTATAGGCTCGATCTATCTTCAATCTACAAATTTGTGTCAGCTTACTTCAGTTTTCATGGATTTCTCTAGTTATTTGTGATTCTTTCTCATGTTATGCAGCTTCGTCAGTGTCCTGAGGATTTTTCCTTTTATCGGGAGTTTCTTCTAAGCTTCGACGGACATCCTCTATTGTCTGTGGCTTCTTCTATATGTTCATGGAGTTCCCTTAGTCTTTAGTGGCTTCTTCTTTTGGTACATGGATCTATTATTTAATCTTAGTTTTCTCCATACTAGGCCAGTTTGATATCTATCTCCATGAATAATAAAAAATTTGATGAAGAATCTTGTCAACAAGGCCACCATATGCCCCTAAATCATGATACTAAATTTAATCAGATAACACAAGAATATTTATGTATGATTAATATAGTGATTAATGTCATGACACATACACAATTACAATACATGATGTTGACATACCTCATGATAAGTAATAATATGGTGGAAACAAAATTATATAACATAATTCTCTAAGAAGAACATTTAATCATACAAAACATTCATACACATACACAAGTTTATGAAACACCACAACACTTTTGTAATTCATGAGAACATTATTTTCACATAACGTGGTAGTAACAAAACTATAGTACATATTGAATTCATGAGGGGGATAGCGTGTTTCTCATCATGAGACACATCGACATCACAACCAATCCACATGAATTGCTAAGCATAACAAGTACATTCATATATTTACAAGTATAATTGTTGTCATATAAAAGCATAATATCACATTACTCATCCAAATCCTCAACCATAATGAATAATTATTAGAACATGAAGCTATCCCACAAGTTTGAGAGCATGAACCTCACTTTGATACCATATGTAGTGCTTAGAAATTTACGCACCCATATAGAATTAATAAAAAATCTGAAATAATTTTTTTCTTCTATTAATTTTTACAAGATATCACTTGTTCTCAAATAGAATAAGTCAACATCACATGATACAATTACACAAGAAAGAACCCACATAGAGAATAGGAAACTTTTGTAACACGTTATTTTCAAAATTACTCGAAATGATGAATGCAATATAGTGACTCAACCCAAGATGAGAACTTAAAGATAGATTTATTCCCCACCACATCATTTTTATAATTACATATTTATTACAATAATGTTCATTTTTTAACCTTATACATTTAACTAGCATATAACATATATGCATATATTACGTTCTCAAACCTACATGTTCACTATTTCATTTAGCATCATTGTTTAAATTACATTTATGTGCACAAATCATATGCTCAAGCCTCAAAAATGATTTTTTTTAATTTTATAGTAGTTTTGGTCACAAGTGACTCTCTCCTTCAGTTTCATTCATTTTATGTTCGAATTAGGATTTTTGTTTGACTTGACATTATTAAAGGAGTATAAGATTTTCATAACAATCATTTTTAGTTTAATCTTATGTACCTTTGTTTTAATTACATTTACGTTTATAATTTGGTCTCCTTGTTGGCATCATTTCTAGAATGATTTTTGCTATCCAAAATTCACCCCATACGGTAAATTTGATAACTTGAAGCTAGAGCAAATAGAAATGGTGAAAGGGAAAAATAAATTTTTTTGGGTACCTCTTTTCTTTTTTCTAACTTCCCTGTCAAAGAATATTCTAAGGAGTTAGTGAAAAAATTGAGAAAAATCCTATAAAAAAAATCCACAGAAGCTACAAAAAAATCCTCGGAATTCATAGAAAAAACCACCAAAAAAATTGCGGAAGTCATAGAAAAAGCCACGAAAAATCTGCAAAAACAGCAGAAAAATCCACAGAAGTCATAGAAAAAGTTGTGTAAAAATCTGTGAAAGCCGCAAAAAAGTTTGCAAAAAAATTTGTAGAAGCCACAGAAAAGTCTGCAGAAAAATCCGAGGAAGCCATAGAAAATTACGCCGAAAAATCCATGGAAAAAGCCGCAAAACAAGTGTCACAAAAATCTGCGAAAGCCGCAGTCAAAGGGAAATCGGTAAAATCAGATAAATTTGCTGCACGTGGTCCATGGGATGTTAGAAAATGAGTTCACTGAAAACCTGATTTTGCCAAAAATGCCACGGGAAGGAGGCTTGTGGGTGTATTGGAGGTTTTTTTCTGTGACAACCGGGACGTAAGGACCCAATATAGCCAAAATGCCTGCATACAAAGGAAAATAATGCAAATATCTTCCCGCACTCAGAAGGCCATATATTTTGCATTTCTCAACAAAAATGCATAACATTTTTACCGTTGGAATTGTGTTTCTAAGTTTGATGCAAAACAATCAAGAAATCTAAAATTTGGTGAGGAATCAATGGAGATTTCCTAGAAAATGTCCCCCGGTTTGGAATAATATTTTATTTTGTAGTTGGGATTCATTCAGTGGATCATGTGCTAACATTTCTCACTGCTGCAAATCATGGGACACAATGGGGGGTCTTTTTCAAAAAAAATTACATAATTTCACTTCGTTTAATACCTCCTATAAGTGATTGAAGGAAATTTTTTAGGATTTTTATTTTTTCTCCCTCTCCCTCTTCTCAGATTCTATAAATTAGAGTGTTGGGCTGATTGTAGGTGCAGGTAGTTTTGTGCAGCAAAAATATGTCAAAATTGTTTTTTGAAGCCAATGTGCTGCAGGTCCTTGTAGTGGACTCCTTGCATGGTGATCCATGCCGTTATCTTGTAATAGATTGGATTGTGCATACTCATGAAGCAATAGATGCAAGTTTGTAGATATATATTCCCATGCTATTTTTGTTTGCATTCCTCATGCCCATTCAATATTTGCATATATATTGTGTCTATCTTATGTTGTTGCAAGGATTCATTATTATTATGTGTGCATGAAATATTATTGTTAATGCAGTTGTTAGATTGTGGAGAAATATTATCAGCCCTTATAGTATGCATTTTTCTCCTACTTTTCACACATTATAAGACTATTCCCACCCTCCTTTTTTGGTGTATCACTGCTTTAGCGTAGGTTTTATTTTCATACACTTTCTCTCCCTAGTCCCTTGGAAAGTTAGATTAGGATTAGATAGTTTGCTTGCACTAGAGTAGATTATGGTAGGTAGTTTAGGAGAAAGAACCAACTTTCTCTGGAGGAACATCTCAAGCCCGCAAGTACCACATCTTGAGAGAGGATCCAATGTTACAAAAATTACACTGAATGCCCCACTCAAATATAAGGTCATTTGGGGGTGTTGTAATTTCTTGATAATAGCTATAATTCATATAACACTTACTTTACACTTAGGGATCCAAGAATACAAAATATGTGGCATCACAAAAGACAACTCACTTCATTTATCTTAGACACTCAAGTATTAAATCCATATTATAAGTGAGATATTCAATACAATTTTATGGATTTCAAATTCCTTCTAAAGAACTATTTAAATCAATCAGAAAATATGCATTAGATTTTATTTCAGTAATAACATCAAGAGAGGTAATATGTTCTATTAATTATAAAGGCACTCAAGGGGGATAACTACACCCTACAAATATACAATATAAGATATTCATAATATCCTTATCTTGTAAACCCATCAAGCAACATGAAGGAGTTTGATACAAGTCACCAAAGTAACAATTTTATTATTGGCAATAGTTGAAGAAGGCTCCAAGAGTAGTTAAAATAAATATATTACAATGAAGCTCAAAGAGAAATAAAAAATACAACACAAATAGTCAAACTGACTTGACTCAAATAAAAGACCACAATGGGAATAACAGAAATGACATGAAAAAATCAGTTGGAGGAGTGATATATAAGAGTCATATGTGTTGGAGATGAATTTTTTTTAGGAAATTCTTTTCTTGTTATTGAAAACCATCCACTCCTCCTTATTAGAGTCATAAAAAAAAATCGGTGCACAAGGAAGTATAAATCTAATATAATTAAGAGGTTGTAAACATCTTAGAGGAAGAGGGAGGAGTCTCCCTCTCATTTACCTTCCACACAATTTCTTTGGAAGTTGGTTTGGTGTTCTAGCAAATATCATTTCAAATAATGCTTTAGCATTTCTTGGTCCAAAGTTAACATATTGGGCTGTCAACCATGGAATTTATTTAAATTCGTCATCTAATTATTACCCACAAGGTAATGGGTTAGCTAAAAGTACTAACAAGAATTTTTTAAGGATCATCAGAAAAACACTCAAAGATAACCAGAGAGCTTGGCATCTAATGTTAAATTCAGCACTTTGGGCTGAAAGAGTGACTCCTAAAATATCAGATGAAAATTCACCATATAACCTTCTTTACAGAAGATAAGCAAGAATGCCTATTTCGGTTTAGTTACCTGTACTAGATTTACTACATCAAATGGAGTTTCTTGAGAATGAACCATTGCAGGTTCATTATGTAGAATTAATGGAGTTACCAGAGCTAAGAGATCAAGATAATGTGAATATGGAAAAAAATTAGAAATAGATGAAGAATTTTTTTGATAAAAAAGTTAAGTTCAGAATCTTCAACAAAGGTGATATTGTGTTGAAGTGTGATTCTGATCATGCAAAGACAGGAAAACACACCAAGTTCGATACAATTTGGAGTGGTCCTTACATGATTTCATTTTGAAAATAACACAATTATTTTCAGCTCTAGATGCTGAATGGAGAGGAATTTCCCATTCCTATGAATGCTATGTTTCTCAAACAATGTTATTGAAAATCCTACAGTGTTTGTTTAAAGTAGGATTTCCCTTCAATAAGTGCAGTTCTTGCACATCGCAATGTTTTTAAATTCAATAAAGTGCATTCTTACACGTGATCTGGTTCACCAGATAATTTCTAGTTTTATTTCATTTTGTAAGGGTTAGACCTTTAGGAAGGAAGATTTTTGTTACATACTTTGGACTCCATGCCAAATGGAAAAGAGCAAGGAACTAGTTTCCAAGCTAGCAGGCAGCTTTCCTAATAGAATTGCTAGAAATGTTGACAATTTTTGCAGTTGTGAAAAAATGAGAAACTCTAAACTTCGTTACGATGGATAGAATTGGTGAAGTGGACATAGGCTAAGGGAGGTTCTTTCAGTTCAATGTTATTTCTGTTTATTTAATTAATGATCACAGGAAATCTGCAGCTATGTGTGTTGTTACAAAACAGAATAGATTAGATAGTTTTTCAATTTCATGGCTATCTTTAGCAAAAGAACATAAAACCCCGAAGGACATATGTGTTATCTTGATGAAGACATTGAATTGAAAAATAGATGAAGTGTCAAGTTTTGGAGCAATAATCATCATTGCAGATTACATCAGTCATAGTTCATTGCTAAATGTTACAGGTATTTTTTATGGTTCTTTCCTTCATGATTAAGACTTTCAATTAAATTATTGAGTTGTTTAATTCATCATACAATCTATTTAGAAAGCTGAAATGTAGAAAGCAATACACAACTCAATTTCAGAATTCAATTTTTTATTCATAACGAATTTCAAATGTTCCCACACAAGCAATGGAATGTAACTGAAGAGTGAATTATAGCTACTGAAGCAAGAGGTACATATGCATGAAAAATAAAATAGAGGAGTATGAATGAACCCATCATTTCCTTGGTGGTTTATTTATTTTTGGTTAATGCATATCCAACTCCAGTGTTGTTCCATCTCCATCTTCACTACTTAAGGCATTGTACCTGAAAAAAGAAAATAGGAAACTGTCAATTTATGAGTTCAAGGTTAATCCATATGGCTATACTATCCAAATTCGCGCAGATGGATCTCTCAACAACATGAGATATAAATTACATGAGGATCAAAGGTACAACTGATAAAACAACTTTTTTGTAACATCATACATGATTTATTCACTCAAAAATAAGGAGAGAGAAGAAAATAAAAATAATAAGGAACATAAGAGAGGCCAAAAAGCCTAAATATTTTTTAATAGTTTTCTTAAGTGTGCAGGTGTAGGTTATAGTGAAGAAGAAAAAAAATCATGTCTTACAGTCCTCACTGTTAGATAAATATTGTAGAGTTCAATGAATTCTATCTTATGGTACATCAAGATTGGAATAAATCGCAAGTACATACTAGTATTAAGGAAGAATGTAACTTAGAGTTCAATATCTATTGTAGAAATAGAAGGAGTTACAGTGAAGATCAGATGAGAGATTTACATGATTACTTCCATTCAAAGAAAATGGTACATGTTTCAAATTTTTAAATAGGTGAAGCAAAAGAATCAAAATATAAAGGCCAAACTAACTGGAAAGATAATATTACAGCTATAACAGAAAGAAAAAGGAAATCTAAGGAAATTTTGACAGGACTTCGCCATGTAAAATGGACATTTTTCACTTTTCCATCATGTTGTTTCAAACTAATACATACTTTAAAATTTGTATGTAAATCAAATAGTAACGCTGAAATTATAAAATGCATTACATGATCAAGTAAGAGTTACCAGATTTCAGCCCCAACAACAAGCTATGAAGCATATAAATGAACTTTTATAGTGCCAATTTAAAATTACAAGTGCACACCTTCAGATTGCATCAGAACATATACATAAATGATACACAAGAGATACAAAAATGCTACAATACAAATGGAATACAACAGACAAGAAAAGTAGAGTAATTTTTCTGAATACAAATTCATAACAACCATGCAATCAAAGGAAGATTCAAGATACAAGCTTTTAAGTGATCATTTCAGGATACAAGCATTCAAGAATTCAACTTAAGAAATTGCTTCTAGTTATATATCCAGTTTCAATACATAGGTAATTGAAGTTTTAGATAATCTTTTAATACATATCTTCAAAAGAATGTATTCAAGGACGTAATTGACACAATTTTGAGCAAATTAACTATCAACTATCAAACACAGATCAACTTGGAAAGGTGGTCATTATACAGTACTAGAGAAACAAATTGATTTCACAGAGTAACCAAGGATAATGCTAAAGGGTTTCCAATCAAGGAACAATAAAATTACATAGACAAATAAATTTTTTCAACTATTTTTGTTGATACAAAGTTATAATTTCGCTTGAAGATACCGGGTTATCTACTCAAGGTACAAAATTGATGATGCATAAAAAATAATACATCAAAATAGACTACAATTAAGTATCATGACTTAATGAGATAGAAGATCCTCAAGATTTTAGAAGATGGATTTCTCCATTTACATGGATAGTAAATTATTGCAACACTTCTATAGAATAATATACATTGGATCCATGGGGTTATAGTTTCTTAAATAAAATAAAAACTTATGTACAAAAAGTATATCATATTCAATACTTAAAGGAAAATCATGGTTAGTTGCGTAAGATGCAAAATAAGTTACAACACACTAAAAGGATATCTATCTTTTCAAACAGTCATGCTTTAAGAAGTAGAATCAAACAGGTACAACTTGAAGACAAAAAGCATTGTTTCAAAATGTTTAAAACTTAATGGTCAGGTACAGGATTTGAAACAATTTTTTATGGAACAAAAGAAAGTAAATGAACATTTTCAAAAGACAAAAGTTTTCAAATGGCTTTGATATAGTCATATAAAACAACAAATAGCCAAGATAAATCAACCAGGGAAGCTTAAGTAGTGAAACAAAACATAAATATGTAGAGCTTTTAGAAGAAATAAGGGCTAACAAGGGAAAGAATAAAATAGATGATAGAAATGATAAAATCCAAGTGTGGTATCAAAATGAGTTTCAAATACTTCAGTGGAAGCATTAGCTTAGCTAGTAACAATTCTAACACAGAGTTGAAAATAGTAGCTCAAAATCCAGAAGCTTTTAATGAAGAACAAACCCAAAAGTACAAACATCAAAAGAAAAAATCTCTACACAATAATGAAACAAGGGTTCAATAATTTTCAAAGCACGAAATAGATGCAAAATTTGCAAACCTGAGCATGGAAATAGAGCACCAATGAACTCTTTAAATGGATCAAACAAAAGATTCAAAATTTTTGAGTTTAAGGTCGACTCGAATCAAGTAGTGCAAAGCATAAAAACTAACTGATGTTTATTTTCCTTTTCTTTCCTCAGGTACCATGTTGCAGTGGATGATGGAGAAGATAAAGATGGAGCTAGAACTAGAGCAATGAAGATAAGGAGAAAATCCAAGGCAATAATGGGTTTCTTCTATACTCTTTTTCTTTTAAATTTATGCACACGTATCATTTATTTTGATAATCATAAGTTATATCCCACGGTTTTGTGGGAAACATTGAATTTCCTAATGAATAAATGATATTATTTATGTAATTCAGTTTTGTACTTCCTTTTAATTTAAGCTATTTTGATATGAAATGATTGTAAAATGAATTGAAAAACTCAATAACATACTTAATATCATTTAATCATATGAAATGATCAAATTGAGAATACATGTAACTTAATAAAAAACTCTGCAATCTATAATTTAGAACTCAGTTTTCTGCAATGGAGTTTAACATCCCACGTGTAATGTGATTCCCATCTTCATCAAGGCAATGCATTGGTCCTTATAGAATTTTATGTTTCCTTGCTGAAGATGAATATGGAATGGGAACATATGTGAGGTGTTAGATTTTGTAACAACACAATTAAGAATAGATTGCATGTTGTTAATCAATTACTTCAACTGAAAACACAATGAGCTACATGACATCCCCCTAGTTAGGTCATTCTCATTAGTGCCTTCCATCTAAAATGAAGTTTTGAGTTTCCATTTTTACATGAGTGAAAAAAATGTCAAAAATTATGGCGATCCTATGGGGAAAGTTTCTTGCTAGCTTCAAGACCAGTGTATTGCTCTAGTCCATGGGGCATGGAGTTAAAGCATATAAAAAATCATCATTTTATGAAAAAAAAATGACCCCCTTTTGAAAAAAAAATTGAAGGTGGGAAAGGACCTGGAGAACTAGATCATGTGCATGAATGCAATTATTGAATTGAAAAAGCATGCAATGTACATGATATGCACTTATTGAAAGGGAAATCCTATTCTAACCAGACACTATAGGATTTTTAATAATAGTTTTTAAGAAACAAACCGTTCACTGGAATGGGAAGCTCTTCTTCAATGAAATTTGAAAGATGAAAAGTATTGTGCTATTTTCAAGATGAAATCATGTAAGGACCACTCCAAATTGTATCAAACTTCATGTGGTTTCCTAGATTTTCACGATCAACAACCCATTTCAGCACAATTTTTCCTTCATTGAAGACTCTTAACTTAACCTTTTTATCAAATGTTCTCTTGATTTTTTTCTGATTCTTTTCCATATTCAGATGAGGTTGATCTCTTAGCTCTTGTAGCTCCATTAATTCTACGTAATGAACCTACATTTTTTCATTCTCAAGTATTTCAATGTTATGTACTAAATCTAATGTGTGCAGCTCAATTGAAATAGGAATTCTTTCCTCACGTCCAGAAAAAACCTTGAACGATGAATTACCAAATGATCTTTTAGGAGTCACTCTATCAGCCTAAAGTGTTGAATTCAACATTAGATACCAAGATATTTGGTTGTCCATGAGTTTTCTTATGATGATCTTCAAAATATTCTTATTAGTAATTTCAGCTAATCCATAACCTTGTGGGTAATAATTAGAGGAAGTACTTAGATAAATATCATGCTTGAAATTGCAATATATTACCTTTGCACCAAGAAACACTAAGGCATTATCTAAAATGATAGTTGCTGGAAAACCAAATCTTCAAGATGTACCTTCTTAAAATGATAAGATTGAAGTCTCATTAGCTTCTTTCAAAGCTACTAGTTCAGTCTAGGATTTGAAATAATCTATGGCACTCATGATCCTCTTGTGTCCTTATGATGAAGGTGTATTTATCAAGCCAATGAAGTCAAGAAACCACTACATGAATGGTTGATCCACTGAAATAGGTTGTAGGGGAAATAAATCTAATATCTATTTTCCAACAATGAATAGACACTTATTACATTTTTAATCCATTCAAAATAGTCCTTGAATATGTTGGGTCAATAGTAACCAATTTTCATGATCTTAAGAGCTGTAGCACATGCTAAAAAGTAATCTCCTACAGGTCCTTCATGAAATTCAGATAATAATTGCTACACTCTACCATAATATATGCAATGTAGCAAAACTTGATTAATATCCGTTTTAAAAAGCACACCATCGATAAAAGCATAAGGTATGGCTTGTAATCTCAAATATCTTCATTTATTCATGTCCATACTTTCTAGATAAGCACAGTACTATAAGTAATTGATAAAATCTGACATCCAACTCGATCCTAGAACCTCTGAATTGAGTTATGGTTGCTGATTTTCAGGCTATAATTAAATTTTAGGTTGTTGATAGGAAACTACAACATACTGTGATGGCTGTAATGAGTCTGAAGCTTGTTGTTTTTCCATATCAGCAATCAAATGTTCACATAATCCTTTTTCTCATACTTTTTTTACAACATGGATGTCAACATCATATCCTATAACCTTTGTAATCCAACCTACTCTTTTTTCATTCGGTTCCTTACTCAACAATAATTCTTTAACACTTGGATGAGACACTAAAACATGTTTCTTATTATTGGAAAGCATGTACTTGAAATTATTTAGTCCTCTAAGTACAACAAGTACTAATTTTTCAAGAAAATTTTACCTTATCTCATAGTCATGTAAACACTTCCTAAAGAAAACACTGGATTGCTCTATATTTCCATCATTAACCTGAGTTAATATGGTTGAAATGGTTTCAACTCCTGTAAGTGCATACATAGTGAAATATTTATCAAAATTAGGATTTTTCAAAGTAGGAGCTTGTGAAATAGTTGGTTTTATAGATTCAAATCCTTTTCTTCCTTCGTTTGTCCAAGAGAAAGTTTTATCTTTCTTTAACATAGATGTTACTGGCTTGATTAATGGTGCAAAATATGGAACAAATCTTCTAAAAAAATTAATTTTTCTGAGAAAAAATTGTAATGCCTTCTTATGATGAGGTAGGGGAAACTTTGAAATTTATTTAATTCTGAAAGGATCAATAGGTAAGCCCTTCCTAGAAAAAATATGTGTAATTAGTTTATCTTCATGCACTAAAAAAAAGGACTTTTTGGGATTCAATGATATTTCAAACTACCTAAAAAGCTAAAAATTATGCCTTAGATGCATAATATGATGATTGGAATTCTTTGAAAATATAGTAACATAATCTAAATAAACAAGGATGCATTTATATAGAAGGATATGAAAATTTATATCCATTGTACGATCATTGGAAATTCAAAAAGGCAATATTTTATAAGCATAAGTCCCCGACTTTATGGTGAAGGTTATATTGTATCCATCTTCTTCACGCACTAGAATTTGATTATATCCACTATAACCATCTAACATTGATAACTTGTTTGAACCTGAAACTATTCTTAAACTATGATCCATATTGGGCAATGAATAATAATCATTTAATTAATCTTTGTAAAAATATCTGAAATCCACACACAGTCAAATTTCACCATTCTTTTTCCAAACAGGCACAAGATTAGCTACGCAACTTGAATGATTATCTGGAAAGATAATGCTTGATTCAATTAACTTAGATAATTCTTTTCTCATTAATGACTCAACCTTCAGATTAATAGGCCATTGATTCTACCTAATTTACTTTGAATTTGGATGCAACTCTATGGTATACTTAGCTAAAATGGGATCTGGTCCACAAAGAACTCAGAGTCTGGTTCACAAAAGTGTGACATACGTATAAGAAGTGAGTGCGAAGGAACCTAAGGTAATGTCACGAGTGCAGTTATGTAAGAGTATGAAGGGTGAACACCTATAGAAAGGATGTCTAACTGATGCGAAGGAAACGAAAAATCCCCCACAATAGAAAATGGATAAACAAGCAAGGGTGGATCAATGAAGGTATCCGAAAAGGTGGGAGTGATAAGATTCCCAGAAGGGGAACTCCCAAAAACAGAGATGATGAAATCCTCTGAAATACCTATATATGGATGATGAACTTGTAATACATCACAAGTGTACTTTATGAAAATATGACTAAGGTCAGGAAGATACTCATCCCAATGATGGGGCTCAACAAACAAAAGTGTGATGTCAGATAGGTATGATTCATCCAATGAACGTAGAGGATTGAAAGGGACCTCACATAATGAAGGTGGAAAAGAGGCAGGTGTGATGACTGTATAAGACTAAATAGGAGGTTGCTTGATATCTGATGAGATGTGGGATGTGTCAACACTCTCTGAAATAGTTTGATGAGGAGAAGAGTCCACTATAGTAATCTCAACATCAGAACTGGGTACATAATCCTCGTCATCAGAGGTAGAACTAAGTGATTTTGTGTCAGTGGAACTGTCATCTCATGAAGAAATAGAGGAGACAACTGAATCAGTAGCAACAACAATGGAGGAAATATGTGAAGGGTCTCCATGGAGTGACTGAAGAATGCTCCAGTGGATTTGTGTATTCCATGTGAAACAAGAGAGATATGGAGATACGTATCATCAAGTGAATAGAAACATGGTCATAAGTGTTGAGAAATTTGTTAAGATGATGATGATCAGTGGGTGTAGGAACTGGCCCAAGAAAGAAGTGGGAAATACCCTCATAGGCGAAGTAATGTTCCATAGAAACAAGTCAAAATAAATAGTTCCCTCTCCTAGTGAGAAGTGGTGGAGTATATAAACAGATCCTATGATGCTCAAGTCTTGAAAAGGCATCATCCATGATGTATAAGAAAGAAGGGCAAGGTGCACGAATGCAAGACATCAGACTCAGCTGATAATGCGTCTGCGTGTAAAAACCAAAAAGTAATAGTGAACCCCCCAGAATGTAAAGTAGCGTGTATAAAAAATTGACAATTTAATCATGTAGTTTGTGAGAAATCATGCAAATTTGACTAAAGAAGTGCTAAAAATTGAGCACCGAGTCAAAAGTTATAGGAAAAATACAATTCCTGCAACTGATGGAAAATGCTAATGAACTTTGCAAAATGATTAAAAATGTGCCCGAAATGGGTGTAAAGGGTGTTGTTTGGGTACGCGTTAGAAATGACATCAAATTTAAGGAAGTATTTGTTTTTCTTGCAAGGTGGGATGAGCCTCCTGCTAACCCTGCACCTCTCCCTCCATCTTTGACACATGAATGAAGGACATAATTACAAGTAAATAAAGGCCCTAAATTATTACAATGCCATAAAATGGATGATTTTTCCTTAAAACATTAACTATAGGATTTTTTTAACCCCTAAACAATTCTAAAAGGGAATGGATGGGGGCCCACATTGTCAACCCATGTGGTGGAAGTTCTGAGATGTCAAAAAAAAATGTAACCGTCAAATGGTTAAGTAAGCCCCACTGGTCTCCACAGAAATGAAACTGTTGACACATTAGATCAGTGAGCCCACTGCAGAGTCCATGTGCCTGAAGAACCAAGTAATGGTGGGGCAGATATCAGAACCAGTGTTGTGGAGGAGATTCCAACAATAGGTGATGGTTGTGTAGAGTTGACAGTGTGCAGAGGAGCTCCAAAATCCATCGACAGAGTTCTCTAGACACGTATAGGGAACCAAACATGGAATCCAACCATGAGAAAATGGTGAAGCATGAGCATCAACAAAATAAAGATCAAACCTAATGTAAATGCACAGGTTGATTATGAAACAGAGTAGACCGGGCCCTGAAGCATAAGTTGACAAGGTTGTAACATGATTCGACCATGCACGAGCCAAGGTTTCAACAAGTGAGAAGCCAACATTAGATCAAAAAAACTAGGAAGAAGTAAGTCCTGAGAAAAATTCCAAGTGGTGAATGTGAATAACATGTTCAAACCATAAACAGAAAAGGTAAAACATGAGCCAAAAAGACCAGGATAGAGTGTGTGTGTAGCAAGCCAAGGTGTGTGGGTAGAGTGTAGCTCTAAGGAAAAACATGCAAAGCATTGGGTTGAATATAGAGTCAACACTGAGCAGGTTGCAATAAAAAATGGACCAAGCCATCAAGCTAATGTGAGTTGGTTTGAATACAAGGCAATGTCCACAAAAATTAATGCACAAGCCTAATAAACCAGTGTAAAATGTCCTCAAAGGAGAACATGAGACAAACAATAGCCAAAGAAACCATGTTCATACAAAAACCTATGATTTCAAGGTAAATCAAGGCACGAGTTGAACAAATGAGCCCAACTGATGCAAAAAAATGACCGGGGTGAGTTATGAACCGAGTGGCTACGGAAATGCAGCGAGATATCAATGAGGCACAACTCAAACTAGCACCCTTTTTAACGCTACTTTTTCTTGAACCTATATACGAAGCAGCAACAAAAAAATGTACCCAACACACAAAACTAAGTACAAGAACTCCTTAATAAATTAAAGTAGAGCACAAAGCAAGTTGAGATCTTGCATATGAAACTAGAATGAGGTGAGTAGTAAACAACCAAAGCAAACGACATAATTCTGATCCTCGAGCTCTGATACCAAGTCAGAGGAATGACGAAGATCTAGAGGGAATTCTTGATCATCAAAACATTTCACTCAACCACAAAATGATGTCGTCTTCAAGATCAAAGCAAGAAATCACCCATGAGAGCAATGTGCATGCATTAAGGAAAAAATGGCTCAAATCCCATACTCATTCCACTTTGTTGCTCAAGATGAAAGGTGTACATATAGTAGTGAAGAGTTACCAGTGTGCAGAGGAGCTCCAAAAACCATTGACATAGATTTCCAGACACAAAAAGGGCACCCAAAGTGGAATCTAACCACAAAAAAATGGTAAAGCATGAGCAACAATGAAACGATGAGAAAACCTAAAAAAATTGCACAACTCAAGTGCAAACCAGAGTAGACTGAGCCCCGAAGCATAAGTTGACAAGGTTGTAACACAATTCAACCATGCATGAGCCAATGTTTCAAACAGTGAGCAACCAGCATTGGATAAACACAACCAGGGAAAATTATGTCTTGAGAAGAAGTCTAAATGGTGAATGTGACTACCACATTCAAACCACAAATAAAAAAGGAAAAACATGAGCCAATAAAACTAGGCTGGAGTGTGTGTGTAGCAAGCCAAGGTGTTTGGGCAGAGTGTAGCTCTAAGGAAAAATATGCAAAGCACCAGGTGGAAGGCAGAGTCAACACTGAGTAGGTTACAAACAAAAATTGACCAAGCCATCGAGCCAATGCGAGTTAGTTTGAATACAAGGCAACGTCCATAAAAATGAATGCACAAGCCTAAAAAACCAGTGCAAAATATCTTCAAGGGAGAACATGAGTAAAAAAATAGCCAAGACAACCACGTTCATACCAAAACCAGAGTTGTCAAGGTAAAGCAAGATACGAGTTAAACAAACCAGCCCAACTGGTGAAAAAAAAGACTGAGCAAGTTATGAACCTACCGGCCATGGAAATGCAACGAGATATCAATGATGAACAACTTAAACCAACACCCTTTTTAACTTTGATTTTTCCTAAACCTGTACACAAAGCACCAACAAAATAATGCACCCAACACACAAA
This sequence comes from Taxus chinensis, assembly GCA_019776745.2. NCBI lineage: Eukaryota > Viridiplantae > Streptophyta > Pinopsida > Cupressales > Taxaceae > Taxus > Taxus chinensis. Next base: position 249,464,307 of record CM034146.1, on the reverse strand, counting down.
ACCAAATACAAGAACTCCTTAAAAAATGCAAATAGAGCACAAAGAAAGTTGAGATCTTACACAAGAAACTAGGATGCGGTGATTAATAAGCAAAAAAAGTGAGCAACACGATTCCGATCCCTGAGGTCTGATACCATGCTAGAGGAATGAAGAATATTTAGAGGGAATCTTTTAAGATCAAAACATTGCACTCAACCACAAAATTATGTAGCTTTAAGATCGAAAAAAGAAACCACTCATGAGAGCAATGTGCATGCATTAAGAGAAAAATGGCTCAAATCCCATACTCATTCCATTTCATTTCTCAAGATGAAATGTGTACATATTTTAGGGGGGTGTGTAACTCCCCCACAAATGCAGCCGTCAAGATGTGGGAGTTACATTGCCAGAATAGCCAGTCAAAAGTAACTCCTATGATGCTCTATGATGCGTGTAAGGTCATAATGACACCCTAGGACACCTAATCATGGTGAATAACCTATGTGGAGGAATCCCATGTACTTAAAATATGTGGATGGTAAATATCCTACACCAACAGATGCATCTCCCTCATGAAAACAATAAACACCAAATAAACCTTCCTCTACTGGCTTGAAGGGATCGTAAGTATTCTCCTCTTGATTTTTTTCATCCATAAACAAATTATAAATACAATCTAATGCAGAAAAATATGCTTTGACATCCAAATCAGTTTGATCTATGGCTGGATAATTTACTATGATTTTTGAAGCATGAGGTTCAATATGAAATCTAGCCAAAGGATTTGAATTAACTATAACTTTAGTTCCATACCTTGTAGTGAAGAACAAAAATGAACAATATAAAGAAATATAACCTCCTATATTTGCAGTAAAATCTCTTAATAAACATAAAGAAAAGTAGGGAGGTAGATCTACAACAGTTACATTTTGAAGAATAGACACATTTGGACAAGCATGTAACATTACCTCCAAATTTTTAATGACACCAATTGTGATGGTTGCTATCCAACCTAGATGTAATACACTCTTTTTCTATAGGTTTATATTAGAGGCCTAACTTTTCTACAATTACTTTATCCATTACTGTGTTGCTTTTACAACTCTGAACCATTCCATTATGAACTAAATGATCTCTAATAATCAAAGATAGAGAAAAGGGTGGTAGCATTTTAATATCACGAGCATTTGAAACCTTTTCTACCATCAGCTTAACGTCTTTCACGTGAGATTTTTTTATTGTACCAAGGACCATATCAGCTTTCTGAGATTATTTTCTATTGGTTTTGAAGAAATCTATAACTTAGCAAGCTCATGAGCAAGTAGCTCCTGCTGTCCTGGAATACTCAAAACATCCCATAATGAAATACTGATATTATGTTTTTTCATTACCTCAACAATATTAAAAGAAGAAACAATTGTAGAAAATTTCTACACCTTTTTAGCATAAGATTTAGCAAAAAGTGACTCTACTTCAACAACTTTTGAAATTTGAGTTATGAATAATCTTCTAGGATCAAGTTCCAACTTTTTTTTCTACTCGTTAGGATCTTAATTACTTTATGTTTTTGAAGGAAAAGAAAGACCTTTTTCTATTTTTTGACCTACATTTGTTGATTTATCAATAATTGTATGTAAAATAGGTCCTTTTTGTTGTATTTCTTTATCTTTAGCCCTTTCTTGAGACATAGTTGTGAATGCCATAAAATATTCTTCTCCAAAACTGACTAAGTTTTGTTTAGGTGAATTATGAATCTGAGATTATTTCTACCCACCCTCCATTTGAGGCACGAATAATGCTTCAAATTGAGGTTGTGCAACAAGGCTTATATTCAGGAATGCATTTAGGCAATTAGAAGATGAATGAGGTTGATTGTAAGGTAAACACCACTCCACTAAAGCCATGTTGATTGGAACAAGATCACTATATGAGCTAGGATTATTAGGATCAAGTTTCATTCGCTGATAAGGTTTCCTATAATTCTAATTTTTGTGATATCACTACCTATTTTTCCGATAAGGTGCTTGATAAGACCTATTATGTTGAGCCAAATCTTTCTTTAATCCTGTTATTTTATTTTTTATGTGTCTACAAAGCCTTGAGTATGTATTTTGACAGTTCTATAAAAAAAACTTCTATTATGGTAATAGGATGTGGAGCAGGTGCCAAATCTACCATAAGAGGCATATAAGGCCTTGGGGCTAGTTTGTTAGGTTGAATATGGTTATTTTCAGCCCTAATAATAATAATATCATAAGGTATTGGGAGTGTAGTTCCTCCCATAGAATATATTATGGTTGAAATGTCACTATTTAAAGCTCTAAGATAGTATAAAAATGCATGATCATCTTGAGGCTTAACACTGGCTGGAATTCTTTCCCAAGTTCTAGCATATCTGATATTAAAACTAGCCATAAATTTATAAGTAGCTCTCTTGATTCTAGACAACTTCGCTCTAAGAGATAAATGTTCAAAATTGTCTTGAAATTTATTAAGTAGTTGATCTCGTAATTCATCACAAGTTTTTATATTCCTTATCGATAAAGTTTTGTACCATTACAAAGCTTGTCCTTTAAATGATGCAGGTAAGAGTCTCAAAGCTACATCTTCATGAGTTATGTTATGGATTTCACAAAGTGTTGGAATGCCTTTAATATGATCAGTAGGGGTAATTTGATTTTCACCAGTAAATGAAAAATACCTTTCAAGGCAACAACATGCATGTCATGATAGACTGAAATTACTAAAGGGATGCCATTAGTAAAGGTCACAAAATTTCTAGGTGGTTGGTGGTGGTTGTTGTTGCCATTGGAATAATAGGGATTTAAACAAACAATATTAACACATGGTGAAGGAAGGGGAGGAGGGTTGCCAAAACCTGGGCCTATTATAAGGTAAGTTATTGCTAACTCTTCTTCTTCTTAAGGAATTTAAAGGTAATGAAATAAAATTAGGAGGAAGTCCTCTTACTGATGATCTTGTAGTCACTTTAGGCATGGAACATACTACAAAACTATTTTGAAATCACCCTTACGGAGTCACCAAATAATTTTTTTTTATTTTCAATGGATTTCTATAGCTTTGTTCTTCCAAAAGTGATGTTCCTTTTGTTGTAAATCTACTTGTAAATTGTCTGTAATCTACCATAGATCTGATCCAATCCCACCAGACATGTCAAAAATTGTTATCTCTCATAAGTGCACCATTTTTTAGAGATGAAAATAGTGGTTATAATCTTTCCTTGTCTCTCAATTCCATAGATACAATGGAAACACCTTAGGTCTATGGCTATACCTATTGTTGGGGTGAATATCCAATATTAAGGTCGGTTCCTTATTGATGTATCGTAAACTAATTTTTTTGGTATTTGAGGGAAAAAATATTGTTACAAATTAATTGAAATGGGGTGATACACCAAATTGATTAAGGGATTTGACTGAGTACATGCACAATAAAATTGAAAAACAAATTCTAGATGCATGAACCAATGTGTTTCAGTTTGATCTTAAGGTAAACACTTGTGTGTTGAGGGAATAAATCACAACAACACAATAGATAACATGCACACTAAGACTGTATAGAAAGCACCAAATTTGTAGCAAGGTAAGATAATTAATCAGGGAATTAACATTCACAAGAATTAATGGAAAGATACACACCACTACAAATAATTGGAAAGGCAATAACTAGTTCTCATTCAAGGGAAAAACTGGCAAAAATATGCTTCAACACTCCTGTGTCCAAAAATTCCTCCTTGTGCCTTGCTAATGCACACAATATATAGCAAAAAATATTTCACCCAACCCCTCCTAAAAATAGGACTATAGTCTGAACTCGTCCCATGCATGCTAATTTTAGCCTTTATCATGAATAAATAAAGGAATAAAAATAAACATGTTGTTTACAATGAGGCAAAAATAGCCTTTAATTCAAAAATACACTTTAGTCAAAGTGCAGTTGACTGTTATATTCTATTACAATAAATAATTTGGGTGAATACTTTAGTAAATAATAGCCCTTGCTTGATATGCAAGTCTTCTCCAATGTGCATGCAACTTTTGTCCTATAGCTTTGATGTGACTTGGTCCAATTGCAAGGATAATGTTGTCTTTATGTTGTTTTGTCTTCTTGTGATGACATGCAAAAATATATTCTATGCAAAAATAATGCCTTTTATTTCTTATAATTAGCAAGATAATTCAATTTTACCTTGTGGGGACCACCTTTCCATGTGCACATGCAAAAAATAATATCATACTTTTTGCAGATAATAATGTCTTTTATGAAAACTAAGGTAATTCAAAAATCATCCCTTTCACTAATGTTGACTTCCTTCCATGCATTTCTTCCCTTTTGTTTGAATATATTCGGTACTATTTGATTTACCACATCGTTCGGTGAAACCATAGTTGAGCATGTCATAATTCAACCCCTTTGAAAATAATCATTTCCCACATTATAGTTTTGGTCTTGGCATATATTATGATCATTTTTTAAAAAAACCCCTTTGACATCATATGGCATATAATATTAAATTTTCCCTATTTTGCTTGGTCGTTATATATATCAGCACCTTCACTAGCTTATGTGGCTTGTTTAATGTGGCAATGATGAGTCTTCTTGACTTGGCACATTTTATTACTGACATGTGATATAGTCTGTAGACTATGGTTTCGTTCAATGATTTTGTGAAATCATTAAGTTCTAGAATATTTGGCCCCTTTCGATGATGGATAGTAACTTGATTTTTTTAATAGTGTCATTTGATTCAACCCTGATTAAATTTTTACCTTTTCTTGACACATGTGTATTATGAAGACAATGGTTTAGATGGGTAACTCATTGGTCGAGTTTGACAACTCATTGAAAGTTTCTTTTTTTTCATTATAGGCCATTCATCTTCTTACAATTTGATTTGCATCATTCGATCTTTGGTTGATTGAGGAGTTTTCATTTTTCACCATTGATATATGTACATTCTGATCTGGATCATTGATCTAGTACCTTTCGATTGTGGCAAGTTTACTAACCCTGTAGTGAAGTTGGTGGTTTTAACTCAACATGGTTTGATCTTGTACCTTTTGATATCCACCATTGATTTTAACTCTGTTTCAGTTAGGTACAAGGTAGTGGTCGAGTAAAACAAACTTTAACCATAGAATTTGATTCATTTGTTTTTTCTCTCCCAAGCGATGAAGTCCTTGAAAATATATTCCTGGATGCCATTTTTCTATGTTTCGAGCTCGAATCCATGACATTTTTGGTGAATTCTAGAGGAATTTTTCTTTGCATTTTTCATTCTCTGTGATATGGCCACTACTTCAAGTTTCACTGTAATCTGTTGCCCGTCATTTTTGAGCATTTCTAGATCTTGATTCTTCTCTAGGAATGAATAATATAGACTATCTACTTCTTTGTGACATTTTTATTTTGAGATGAAAGAAGGTAAGGTCATGGTTTCGTTGAGCATTGCAACAATTCTTCCTTTTCATTTTACTTCTCTTGCACTGATAGATATTCTCACTTTCTTGTTATGTGTTTTCTTGATATACCGAGTTTGAAACTCGTTCTGTGCATTCATATTTCTCTTTTGTATTTCGAGGTTTTCAATAAATTTTACTTTGAAGTGGTAAGTTCTCCTTTATTAATTGATTTCTTGGAAAATTTCATAAATCTGGAATGAACTTCATGAAAAATGAAATTTCTTTCTTTGAATCTATTAAACATACAAAAATTATTGAATGCACTCTCTAAACCTTGTACTTATAATGGATAGCACTATTTTGGTTCTTTTTCTACTCATCCAAGAGATTTTAATTTCTTCTTTCCCTTTTTCTATCTCATACCCCAAATCGGGTTGTTCATTTGCGATGATCGTGTATTCTTCCAACTCTATAAATTTTTAGGTAAAGATGGAAACTACTTGAGCATAATGGGATTTTTTTGATCTTTTTCTTCCCTTTCTACCATTCTGGAAACTTTTATTTAGAGCTCATGTTTTAAAATTGTAACTTATCAGATGCAAATTAATTTCTTCATTCTTGCATATGGGTATTTCATATTCTATTGTTTGTATTTTCAAAACTATAACTCTAATAAAAAATGGAAAGGGGCCTAATCCTCCTTATCATGTTTTTTGTTATTCATGATGTGATTTATGTTCCGGAGTTTTTTTCCTCTAAACTCGAGTTGGTCTCTCTATTCCATTATCTCTGTACTCTCTATTATTTTAACTTCTCAAGCTCTAATTTTTTTTATGGATGTACAACTCAAATTTCATTGAGATTTGATGTACATGTACCTTTATACTTCCTTTTATAAGTTTACATCTGACATCATTTATCTTATATTACAAAACTTGAATTCGAAAGCATCAGCGTCTCTATATTTTTCCTTATGTTTTGTCTTTTGATTTTGAAAATTTGTAATGTGTATTTATTTGTTCAATGTGGATGTATCTGAGTTCTTCTGGAATTTTTTGAAGTAATTTAATGAGCTTGATAATATTTCAACCTGTACCAAACTACACTTCAAATCTACATCTGATTTATATCTTGTACTATCTTGAATATGGGTTCACTCTAGATTTTATTCTTGGCACGATTGTACTTAAGTTGTTACCTTTCATCTGATGAGCATTTTCAAACGATATTGCAGTTACTTATTTTTTGTACTTAGAGTTATGGAGATTCCTAAAATATTTGTATCTTGGTTCTTCAAACAATTTTTTTGTATCTTGTTATCGTCTACTCTTTGGAGAGGTGTGTTTGAGCTACTATAGGGGAGAGTACATCTTTGATCTATATGTTAATGTGTATCCCTTCTTATGGCTTTGTCACTTGCATGTTTATGGTCGTTGTTGAATCTTGTGCTTCGTAACCTGATTTCTTGTTCAGTGTAGTAGTCATGCCCTTTTCAAAAAAGGTTCATTCAAACGAAAGAAAACATGCATGCCTCTTTTTTTATCAATAAATTTATAAGCTCTTACAACCTAACTGTGCGATGGTTCTTTTTATGTTCCTGAACTGTATAGTCCTCTTTATTCAATTTTGTACCCTTTTTCTTTTTCATATGTTGATGCAAACTATATTTGTTATTACAAAATTTAAATCATAAATCATGTTCTTCTTATACAACTTGTACATGCACACTTAAACAAAATAGTTAGAAAACAATAGGCTTTCAGCCTCTCTTGTATTCCATAGTAATTTTTTTTCTTTCTTTTCTTTTTTGTTTCATCTATCACGATTTTGAGATTCACATGTGCTTCTATAAGATACTACTGTTTCAATTCTACATCTATTCCTTTGATGTACATTATGCTTGTTGTCTTTCAAATGATCATTTTTCCTGAAACTAGATAGCACGTGAGTACAAATTAAACCTTGAACTCAGTAACTGATATATTTTTCTTTTCCTTTCCTTAGGTACCATGTTGCAATGGATGATGTAGAAGATAAATATGGAGCTAGAACTGGAGCAATGAAGACTAGGACAAAACCCAAGGTAATGATGGGTTTCTTCTATACTCTTTTTCTTGTAGATTTATGAACATGTACCATTTATTTCGATAATCATAATTTACATCGCATGGGTTTTGTGGGAAACATTGAATTTCCTAATGAATAAATGATATTATTAATGTAATTGAGGTGTTTACTTACTTTTAGTTTCATCTCTTATGATATGTAATTTTTGTATAATGAATTAAACATCTCAATACCATACTTAATAAAAATTAATCATATGAAATGATCAAATTGAAAATTCCTATAATTTAATAATGAACTTTGTAACTTGCAAATAACAACTATGTTTGCTGCAATGGAGTTTAACATCCCACATGTACTATGATTCTTGCCTTCATCAAGGTAATACATTGGTCGTTCAGGGATTTTGTCTTTCCTTTTTGAACACAAACATGGAATGGCAACATATGTGAGGTGTTACATTCTATAACAATAGAAATAGTTGCAGATTACATGTTGTTAACCAATTAGTGCAACTAAAAACAAAATGAGCTGCATGACCTCCCCCTAGTTAGATCCATCTCATCAATGCCTTCCATCTCAAATGAAGTTTCAAGTTTCCATTTTTGCATGAATGCAAATAATTTCAACATGACTAGTATGGAAAACCCTTACAATCAAGAACAAACTAGCACATTCATCATATAAAGTAATCCAAAATAAGGAAGAGGGAGATAGAGATAGGGGGAGAGAGAAAATTGGAGATTTTTTCATCACACATTAACACTTCTACATTAATTCACACTTTTTTTTATTCAAGAAAGAGAGTAGGGAGGAGAGAGAAAATCTAATAGACATTTTATTTTCTATTTAGAATCCCATAACCATTTTACATTTCACATCCATTTCCATTTTATTTCAGTCCCATCTACATTTAGAAACAATTTACATTTTTTAAGGACAACCAAAAATTTCATTATTTTTTTAGAGAGAAAAGGGAGAAGAGAGCAATATTTGTAAATTACAAAACTCATTCGTAAAAATTTATTTATTAAAGAAAAATTTACAAAAAAATGTAAGAATACGAAAAGGCGTCAGGAGTAATTACAAGTCCAATTGATTTCAAAAAAGTAATTTTTAGCTCAAGTTGCGAGTTCATAAAAATTGCCGAAAACAACTAAAGTGCTTAAAATATAGGTCCCAAAACACTCATTTTAAACTTAAAATTAAATATTGTCAATTCCTACTTATGAACCTATATACAAAAATATTCATCTAATTACACGTAACTCGATTATGAGGAACATGGATCAAATTACAAAGGTGACTCCATAACCAATTATCAAAATCATCTCAAACACTATTGTTGTATAATGACTAGTGGGCCGAAAAACCTACTTCAGACTCTAACTTACAAAATAAATTTTACAAAACTGCGACTTGATTTCAATTCTACCACTAAAATTCAAGGGGGTAGGTGGAGGTGGTTTTCAGTTTCACCTAATTGATATGGTAACCATACGCCAATCCTGATCACATTTTCTTACAATTGACATGTCACCACAAGTGATTTAAATGCTAAATGGGTATCCAATTTTGTCTTGTTAAGGCATTTGATCCATTTTTTCAGCTTGGTTAAGGAACTTAATGGTATCTTTAATCAACATGAATCATTTTAGGGGTATTTTTTTGGTATCAACCATTTGACCTGGTGCTCCATGCACATAATTTCTAGGATTTTGTTTAAGATTTCAAAACCACTTCCAGGAAAGGTAAAATTCATATCATTCATTATAATTACATTAGTTTTATATTCAAACATATTGAAATCCAAAACTAAAATTATATGACGAAACACATAGTCTGAAACATGAGGAAGAGATATCCATAAATTTTTCCAATGCTTCGTAGAAGTTTCCTTTTTGGGTTTCATATCATGGATTTTGACCTCCGAATTGAATTTTCTTCAAAAGTTTCCAATGTCTTTTCTGCGAATCCATATTTTTCATACACAAGAATCATTATTGTCGATGATATAACATATCCTTTAGGCATTTTGTCAAAAATTACATGTTTATCGTAAATTTTCTCATTTTGAAAACATATCTCATCACATAGCCCTCAATTTAGCACATGTAATAATATTCTCTTAAAGGATGTAGGATTTGGATTTCAAAATTCCAATGGAATTTTTATTGATGCCCATATGCTCTTCTAAAAACCCCATTTTTTCAGATCTCTTAGTCATGGACTTCCTCGAAAAAACACATTATTTCATTTTTTATTATTTTTAACAAGAATTTTTCTACGCAATGCATGCCCAATATTTTTATTCACATTTTACATACATATCTACAAGGGATGTTGTAACAGTAATAGTCTGACACCCACATACATAACAAATATCAAATATGTCCAAGATTAGATGAAATGCCTTGGGGAAGAAAACATAATGCGGGTTATGTGTTGGCATAGGTTGTGCGACCTAGATTTAGACCTTCGAATCACATTTGATAGATAATTTCTTAAACCTTTTCCAACTAACCCGCTTGTGCTTATTATGCAATGCATTGTGCTCCATGTTGTCACATCTCTTTTAGGTGTTTTATCAAACATTCTGTGGGCATCCTCTATGATGCTACTATAACAAGGAATGGTGTGTCATAATTGCAGTCAAATATTTCTATGAGATACATCACTTGAGTGTTAAAAAAATAAATCACGTCCATTCTCTTTACTTCTACATTTTGTAATCATATCTGTAGAAAATTTTTACTCTTATAGAATGAACAACATAAATAGAACAATAAAATAACTCACAATTAAAAGAAAGTAATAAGAAATTAAATCAATACTAGTGTGCATAAATATTTTGATTAAATTAGAGCTTCATCTCATACAAATATATCTATGCGTGCAACCATGTGTATTCAACACATACTATGCAATCTAAATTGTTACTAATTAAATACAAAAGACTCCTAAACTCAACTATGAACTTCCCTTAAACTGGACTTTCTAAAACATATTGTTTGTTTTAAATGCACCCGCATGTTGTGCATGCATAAAAAAAATATTTAGTTTTATTTGATTTATATCTAATTCCTAAAAATAATAATCAAACTAAAAGATATGAATTTCATAAAAACAAACTATTGTTTGCTAAATTTAAGCTCCCTAAGAAGCTACAGGGGAAATTACATGCTACACATACATGCATATTTCCATTAATACCCCTTAATTTCAACCATGTATCTTTAACTATTCTAGAGTTGCATTTGTATTTTCAGATCTTCCATATCTAGGATCACAAAATCCCAAACAACCTCTTAAATATTTGAAAAGATCCTTTACAAAATCCTTTATAAAATTGTTTGCTAACTGATCTTTAGATCTGCAAAATTCAAGATGAATTTATTTTTTGTTAACCAATTCTCTGCTGAAATTGTGCCTTATATTAATTTTATTTCTCCTCTTATGAAAAACATGATTTTTGGACAATGCTTCTACCTCAAATATGTCAACATTCTTCTCATCCAAATAGCTTAACATGCTTCTATTGTTGCTACTACATAATCTTCTTCTGCTGAAGGTATTGTGACAATGAGATGATTCTTTGATGCCCATGAGACCACTCCTATTCCAAAATGAAAAGCACATAACTAATTAGTTTAAACTCATCTGAACTTGAATAAATAATTCCATGATTCTTCATTCCACACACATAACTCAAAATCCTTCTTCTAACTTGCCAATATGAATCTTTTGGATTTTTCATGAACCTTGATATGAGGCTCAAACCATACATAATATCAGGCCTTTTGGAAGAATTGTTGACATTTTATTCACCCATGTAAAAAGGTCAACTTAGAACTTCGTTTCAGACACAAGGTATTGATGTGATGGACCTAAATAAGAAAGGGAGGATGGTTTATTAATGTTTTGAGTTGTAGAAAATTGAAAATCAATGCAATATGAAGCTATGTGTGTTGTTGCGTAATGAAACACCTCACATGTGGTTTCATTCACATTCTCCTTCAGAAAACAAATAAAAAATCCCCAAAGGAGTAGTGTATAGCCTTGATGAAGTTAGTAATCACAACAGATGTGGGAAATTTCATCCCATAAAAAGAAAGAGAGTTGTTGTTTGCATGTAGAGGAATTCATTATTGAGTTACAGGTAGATCAAATTTTATTTTTTCTTTATGTTTAAGTGTTATTAATTATGTATTCAGTTATTTAGTTCATTATCCAATCAATATTTAAATAAATCTTAATGAGGAAAGAATTAGAAAACTCAATTAAAGAAATTAATGTCATTTATTCCTAAAGAAATTTAGTGTTTCCCACACAATCCATGGGATTTAACTTAAATAAATTGATTAAAAGATGCATATACATAAATTTGTTAACAAAATATGGAAGAGGAAACCCATCATTTCTTGATTGGGTTGATGATTCTATTCCTATCTTCTTCTTTTGAGCATCTTCATCTTCATATGTTAAATCTTCTTCTAGCTCCAGGTACTTATAAACAAACATATGAATCTTGTAATCAAACTTTTTAGAAGATTCATATGATTGATACTGTAATCACATGAATAAAGAATAGCCCGGAGATGGAAGAAGATGGTGCTCTGGGTTATTATTTGTTCATGTGATTACAGTATTAGGCATATGAATCTTATAAAATGTTTAGATAAGTTACATGAACTAATAAAGATAGATAAATAGGGCCATATCAGTGTACTCTTCTCAGATGCAAAACAAAAAGGGAATCATTGCATGGATACAAGAGAGGCTTTAAGTCTTTATGTTCTAACTATTTTATGGAAGTGCGTAGGTACATGAGATGAAATATATTTGAATGAAATTTCAACAATAAAATAAGTGTTTTAATTCACTAATGCAAGTGTCATTGAAATATACCACAAATCAAAAGAATCATGTACATTCATACAATTCAAGATACGAAGGAAAATAAAAAGAAGGTAAAATGATCAAATTGAGAAAGGAATTAATTCAGGTCTATCATTGAAAGCTAAATGGAATTGGAAAAGCTATTTATGTATTTTCCAAAGCATTAATGAATGATACAAAGATCAAGAACATCTCAGTATCATATTAATCAAAGAAGAGTAGAGTACAATAATTTTAAGAATCATTTGAATCTTTAAAGATTGTTATAATTTACTTTTAGAAAAGGAAGGAGAATTACAAATGTCCTATTGTTATTAAAATCAAGTGTTTTTTAGAACCTAATCATTTTATCTTTTTAGCCCAAAAAAGGAGTTCATCATGGCATTTCACAATGATCAAATTACAAGAAAAGAAACATATTGATAGGGAACATATTCAAGCACATATTATTTTGCATAAAAATAGAAGAGCTTAAGACATTGTTGTCGAGAATTAAAAATAGTTCTCATCAATGATAAACTTTACAATTTCCTAATTAAACATCAAAATGATTGTCATGTCCCAGTACAACAATGCAAAAGGTTCAAGACTCATGAATATATAGGTTGAGCAATCAACAAGCTTTATATAACAATACTAAGGAAAGACTGCAATCTCATATTCACAATCAGATGTAATATAATTACCAAATTGATAACACCAATGCAAGCACACGAAAAATCTAAATTCATGGAACCATAATAACATATTATGCTAGAAAATTTCATCTATTTGAATCATCTTTCCGGATAAAGGTACAACTTTCCATCATAATTTTTTTTACATATTTCAAACCAAAAGGACATAATATAATTCCTTAATTGTGAAGTGCATTATCAAATCACATATATTATACATATCTCAAAATGCATACAATACTGGAACTTATTGTGCCCCCACATTCAGAAAGTTTCTTACCATGAATATAAAGGATTTGATAAATGCATGATTATTCTTTTATGAGATATATTTAGATGCCCCAGAAGGTATATCGTGACATTCTTGTTGGTATAATTAATACATTGTTTATTTAGTTACATTCTTCCAGTTACAGACGGTTACACCTCCTAACAACATTCTCACTATGTATTTATTCACTCCTCGTGCATTCAATAATATTCATTAAGACATTATTTTTCATTGCTCTTGATGCTTACATTGGTACCAGAGCAGCATGGAAGCAAGGAGCATGGAAGTGTGCAGATAAAGGAGGGAAACCTGCTTGAAACCGCTGCTTCCCCTCCTGCATGGAAATTACATTTTAGCACTACCATCCTTGACATTAGAGGATATGAACAAGGATGCTCCTGTATGTGTTGCAACAACGCAAGGAAGATTAGCAAAGTTCTACACAGTAGGCTCCTTGATTAGAGAAACAACATCTTTTTAGTATACTTTGCAACTTTTCTTATTCTTCCGTCAAGAAAGAATGATAGCGAAACCATTGAAGAAAATATGGAGGCATCTATTATAGACTATTCAACGATCTGGCTTGGAGGAAGAATTATGTAGAAGCATCGCAGAGATTTGCTTGGCAAAGAATCAAGTCTTCCAGCGAGATGTGAGCTATTAAGAATCAATAATCCGTGAGCAAATGCCATCAAAGAATACAGGACGAAGCAGTTAGTTTTGAAACCGTTTTTGTATTCATCCCTAGTCCACTGTTGTGTCCCTTTTCTTGCTCACTCATATATGTGCTATCTAAAAAGGGGAAATATCCAAATATGCATTTCTTCAGGTTGTTATCATTGTGAATGAGAAGTGATTGATGTGTCTGTCTTGGTGTTTTATTGTATAAAGTATTGACAGGTGGATTATGCGAGTTGATTTGCTCGTACATTATGTTATCTTGGCCATCATTACATCAAGATCGTAAGAATGGCTATTGGGAGATGTACATGTGGAGTCACAAAAGAGGGAGAAGAGAGCATGTGGAAATGACCACTGACCAATTTATAAGCACTGTGTGGAGTTTTACATGAGTAGCATCGACCACCGAAAAGCCCAGTTGTGCATTGCTAGAATCCTTCCCCCAACATCTTCTCAACTGTGGTTCGCAGACCAAGCGATAGATTAGCAAGCGCATTGTACAAAATATCAAGAGACATGTGGAATTTGTTTGAATCAAATCAGAACAAAACGAGATTAAGCCCCTTCATTCATTCATCAAATTTTCTATCAAAGATGGACGCGAACAACCAGCCTATGATCCCATGCAACTAGTTTGAGAGCATGAAAGTCGTGCCCCAGAGATGTTAGCAACATTGCAAGCAACCATAGAGACATGCCGCATTTGAGAGAACAAAACCAAAGAGCATCGGCATCTACTCTTCGCCAGTCTCCAAAATTGCAATCCAAGGACATAATGGACTGAGTCCTTGTTTGACATATAGACGGAGAAGAGTTGTATCGATCCAGATAACAAACATGAGATTAAATTCCCTTAGGCACATCTATGGCGCACCACATGAGCTTTCGAGCTCACTTCTTCACCTATTTTTCTTACAAACGAGAGCACATCTGTCGCAGAGGTTCGAGAAAATATAGACAAATTCCTTGTTGCAAGAAGCAGATATGACATGTCGCGACGTAACAAGACGATGAATCAGAGGAAATAATGTCAAAAACCATAATTAATACATAATGCTACATGTAAATCTTTCAGTGACAGGCGGTTACAACCACATAATTTATACACTCCTCACATTGTAATCTTCACCAACGATTTTTATATTCATTTACTATCAACATTTACATTTCTCCTGATCACAAACGATACATGTAGAAAAATTCTACAGCATCATGCAGAAAACCAAAATGAAAATTGAAGCCCATAATAGATAAAACACCAAGATTTGGGTAAAATAATGTAGAAACCCACATCTCTAACAGGCTAGATCATGCATAAATTAAAAAAATTGAAGCCCATAATAGATGTGAAAGACTATTGAGAAACCCACATCTTTAAAAGGCTAGATCAAGAGTTTATCAGTTGAGAAACACGAAAAAAAGATTGAAAAATTACCATTTTCATTTGATTTCTATCAAAACCCTCAATATGAGTCAGATGTAAAGTAAAATAATTACCACCCAGAATGGATTTTGAGCTCGAAAGTGTAGGCCTTGTATTAAAAATATAAAGAGACACAAAGGTTTAGGTTATTAGTGCTCATACAACCTCTAAATACATAGTATGCAAATATTACAGTACTCACAAGCAAATGGCTTACCTTCTCCACACATGGTGGCAATTAAATCTTTATAGAACCATTCCATAGTGAAAAATGAATTCAAAGAAAAGGTTTTAGAGAACAAACTAGAGTATACATCTAATGACCAACCAAAAGAAAATAATAGCAAAGTATAGATGGACATAGAAGACTGAAACCAGAAGCTCGAAGGTGTCAAAAATGGTGACCACCTCAAAAAATGCCATAGAAAAGCATAAATTGTCGAATCTCTTCACCATTATTCATGTTATGAATGCATAGAAGCTCTAAATGGCTAGAACCAACTCGAAACAACTTCAATGGCAGCCTTAAAAAAAATTCCATGGCTTCGCCATCTTGATCGAGCTCGTAAAAATGATCAAATAAATAGGTTTCAAAATGATTTGGTGCATTTTCCTGACCCAATTCAAATCTAACTCAACCTCAGCTATTAAATCATGCACATGGCAAGTAAACAGAGAAACCGTAACTCTACCAGTGTTAGCAAAATAATCAAATTTACATTATGGGTTCAGCCGTCATGAGAAGGGGGAAAGGATTCAAATAGTATTATTTGTTGATTATAGTCTAATGTTATTATTAAATCAAAAATGAGGATCTAAAACATTATTAATTAATGTTTACAAAATCTATGCTTCAGTCTTATCTCTTTACCTTATTTTTTGTTAAGGAAACCTTGTACCTTCTAAGGTGAAATAAGGTTAAAGCATAAGTGGATTTCTAAGGTCAACAAAAAATTATACCATGCATATAGATAAGACAAAATAGGTGTTACATCATAGAGATGGAGACAAAGTGGTGTGCATGTTAAAGATGACTTGCGGATCAAGAAAAGATTAGATGAAAGCGAATTATTCACCCAAGTAGCTTATTCTTGAAAATATGCACCATACACTTTCATTCTTGGAGAATTAGAGGAGTCAACTATTGGATGAGAGTGTATTTTTTGAAATTAAGGCTATTTTTGAATCTTGTAAACAACATGTTATTTTATTTCTTATTATTTATTTATTGCAAAGACTACAATTATAATGCATGTATAGTTAGACTTGAGTCTATTTTTAGGGGATGGGGTGAATATTTTTTATATATATTGTGTTCCTTGGCAAAGAAAAAAAGGGATTTTTTATTGGAGTACTAAAGCCATTGTGTCATATTTTCCCTTATATGAGAATCATTTATTTCCTTTCCACTTTTTGTAGTATTGTGTATTTATGCAGTTTATTCGTGTGAATCTTATTCCTTGAATTTTATTAAGATTTCTTAGACTATTTTACCTTGCTGAAAATTGATGTTTTCTATTACTTTTAGTGTGGAGTGATTTGCACTGTTGTTGTTAGAAGTCCGTCAATAGTAAAGTATTTGCCTCACACTTATCTTGACCTACATATTCTTCAAGCTCTGAGTTATTTTTGTTCTCGTGATTACATTATCAATCATATGAATCTTCTAAAAATTTTACATAAGTTAAATGAACTAATAAAGATGCAGCAACAATTACATATCAGTGTATTATTCTCAAAAGCAAAACAAAAAGGCAATCATTGCATGGATACAGGAGAGGATTTAAGTGTTTATGTTCTAACTATTTTATGGAAGTGTGTAGGTGCATGAGATGAAATATATTTGAGTGACATTTCAACAATAAAATAAGTGTTCTAATTCACTAACGCAAGTGTCATTAAAAGATACCAAAAATCAAAAGAATCATGTACATTCATACAATTCAAGATACGAAGGAAAATAACAAGAAGGTACAATGATCAAATTGAAAAAGGAATTAATTCAGGTTCATCATTCAAAGCTAAACGAAATTGGACCAGCTATTTATATATTTTCCAAAGAATTAATGAACGATACAAAGATAGAGAACATCTCAGTATCATATTAATCAAAGAAGAGTAGAGTACAAGAATTTGAAGATTCATTTGAAGCTTTAAAGATTGTTACAGTTTACTTTTAAAAAAGGAAGGAAAATTACAAATGTCCTATTGTTACTAGAATCAAGTTTTTTTTAGGACCTAATCATTTTATCTTGTTAGCCACAAAAAGGAGTTCATGAGTGGCATTTCACAATGATAAAAGTACAAGAATAGAAACATATTGATAGGGAACAGATTCCAGCACATATTGTTCTGCATACACATTGAAGAGATTAAGAAACTCTTGTTGAGAATTAAAAATAGTTCTCATCAATGATCAACTTTACAAATTCATAATTAAACTTCAAAATAACTGTCATGTCCCGGTACAAAATTTCAAGAGGTTCAAGAATCAAGAATATACAGGTTAAGCAATCAACAAGCTTTATATAACAATATAAAGGAAAGACTACAATCTCAGATTCACAATCAAATATATAAGAATTACCAAATTGATAAGACCAATACAAGGACACAAAAAAGCTAAACTTATGGAACCATAAGAACATATTATGCAGGAAGAGTCTATCTATCTAAATCATATTTTATGGTAAAGGTCCAACTTTCAATCACACTTTCTGCTACAGATTTCAAACCAAAAGGACATAATATAATTCCTTAATTATTAAGTGCATTATCAAAGCGCATATACTATACATATCTCACAATACATAGAGAATGACAAAGGTTGTAGTCTCTTACATGATCATTTCATTAAAGGAAAAGAAAATTATTCTCTTTCTGGAAACAAAAGGTATATAACTTAATAAGAAATATGAGGCATAAAGTTATGAAATGATTTCTTCTACAGATCAAATATGAACAAAACATAATGCTTTACGTTGAGCTATTAGGATAATGTGCCAGATTTTGGGAGTTGTGCTAACTCAAAATACACATGGAGGAAAGGACTTAAAACATGAATCACCTTTTTCATTCACAAATTTCAGCTCCATTAACATGGTACAAGGATCAAAAGAGATAAAAAAAAATAAGACATGAGTGAACCAGAGGTTTTAAAATATATGAGATCCAAAGCAATAGTTTGAAAAGCAGAGAAAATCCATAAAATCCAACTCACATTTCCAAAGGATCAAACCCACAATGCAGAAAATACCATTAAAATGGGCATTTTCGAAAGAAGGATTTACTATCACGATGACGGATGATATAGGGAAATAATGTCAAAAACCAAAATGCAAATGATGCATTAATGTAAAACACCAAGATTTGGGTAAAATAATGTAGAAAAATTCTAGAGCAATATGCAGAAATAAAAATAATTGAAGCCCATAATAGATGCAAAAGACTATTGAGATAGCCACATCTTTAAAAGGCTAGATCAAGAGTTTATCAATTGAGAAACAGGAAACAAAGCTTGAAAACTTACCATTTTCATTCAATTTCTATTAAAACCCTCAATATGAGTCAGATGAAAAGTAAAATAATGACCACCCAGAATGGCTTTCGAGCTCGCAAGCGTAGGATGTGCATTGAAAATGCAAAAAGGCAAAAAAGTTTAGGGTATTAGTTCTCATACAACCTCAAAATACAAAGTATGCAAATATTAAAGTGCTCAGAGACAAATGGCTTACCTTCTCCACACATGGCGGCCATTAAAGCTTTATAGAACCATTCCACAATGAACAATGAATTCAAAGAAAAGGTTTCATAGAACAAACTCGAGTATAAAACTAAGAGCTAACCAAAGAAAAACAATAGCAAAGTATAGATAGACATAGAATACTGAAACCAGAAGCTCGAGGGTGTCAAAAATGGTGATCACCTCAAAAAATGGCATAGGAAAGCATAAATTGTTGAATCTCTTCACCGCTATTCATCTTATGAATGCACAGAAGATCCAAATGGCTAGAACCAACTCGAAACAACTTCAATGGCAGCCTTTAAAACAAATTCCATGGCTTTGCCATCTTGATCGAGCTCATAAAACTGATCAAATAATTAGGTTTCCAAATGATTTGTTACATTTTCCTTACCTGAGTCAAGTCTCACTCAACGTAAAATAGTAAATCATGCACGTGGCAAGAAAATAGAGAAACCGTAACCCTACATGAGTTAGCAAAATAATCAAATTTACATTATGGGTTCAAACGTCATGAGAACGGGGAAAAGATTCAAATATGATTATGTGTTGATTATAGTCTAATGTTATGATTAAATAAAAAGGGAGGAGCTATAACATTATTAATTAATGTTTAAAAAACCTATGCTTCATTCTTATCTCTTTACCTTATTGTTTGCTAAGGAAACCTCATACCTTCCAAGGTGAAATAAGGCTAAAGAACAAATGGTTTTTTCAGGTCAACACAAAATTCTTCCATGCATACAGATAAGAAACAATAGTTGTCACATCATCAGAGATGGAGACAAAGTGGTGTGCATGTCAAAGATGACTTACATATCAAGAAAAAATTAAATAAAAGAAAATTATTCACCCAAGTACCTTATTCTTCCAAATATGCACCGTACACTTTCATGCTTGGAGAATTAGAGGAGTCAACTATTGAATGAGAGTGTATTTTTTGAAATTAGGGGTATTTTTTAATTTTGTAAATAACATGTTATTTTATTCGTTGTTATTTATTTATTGCAAAGGCTATTATTATAATGCATGTATAGTTAGACTTGAGTTTATTTTTAGGGGATAGGGGTGAATATTTTTGTTATATATTGTTTACCTTAGCAAAGCACAAATGGGTTTTTTTGGAGTACTAAAGCAATTGTGCCAGATTTTCCCTTATATGAGAGTCATTTAATTCCTTTCCACTTTTTGCAGTATTGTGTATGTATGCATTTTATTCTTGTGAATCTTATTCCTTGAATTTTATTAAGCTTGCTTAGACTATTTTACCTTGCTGAAAATTGATGTTTTCTATTACTTATAGTGTGGAGTGATTTGCACTGTTGTTGTGAGCAGTCCCTCAATAGTAAAGTGTTTACCTCACACTTATCTGGAGCTACATCTTCTTCCAACTCCGGGTTATTCTTTGTTCTTGTGATTACAGTATCAGGCATATGAATCTTCTAAATTTTTTAGATAAGTTACATGAACTAATAAAGATAGAGCAACAAGTACATCTCAGTGTACTATTCTCAGAAGCAAAACAAAAAGGGAATCATTGTATCGATACAAGAGAGGCTTTAAGACTTTATGTTCTAACCATTTTATGGAAGTGCGTAGGTACATGAGATGAAATATATTTCAATGATATTTCAACAATAAAATAAGTGTTTTAATTCACTAATACAAGTGTCATTGAAAGATACAACAAATCAACAGAATCATGTACATTCATACAATTCAGGATACAAAGGAAAAGAACAAGAAGGTACAGTGATCAAATTGAGAAATCAATTAATTCAGGTTCATATTTGAAAGATAAATGGAATTTGACCAGATATTTATGTATTATCCAAAGAATTTATGAACGATACAAAGTTAAAGAACATCTCAATATCTTTTAAATCAAAGAAGAGTAGATTACAAGAATTTGAAGATTTAGTTGAAGCTTTAAATATTGTTACAGTTTACTTTTAGAAAAGCAAGGAAAATTACAAATTTCCTATTGTTACTAGAATCAAGTGTTTTTTAGGACCTAATCATTTTATCTTTTTAGCCCAAAAAAGGAGCTCATGAGGGGAATTTAAAAATGATCAAAGTACAAGAATATAAACATATTGATAGGGAACAGATTCAAGCACATATTATTTTACAGACACTGTTGTTGAGAATTAGAAATAGTTCTTATTAATGATCAACTTTAAAAGTTCATAATTAAACATAAAAATGACTTTTATGTCCTAGTACAACAATTCAAAAGGTTCAAGATTCAGGAATATACCACTTCAGCAATTAACAAGCTTTATATTACATTATTAAGGAAAGAATACAATCTCATATTCACAATCAGTTGTTTAAGAATTACCAAATTGATAAGACCAATGCAAGCGCACAAAAAATCTAAACTCATGGAACCATAAGAACAGATTATGCAAGAAGATCTTATCTATCTGAATCATCTTTTGAGATAAAGGTACAACTTTCCATCACACTTTCTTCTACAAATTGCAA
Source organism: Taxus chinensis (assembly GCA_019776745.2). Lineage (NCBI taxonomy): Eukaryota > Viridiplantae > Streptophyta > Pinopsida > Cupressales > Taxaceae > Taxus > Taxus chinensis. The sequence continues at coordinate 249,442,655 of CM034146.1, read as the reverse complement.
ACCAAAAGGACATAATATAATTCCTTAGTTGTGAACTGCATTATTAAAGAACATATATTATACGTATCTCAAAATGCATAGAGAATGAAAAAGGTTAAAGTGTCTTACATGATAATTTCATTAAAGGAAAAGTTACTTATTCTCTTTCTGGAAACAAAGGTATATAACTCAATAAAAAATATGAGGCATAAAGTTATGAAATGATTTCTTCTAGAGATCAAATATGAATAAAACATAGTGCTTTAGGTTGGGCTATTAGAACAATGTGACAGATTTTGGGAGTTGTGCTAACTGAAAATATACATGGAGGAAAAGACTTAAAGCATGAATCACCTTTTTCATTCACAAATTTTAGTTCCATTAACATGGTACAAGGATCAAAACTGATTAAAAAAATAAGCCATGAGTGAACCAGAGGCTTTAAAATATATGAGATCCAAAGTAATAGTTTGAAAAGCAGAGAAAATCCACAAAATCCAACTCGCATTTCCAAATGATCAAACCCACAATGTAGAAAATACCAGAAAAATGGTCATTTTCAAAAGAAGGATTTACTATCACGATGACGAATGATATAGGGAAAGAATGTCAAAAACCAAAATGCAAATGATGCATTAATGTAAAAAAAAAAGATTTGTGTAAAATAATGTAGAAAATTTATAAAGCAATATGCAAAAGTAAAAATAATTAAAGCCTAGAATAGATGTGAAACACTATTGAGATAGCCACATCTTTAAAAGGCTAGATCAAGAGTTTATCAGTTGAGAAACATGAAACAAATCCTGAAAACTTACCATTTTCATTCAATTTCTATTAAAACCCTCAATATGAATCAGATGTAAAGTAAAATAACAACCATCAAGAATGGCTTTCGATCTCGAAAGCATAGGTCGTGTATTGAAAATGTAAAGAGGCACAAATTTATCGGGTATTAGTGCTCATACAACCTCAAAATACAAAGTATGCAAATATTACAGTGCTCGCAAATAAATGGCTTACCTTCTCCACACACGATGGCCAGTAAAGCTTTACAGAACCATTCCATAGTGAACAATGAATTCAAAGAAAAGGTTTCAGAGAAAAAACTCGAGTATACAACTAATGGCCAACCAAAAGAAAATAATAGCAAAGTATAGATGGACACAGAATACTAAAACCAGAAGCTCGAGGGTGTCAAAAATGGTGGCCACCTCAAAAAATGGAAAAGAAAAGCATAAATTGTCGAATCTCTTCACCATTATTCACGTTATGAATGCATAGAAGATCTAAATGGCTAGAACCAACTCAAAACAACTTCAATAGCGGCCATAAAAAAAATTTCATGGCTTCGTCATCTTGATCGAGCTCGTAAAAATGATCAAATAATTAGCTTTCCAAATTATTTCTTGCATTTTCCTTACCCGAGTCAAGTCTAACTCAACCTCAGTTATTAAATCACACACTTGGAAAGAAAAAAGAGAATCCGTAACTATACCAAAGTTAACATAAGAATCAGATTTACACTTTGGGTTTAACCGTCATGAGAAGCGGGAAAAGATTCAAATATGATTATGTGTTGACTATAGTCAAATGTTGTGATTAAATAAAAAAAGAGGAGCTATAACATTATTAATTAATTTTTAAAAAACATATTCTTTAGTCTTATCTCTTTACCTTATATTTTGCTAAGGAAACCTCGTACCTTCCAAGGTGAAATAAGGTTAAAGCACAAGTTGCCTTCTTAGGTCAATACAAAATTGTACCATGTATACAGATAAGATAAAATAGGTGTCACATCATTAGAGATGGAGACAAAGTAGTGTGCATGTTAAATATGACTTGCAGATTTTGAAAAGATTAAATAAAAGCAAATTATTCACCTAAGTACCTTATTCTTCCAAATATGCACCATACACTTTCATGTTTGATAGAGGAGTCAACTATTGAATGAGAGAGTATTTTTTGAAATTAAGGCTATTTTTGAATCTTGTAAACAACATGTTATTTTATTCCTTGTTATTTATTTATTACAAAGGATAAAATTATAATGCATGTATAGTTAGAATTGAGTCTATTTTCAGGGGATGTGGGTGAAGATTTTTGTTATATATTGTGTGCCTTTGCAAAGCACAAATGGGGTTTTTGTTGGAGTACTAAAGAAATTGTGCCATATTTTCCCTTATATGAGAATCATTTAATTCCTTTCCACATTTTTAAGTATTGTGTATGTATGATGTTTATTCTTGTGAATCTTATTCCTTGAATTTTATTAAGATTTCTTAGACTATTTTAGCTTGCTGAAAATTGATGTTTTCTATTACTTTTAGTGTGGAGTGATTTGCACCGTTTTTGTGAGCAGTCCCTCAATAGTACCTTGCATTTATTTGAAACCCATTGGTTTGTGTTTGTGCAACTTATTCATAACTTATTATGCATGTATCTCTATAGAGTTTACTCATAATTTTTGTGTATCACCCCATTTAATTTTCAATTTTAGCCATTTTTTACCGTTCAACTTGATAGCTTTAGTGTTAGGATACATCCAAAGAAGGAACTAGCGTTTCAATCCCAGAGATTCACCTCACAATAACGAGGCCCAAATCTCGTGAGCTGTCTCAATTGTATCTATAGAAATTAGGGAGAGACAAACTTAGAACATCTATTATCCCTCAACACAGGGTGCACTTATGAGAGATAATAAGACTTCCAAGAATTTTTTTTAAAAATGTGGGATCCACAAAAGATGCACTATCCTCTTTACTCAAATTCAAACCTAATGTAACTGGTGTTGGTGTTGACTTACAATTCAACATGTTAAACCTCTTCAAAACATCACTTGCATACATTTTTTGTGAAATAACAACTTCACCTTCTGATTGTTAGACTTCAATGCCCTAATAGAAATGCATAAGACCAAGATCTATCATCTTGAATTCCTTCTTCGTGGCTTATTTTAATAAATATGTAGATAGATTTTAAGTAATGATCAAATCATCTACGTATAAACAAATAATTAGAATATTACCTTGGTCATTTATCTTGGTGTATAGGGTAGGCTAATTGCTTCTCCTAATGAAACGATCTTCTATCAAATAAGAATCAATCTTTTTGTACCAAACTCTACGTACTTGCTTGAGAGAATAAAGTGCTTTCATCAGCCTGTATACTTTTACTTCATGACCTTCAATCTCATAACCATTTGGTTGATTCACATAAACTTCCTCATCAACAAAACCATTGAAGATTGGTTATTTTACATCCATTTGATAAATATGCCATTTGTTCGAAGATACAATTTCTAAAAGCATTCTTACGATGTCCAACCATGCTACTAGTGTAAACGTTTCGTTGTAATCAACTCCATATTACTGCATACAACCTCTTACTACCAATCTTACTTTATGTTTCTGGACTTTTTAATCTACATTGTACTTTGTCTTGTAGACCCACTTCACTCCTATCACGTCCTTTCCTTTTAGAAGATCCATCAAGCTCACATGTATGATTCTTCTTTATACAATTTATCGCAGCATCTATGTATTGTGCCAAAACTTCATTCTTAATAGGCTCTTCAAAATATATTGGATCTATAACTTGAGAAAACAATGTAGAAACTAAAAATGAATTATTTGTATGAACATTATAAATATCACTAAGATTTTGTTTTTTTCAATACATAGGACTATCGGATTAAGGAATTATTTGTGGTGATGGATTTGTTTATAGTGTTTTCTGTGTTGTCTCTTTCATGGCTAAAGATGGTTGAAATATTTGAGACCTCTGAATTGTAGGAGGTATAGTTTGTGCCACAACTTTTGATGCATGTCCAAGATTTGAATATACATTACCTTACTGCTCTAAAGTTTCATTTGCCATATCATCATGCAGAATGGTTTCTACTATACTAATCATTTTATTTATAATTCCATCCCATGAATCAATTTCAATGAACTATACATCCCTTCTAATCATAACCTTTCTAGTGACCAGATTGTACAACTTGTATTCTTTTGTATTCTATGAATACCAAACAAATATACCTTTTTCTCCTTTTTTTCTATCTTCTTCCTGACTGCTTCAAATACATGTTCATATGCTACGCAACGAAAAAATATTAAATGAGAAACACTATGTTTCTTATTTGTCCATGCTTGTTGAGGAACCATGTTCCTAACAATATTTTCTAGACACCTGTTTAAAATATAAATAAAAATTGCTACTGCTTCTACCCAATATTCATTTGGAATGTGTTTTTCCTTCATCATACTTCTCACCATTTCCATAATGGTTCTATTCTTCCTATCTGCCACACCATTCTGATGTGGTGTATACCTAGTCGTAAAATACTTGTGTATACCATGATATCTCTAAAATTTTAAAAAATTCATTGGAAACATACTCACCTCGTCTATTTGTCATAAGGATTTTTACGTAGTATCCACTTTGCTTCTCCATTAATGCCTTGAACTATTGAAATATATTAAAGGCATCTCATTTAAGTATTAGAAAATATACCCATGTTTTCCTTGTGTAATAGTCGATGAATGTCATAAAATATGAACAACCTTCAATAGAAGTTGTCTAGATTAGTCCACATAAATTTTAATGTATAATCTAAAGAGTTGAACTTGCTCTTTCCATTTTTCCAATAGGGAAAGAATCTCTATGTTGCTTCCCCAAAACACAAAATTCATATATTGTTTCCACTTTCTAAATCAATGGAAAACCTTTAACCATATTATTTCTATGAAGTAAATTCAAACCTCTAAATTTTAAATTCCCATACCATAGATGCCAAACCCATGATTCATATTTCATGAGAGAATGAAAAGTAGATTGTAATCCTTCAGGATAAGACTCAACTATATTAATGCAAGACTCAGCTTAGGACTCACTTACATTAGCACAAGACTCATCATAGGACACATTTTCCAAATCACAAGGATCATTTGTTTTGACCATAAGACTCAGATCTTGAGTGATTTATCTTAGCATAAGAATTGGCTGTGAACTGAGCTACTTATTTTATTGTAAATAGATCTGATTTCTTTTTTTTTTTTTTGTTTTAATATCAAAGGAAACATCATATTGCTTCTCATATTCACTTTTTCTATCAACTAAGAGCTAGGGGATTTTTCCTCAATCACACACTCATTATCTTCCATATAAACTATGTATCCTTTCTGTACCAACTATCAATTACTCATAAGATTCTAATTCAAACCTGAAACATAGTAAACATCATGTATATTTGTTTTATCCCCCTATTTGGTTAGAATACTAACCATGCCTTTTCCTTTTACAAACACAATATTATTATTTCCAAGAGCAATATCACTCTTCATTGAATCATCTAAACTAGAAAAGAAATCTAGATTACATGTCATGTGATTACTACAACCCGAATTCAAATACCATACACCAAATGGAATCTATGTTGATAAATTACACTCAATAGGGGATAAAGAAGTTATTGTTTCAACAATACTATTGCATGCAATAAACATAGATTTAGAAGTAGAAATTCCTACCTGATTTTGATTTTTCCTCTCTTGATCATATTACGTTTTCTTACAATCATAAGAATAATTCCCATACTTCATATAATAATGACACTGAACATGAGACTTATCATGTCTCTTGCCATAATTGTGTTTTTGACTATGTCCTCTTCCACCTAAGTTTGATGAACCACTGTTACATCCTCTAGATGAACTTCTTCCTCTGCCTCTTGGGCTGAAACTACCTCTTCTTTTTCCATTAATAACTACTGTTTGAGATGAAAAATCTTGATCTAAAACTGCATGTGATCTATTCATTGAATTTTAATGATTGATTAGTGATGCATGTAACTCATCAAGATAAAATTGACTAATACCCTTAGTTTCTTCAATAGAAACAACTAGAGGATCAAATTTCATAGGAAAACTCCTAAGCAATTTTTCAATAATTCTTCTATCTTAAAGAATCTCATCATCGGATTTTATTTGATTATCTAAGAAAACTACATCAGTAAAGAAAAATTCTACGAAATATAAATATTTTACTGATAAATTATCAAAATCTCTATGAAATAACTGTAGCTTGGAGGTTTTTACTTTCTCCTTACCTTGATACAGAAATTGAAGTGTTTCCCATGTGGATTTTGCTTGACTGGATGCAGCCACTCTGGGAAGAATGTTTTCATGCACTTCCTAATCACTATTGAAAAGAGATTTTTTGTCTTTCTTCCATAACTCCTTCAAAGTATCTTCTACGCCTGATAAAGTGTGTTATACACAACTGCATCTTGGGACTCTTTGTATCCACTCTCAATGATCTCCCACACATCCTAAGATCTGAATAACACCTTCATGGTCAACGACCTGTACTCATAATTCTTCCCATTAAATTTTGTTGTCTACATACCGAATGTAGAGGCCATTAGTTGCTACCAATTTAATAACCTGCTACAAAAACAACACTCTGATACCAATTTGTAGAAAATATGCATTCTTATACAACTTAGCATAAACAAAAAATAAAATAACTTGCAATTAAAAATAGAGTAATAAAAAAACAAACCAGCACTACTATGCATAAACATTTTTATTAAATCACTTTCAATGGCATAGCTTCAGTTGATACAAATAAACTTATGCATGCAGTTGTGTGTAATCAAAACATATTATGCAATTTCAATTGCTCCTAATTTAAAATAAAAGACTCCTTCTAAACTCAAGTATGAATTTCCATTAAATTAGAATTTCTAAATCTGAAATGTTGATTTAAATCCACTGGCATGTTGTGAATACATAAAACACATATATTTTGTTTTATTTTAATTCAATATATTTCCTAAAAATAAGACTATAACTAAAAGTTACGTATTGTATAAAAACAAATTTTTATTTGCTAAATTTAACTTCCCTAAAAAGATATAGTTGAAATTACATGCTGCACATGCATGCATATTTCCAACAATATCTACTGTAGCACTTGCAACTACAGGCATCACAAATAAACCTATTTTGTGTAAAACCTTCAATAATTGTTATCATGCAACTATCCCTCCACCCTACCATTTTGTTTCGAGTATGTCCATGCCTCATTTCAATGCTCCTACTATAATACATGATGGAGGTATGATAGCAAAGGTAATGTTATCCAAAATTCACCCCTCAAGGTGATTTTGATAACATGCATCAAATTCTTTAGTCCCAAGAAATTATATTGAGTCCTGACAAAAAGTCATGTTTCTAGGGTCCCCTCATATTTTTCTAACTCCCTTGTCCAAGTAGAAGAGAGCAAGTTCTAAGGAAAGGTAAGAAAAATTGCAAAAAACAAGCTCGGGCTAGAAAAAATCATGAAAAATGGCTAAGTCCTAGTCCTCGCAACAGTCGGGACAGTTGGGACAAAAGGGCGTGAACTGGCCGAAAGGCCGCCAGGCGGTCTGCGCAGCATTTGGGACATTTGGAACAAAGGGACGCGCGGGACACAGAAATCTGAACTGGCCGAAAAGTTGAAAAAATTGACTAACTGTTGAAACAGGCAGTCTGGGACATCTGGGCAAAAAGTATGCGAACCGGCCGGATCAGCTGAAATGAGTCAAGGCAGCCCGGAACAGTTGGGCCGAAGGTACGCAAAGTACACAAACCAGCCAGATCGGCCGAAATGAGAAATTTCAGTCCGAGACGCGCGGGAAAAAAGTACGCGAACCACCGAACCAGGCGAATCGAGAAAATTTGTCCCTGATGGTCCGAAAGTAAATGGGACATCTGGGCCGCGAGTACGCGAACCAGCCGGTTCCGCTGAAACAGAGAACTTTAGCACTGGGACAAAGGTACACATGGGATGATATATTTAAATAATAGAAACATATTCGGCTCCAGTCAGTCAATGCTCATTCCCGTCAAATGACAGAAAACGCCTGCCATACCCAAAATAGTTTCCCGCACTCAGAAGGCCATAACTTTTGCATTTTTCAACGAAATCGCACAAAATTGGTACCGTTGGAATCATGGTTCCAAGCCCGATGCATAGAAATCAATACAATTCTAGATTTTATCAGAAGTTGATTGATATTTTTAGGAAAATGTTGCCGGGTTCAGAATAGTGTTTTATTTGGTAGCTGGGAGTGCAATTAAGAAGGCATGGTCATCATTATTTCTCTGCTGCAGCACATGGGACAGTATGGGGAGAATTTTGAAAGTAATTTATAACCATTTCACTTAATTTAATGCCTCTTACAGGTGGTTGAAGGACAGATTTCAGGATTTCCATTTTCCCTTCTCATTTTTCTATAAATTGGAGTGTTGGGCTCATTGTAAAGGGAGAGTTTTTGGGTAGCAAAGCTCTACCAAAATTTCTTTGTGAAGCCAGTGTGTTGCAAGCCCTTGTAGTGGACTCCTTGCATGGTGATCCAGGCCCTTATCTTGTAATAGATTGAACTGTGCATATCATGAAGCAATATAATACCAGTTTGTGGATGTATCTTCCCATGCTGTGTTTTCTTTCATTCTTCTTGCCCCTTTAATCTTTCTATAAGAATATTGTGTCTATTTATTATGTTCTTGCAGGGATTCATTAACATTGTGTATGCTTGGAATATTTTTGTGAATGCATTTTGCTAGATTATGGTGAACTGTCATCACCTCTTCTAGTGTGCACTTTGCCTCTGTATTTCACACATTTGGAGATTACTCTCACACCCTCCTTTTCTGGTGTATCACCGCTTTAGTGTAGGCTTTCATTTTATGTATTGTCTCTCCCTGGTCCCTTGGAAATTTAGATTAGAACAGTTAGCTTATCCTGCATTAGAGTAGATTGTGGCAGGTAGTTTAGGAGCAAGAACCAGCTTTCTCTGGAGGTCTATCTCAAGTAGCAAGTCCCACACCTTGGAGATAGTACCCATGTTATCCAATCACACTGTGAGTTCAAGTATATGCATAGGGGTTCTGTGATTTGGTGATAACAGGTAAGTCAAGAAAGTGGGCACTTGTTGGTTATATTTTTTGAAACAAAAAAAATTCCTCATGAGCATGCCATTGTCTTTTATAAACCACTTCATTGGTGTGGGTGGCATGAGTACCATATATGATGGTATGTCACTTACACCCGAAAGAAGAATTTCACAATAAAATGACAAAAAATTTAATGAAAATATTGTGTTGATTTGATCTCAATTTAGCTTGTATTTAACACTTAGACTTTATTGATCTCAAACCTTGCACCAAGATACCCACACCCACCGATTTAGGTTGTACCAAAAGCTTGAGATTTGGTGATTCAAACAACACAATAGGTGGTAAAATTCCTTGAAAATAATATTATAACATTTCCTTACCATATGTATAGTATATTTTTATACCCTGATTAAAATCTATCATTTCCATCACAAGAAAATGATGGGAGGACGTTCGAAATGCTTGTGGAATCTTGATTTACACCTATGGCCTAAATTTTCTTTGGAGATTCAAATCTCTTTCACCAATCCATTATGTATATATCCTTCAACCATGGTATTCCATAAAACCAAATTTCCCTCTCAAGATAGCTCATGTGTCTTGTCTAAGTGTTCCTAACAAAGGCATGCCCATCAATGCATTATAACCTACATTATTAGACAAATGACCTATAAGAAATCTTATTGCACATTCAACCAAGAATTTCATGTACCGTTTCTAGGCTTCCTTATAGTCAAAGTTTCCCAAACAAGGTATGTCAATTCTGCCATATAACACTAGGGAGATAATTATTTTCTTAAAATGTCTCACATATATACACCTTTTCATCACCTTAGCTAATTCAATATCCTCTAAAAGCTCCAATTCATTCAATGCGATGCATTTCTAATAACGAAAATTTCTTTTGTTTATTATATTTATTGTTTTTATATAAAGGCACATAATGAATTCTTTTAAATCATTTATTATTATTATTATAAAAGGTCTAAATCTGATTTGATTCGGATTCGAAACTGTAGGGATTGATGAGGTGCAAACTTGGTCTTAAATTATATTTAGAAATGAATTAATGCATTTAAATTGGTCCATGTTAAGGCACTATGACTAGATATTATGATATCTAAATTTGACACTCAAAAAATTGACACAGAAATACAACAGTTAAATTATCAGAATAATTGTTTTTTATCTTTAATTGTTCGCTACATAACACCAGTAAGGCTCCAAGTAAATAAACTCAACATCAAATAAGACTCTTACATAAACATGAACCCACTCATACAACAGGATAACATAGGGTACACATACATGTCTTACTCAAATGACGTATACTTGGAAAATGACCCAACTATAATAAGAAACAAAGGATAGACATACTCTATGACATGGAATTTTCATGGTTTACATATTCATTACATTTATGCTTCCATTGTATGACCTTATATTTTTCAAGATAATTAAACACATAAGGTTTAAAATTTCCTATTTTTCAAACTTCAATTACTTTATTTTACATAGCATTAGTCTCTAATGGAGAATGCGCGGTTGATTCCTTTCTCCAGTTCCATTAGTTATTCCTAGCTCATTTTTAAAATAAATTCATTTTAAACAACTATAAGTCTCCTAATATTCATTCTTCTATTAAAGGTTTTTTTCTAAGAAAAAATTAGTTGACGTTTAATTTTATACCAATTACGCCAGGGAACCAACATGAAGTTGACCGGGGGAATTTTATGATTCAAAGGAGATGAAGGTTCAAATTACCCCTTTCCTTAAACTTCCCTCTATAAAAGCACATTTATTCTCATACTATAGTTTTCTTAGCTCCAAAGTTAGTTTGACTCAAATTAGCATTTACACGTCATAATATTTTTTTTAATGGACTCAATGTGTTCTCAAATGATTGATCCCACCATGACCAATTTTCATTCATTCTTAACAAAAATTCAATGCTTCAATCAGCTATAAAGACTTCAAGGGTAATTTTTGTTGCTAAACCAATATCACATTTGCTTTTGTTTTTCACCACGTTTAACTTCTTTCTTAGGTCTCTTATTGGCATCCCTTTATAAAAAAATGAGTTACAAAAATACTTTTGTAACATCTTGAAGAAGTACATGATTGGAGACATTATAACTACACATGAATCACAAGTGGTTGGTGTTCCAGGTAAGAGCTCATGTTTTCATATTTCATGATCCCACATTGGACATTTATTTGATTCTTAATGTCATGAAAGGACATGGCAAGGGGTTAAGGGATTAAGATTTAAATTTCCTCATCTTTTATGTCAAAATTTCTAGTAAAAACCCATTTTTATTTGCTAAGATATTGTTATGGTTTCCACCCAAAAGATATCCTCATAATGGGCATTAGATGATTTTAGTTCCAATATCACTTAGATATTTACACTCAACTATAGATCAGTTTAAGGTTTGAAAACATCTTTATCCCAATAAATCTTCATAAATGAAAAAGATGAAATGTTACTACTAACCAAGGTGACTCATTTATCTCTAAGGAACTAAAGAGATAATTAAAAAGATTTTAATGCATAGTAAAATTATTTCACTATTTCCATTTGTGTCATCTCAATCCCAAAAATAGTTCATTTGATGATGAATTTAATCCTATGTCTAACTTCATGAGACTGTGGTGGTCTAGTAGGATACTAATGAAGTGTTAGTTCTACTTACCCCATCTATGACAATGTTTCATCGGATACTCGTTTCTTTGAAGAAGGAAACTTAAGTTATAGAAATGATTCTTTGAAGAATTTTCTTAGGACTAGTAAAATAAGTCTACTTGTGAGGATTAATTATCTTTAAGGATGATAATGCTTTGAAACTATTGTGGCTAAAATGATAGGGGACGGTAGAACAAGTGTTAAATACTAGCTTCATTAATAATACTAACTACTAAAAGTGACTTTCTAGAGTAGTTGGAAGTATTTTCCACCTAACACCCTTCACTATACATATGTGTTAGGCCAAGAGGGTTTTACATTATTTTAAACGTTGGTTTCCAATAGAGTAATACCTTAAAAAAAACATTTTTCTTACTATGCACACGACCATCAATCCTAGGAGGGAACCCCATATTTAAGATAAATGTTAACCATGTCATTCATAACTATCGGATTCATGAAAAATTCGTTAAGTATACAAGTTAAGATGAGAATCTCAAAGTTGATATTTTATTTCTTTAAGCTATAATTTGCCATCGAGTTTAAAGATTGAGGGTCATGCTATGGTTTTAGTTTTCCATGTTAGTAAGGATCACACAAGAAGGTAGTTATGTGATAGTGGTATACTAGGGTTAATGGTTTTAGTTAGATTTTATTTCTACATTATCAAAGAAAATATCACAACACACTAGAGATTTAGTCATCAATTTCACCCTAAAAGGGCACTAGAAGATTTAAAACTCAATTAAATTTAACATATATATTAATGTGTGATTTATCATAATTAAAATCATATATGCAACTAAGTTTAATAATCTATCTTGCAACATCTGATGCAATTTAACACACAGTGATTATATGAAATGTTAGGAATTAGTGAACAAATATATGAAAACAATTCTTCAAATAACAACAGTAGGAAACTATATAGCATAATTAAACTTGTAGAAAAATAATAACATACATAAGTCATGCAAAAAAGAAGATAAGACAATATTTAATGTGGTTCACCCAATGTGGGATATGTCCGCTAAGAACTTTCTCAGATTTTATTATAAACAAGAGTAAAAGAACTCTCACACTCTTCTCTCAGTTATGAACTCACAACAAAATTCCAAATATGTTAAACCACATTTAAACCACAATTTACACCCAATTGCTTAACCTTGATCACTCTTGATCACCTCTTGATCACTAAGACTCAAGACCTCTTGAACACTCAAGATATCTTCGAGATACCCTCACACCTCTATTTAAAGGATTACAATCTTTTTAAGAAACCCTAAAGTTGACTCTAGAAGTTTGAAAGTCATGACCTTTCAACTTCCCACAGCTGGAAAAACTATCATGGCGTTGAAAACCAATTAACAACTTAACAAAAATTTCACAACAACGTCATAATAACATCACAACATATGACTGCAGAATTCTTCTGAAGTCTCCAAACTTAACCATTTGAACTCCAACACTTCAATATTGATTCCAGAAGACCAAAAATAGACTCCACACCTAAACAATCTCCCACTTGGAGACTGTTGCCATTGAGAAAATTTCTCAACCCTTCATTATCAATCATGACGGACAATAAAAGTTGAACACAACTTCAAATTCTCGCTTGTGACCGCCTTGGCCCTCATATCTATAGGATGCTGACTAGTATGAATATTTTCCATATTCAAATTATCTTATTCCAAAGCTGCTCTGATGAAAGGATATCTCAGCTAAATGTCCTTCGTCCTAGAGTGGAAATTGGAGTTCTTCACCAAATGAATAGAACTTTGACTATCACTGTGAAGTATCCCAACTTCCTTTTTATGAACCATCTCATCAAGTAACTGGTGTAGACAAATCATCTCCTTTTTTTCATCTATGGAAGTAACATACTTAGCCTCTGTGGTTGAAAAAGCCACAACCTTTTATAACCATGAAATATAACTCACCGTTGTATCACCATCTATAAATACATAACCTATCATGCTCCTCCTACTATCCAAATCTCCTACAATGTACAAATCTACATAGACACACAATATAGTGTCTGATCCACCGAAAAACAATGTTATTCCCATGGTCCCTCTCAAATAATGAAGGATCCACTTCACTTCCTGCCAATGCTCTCAAATTGGATCACTCATAAACCTTCTCACTACTCCCACTGCATGGCTAATGTCAGGCCTAGTGCATACCATAACATAAATCTAGCTACCAACCACTGATGAGTACAGTACCCTGGACATTTGGATTTTATCCTCCTTAGTATTAGAACTCTAATCCTTTGATAATTTAAAGTGACCTGCCAAAGGTGTACCAACTAGTTTAGCATATTGCATACTAAACCTCTCCAAGACCTTCTTTATGTACTCTTCTTGAGATAATACTAGCTTCCTCTTTTTCTTGTTCCTATTTATTCTCATACTAAGGATTTTTTTTGCTTCCCCTAAATCCTTCATAGCAAAGGAGTCACCTAGAAACTTCTTGAGTACCTTTATTTCCTACATGCTATTCCTTGCAATAAGCATATAATCAAAATATAGGAACAAAATAATATAACTACCATCAAGAAACTTCTTGATGTATACGCAATTGTCTGAGAAAAACCTAGAGTAACCCTACTCTTGCATAAAACTTTCAAACTTTCTGTACCATTTCCTTAGAGCTTGTCTGAAGCCAAACAAGCTCTTTTTTAATTTCTACACTAACCTCTCCTTCCCTTTGACCTCATAACCATTTGGCTGATGCATATAAAATTCATCCTCCAACTCACCATGAAGGAATGTAGTCTTCACATCCAACTGCTCTAAGTGAAGGTATTCTACTGCTACTAAACCTAGAACAGTCCTAATAGAAGCCATTTTAACGACATCAAACAAAATTTCGTTAAAGTATAAACCTTTCTTTTGTGTAAATCCCTTGAACAAAAATATACATTGTACCTTTTCTTACCTCCATTTTCCTCTTTGATTCTGTATACCCACTTGTTCTACAATTCTCTCTTGCCCTCACGTAGGTCCACCAAATCCCAAGTCCGGTTCTCTATAAGAGATCTACGCTCTTCATCCATGGCCTACTCCCACTACTTCCTGACATTTATATGCACTACTTCCTAAAATCACTCTGGATCTCCATTATTAGTGAGCAATAAATAATTCAAAGAAAGAGTAAATCATTCAGGTTCCCTTCTTACCCTAGAAGACCTTCTCACCTCAGGAGTTTGGGGTTCTTGATGAGTAGGTTCCTGAACTGGACGTGCCGGAACATGTTGCACCTGAAGCGGCCCCTTAAACACCTTATTTTCCACAATGTCCTCTAACACTGTGTATTATTTCTTTGAATCCTCATTTTTTTCTCGCAACTGATCTTTATACATGGATTTTTCATTAAAGACAATATCTCTAGACCGAAATATTTTCTTTTCCTTAAGACACCAAACACAGAAACCAAAGTCCTCCTCACCATATATAACAAAGGTGCATTTCCTATACTTAACCTCTAACTTAGTCCTATCTTCTTTATCAATGTTAAAAAATACCTCACATCCAAATAATGTAAAAATGAGTAATTAATTTTCTTACCAGACCAAGCCTTCTGATGTTTACTCTCCCCCTTTCCCAGGCTATGAAAGGGTAATATGTTAAATAGCATACAACCTTATGTGAAAAATTCTTCAACCACAAAACAAGAACAATAGACCCACATGTAATGCTCAAATCCAGCTTACTTGCTCCAAGATAGCTCCCTTTGGGATTCTCTCTAGAACTCCACTTTCTCTAGGGATTCCATTTGGAATCGTAAAATTAGATCCATGTGGACCTAATATGATCCCAAAATAGATCACCCTTATATGATACACTCAATTTTATCCTTCATACTCCCATCCATTTACATCACCAACCTGGGATCATTCCAACTCAAAAATTCAAGATTTGACTCTCATACCAAACATTTCCAACTTTTAGGGTCACTTGTCTTTGAACACATCATATTTCTTTCTAGTGCAATACTAATCAAACTTTTCTGGTTGCATCATCAATGAGAAGTGACATAATAACATGAACCACCAATAGAATCTACCTTAGTATCTCCTCCATACATCGGTATGAACTATATTCATCATTAGCCTCCAACCTAAGTAGAAAAAAAACTTGAAGAATCTTACCCGCTTATATATATCCCTTAGAGATTCTTAAAATCGCTCTACAGATAGTGCAAATTGAAGCTCAATCTTACTATTTTGAAAACCTGTTCTCTCATTATAATCTTCATGCCCTTCTGAACCTCATATTACCAAGACTCTACCCTGCTACATTGAAATAACATCTAGATCTTACAGCAACTAAACTTCTATAAATTATTAGTACCACTAGTGAAATATAAAGTACAATTCTTTGCATACAACCTCTTACTCAACTTCTTGAGAGAATTTACCTTAGTATACTTGATGCAAGAATCCATATGGATCCCCTAACTAGTACAAATTTATCACTACATAACTTTATCACATCATGAATATCAAGTACACTAGTTGTAGCAACTCACCTCATCATTTGTTTTGATCTCTGTCAGTAGTCACAAGTGTTCCCATTCAAGCCATCTTAACCCAAATATAACGTTGCCCTACTATGTTGCATGGTTCATCATGTCATACTATTGAGCTACATTGTTCTTAGATGAATTATACTTTAGAAGCTAACTTAGTAAAGTACTGTCTATATCGGGTGGCATGGACAGAATCCACTGAATCCATACACATAAGACATATGGTATTATTCTTCTCACTAAAGAATTAAGGCATCATGAAAAATCATCACATGCTTCCAATCATTAATGCACTAGCACTTAGTCTTTGGGCATCCTTCATCAATTCTGCTTACCCTGACATAAGCCCAACAATAATTCTTAGCATAACCAGACATGTAGCTGTAATGCAAATATTAAACTAACAATTGTATCCTCCTGACTATTGATAATTCTATTAATGCCTACAAAAATTCCAATGGTTACCTTTCCCTTTTTTATTTTTTCTCCATCTTCTCTCATTTTCAAAGAGTTTCCAGAAGTAGAAGAATCTCCAGTGCTCTTCCTTCACATTTCGTCAATATATATCACACCTATTACATCCTCAAAATTCACCTTTGAATTATTAGAGACTGAATTACTTACAGCCATAACCAAGTTGTCCCAGCTAGTTTGTAAGGAGTAAAAATTTATAAAATCTTTGACCTCATCATAAAATTCAATTTTTACCGGGTTTAACATACAACAGTATTAAATTCATTCAAATGATTAGCAACAAAACCATTGTAAGACATCTTCATATTAAATAATTTTTTCATCAAAAATATTTTATTAGAGGTAGAGGGGTTTTCATATAACTTCCCCAATGCACTCATGATACCTTCCATGGTTTTCTCCTATGATATGTTGAAAGAAACTAAAGATACAAGGCATAACCAAATTTCCCCGAGTGCCTTTTTTATCTAGCAACTCCTAATCCTCATCCAAAATGGTTCTGGGTTTCTTTTCTTTTCCATACAAAGGAACATGGATGTCCTTCTGATATAATTAATCCTCCATTTGCATCTTCCACACACCAAAGTTCTACCCATTGAACTTCTCAACCCTCGATCTTCCCTCATCTACCAAAGCTCCAACTCAAGTGAAACTTTCCTTGTAATTTACCACTTCAAAAAAAATCCACCAAATCTTTGATGTCAGTTGTTAGGAATTAGTCAAAAAATATGTAGAAACAATTCTTGAAATCACAGCACTAGAAAACTTTATATCAAAATTGAACTTACAGGAATATAACACCATACATAACAAATGCAGAAAATAAGACAAGACAATATTTAATGTGATTCACCCAATGTGGGCTACGTTCACTAACAACCTTCTCAGATTTTATTATCAACAAGAGTAAAACAAATCACACAGTCTTCTCTCAGTTATGAACTCACAACAGAATTCCAAAGATGATAAACCACATCTAAACAATAATTGACACCTAATTACTTAACCTTGATCCCTCTTGATCACCTCTTGATCACTAAGACTCAAGACCTCTTGAACACTCAAGAAATTTTCAAGATAACCTAGCACCTCTATTTATAGGATTACAATCCTATTAAGAAGTCCTAAATTGGACCCTAGAATTTTGAAATTCATAACCTTTAAAATTCCCACGGCTGGAAAAATTGAACGGAGTTAACACCTAATTAATAACAACGTTACAACAAACAACTGCAGAATTCTCTTGAAGTCTCTAAACTTAACCATTCAAACTCTAACACTTCAATAATAATTCCAGAAGACCAAAAACAGGATGCACAATCCAACATAAATTCCTCTTATTCATTTCTTTAAAATCAAATAAAACATATTTACATGAATACAGTGTAAGTCTTCCAAATTTCATTTTTTGGAATTGATACATATAACTAGGCTACTTGGCCCTCATAAATCAAACCAATACAATGATACTTAATTTATTTATGAATTACACAAGTAATACAATTCAAGTTTCTTCAGTTGATAAAACATGTGATATTTGAAACTTCATCCTCCTTTTATTTTTCATAGATATATAATGCACCCACTGTTTAGAAACTTCAGTTCATAGGAACTTACTTGATAAGATCTAAATGACATGTAGCAACTTGTCACTAGTCATAATACTAATCAGACAATAGAATACATGATATATAAGACAGTTTAAAATCACATCTAGATGGACCTTTAGGGTGGAACCCTTAGCAATATTGGCTCATTTCCATAGACCATTTTTACATACATATTATTCACTTCCTTTGACTGATGATAAACATATAACATTGAAATTTGATGTATACAAGACAACATGAACTTCTTTCACCACATTTAAAATTGTGATGATCAAGACATAAATAAACCTAAGTAAAATTACTTCATAAGGTTCCTGCAAATATACTATCATGACAACTCATGACCTTAGATCCAGTAGTACTTATTACTAGCAACTAGTTACAAGTACTTATAGACATACTTTAACCAATCATTGTAAACATCACATGATACAATATATACTCTTTAGACACATGACCAATACTGAATACATACTTGGTGTCCAAATTGATTCTCCTTTGAGGTTGTTTAGCAGTATCACAAAACTGGCAGGATGCTTAGAGACAAAAAATCATGATATAATTCATTTTGTAGCAAGGGAGGGGATTCAGCTGACTCTTTATCACTCAAGCATTGGAGAAGTGGATAGCACCTTACTAAGG
Source organism: Taxus chinensis (assembly GCA_019776745.2). NCBI lineage: Eukaryota > Viridiplantae > Streptophyta > Pinopsida > Cupressales > Taxaceae > Taxus > Taxus chinensis. The sequence goes on along the minus strand of CM034146.1, from coordinate 249,423,783 downwards.
GTTTGATCTACCCTCAGTACTTTAGGTTTTTCGCTCAACTAGGGTGAGAGGACCCGTTCTATAACCCGTGTTAGTGAAGGATATCAAGAGATCCTTCTTTGTACAATTTTCATGAAAACCTTGAGAAAATATGATCAATACAACACAATCTAACTCTCACAAGTTGTCACACTAGAGAGTGGAGATGTTTCCTAGACAAGGTTTGGGTTACTAAAGACAATAATTGAAACCTAATTGTATCTGCATATTTTGGCATTAAAATTTGTTAAATATTTGTGGATACACAGTACAAACAGGGTAGTTCATGTAGGATTTATCATTTGAGAAGTTTTTGGTGGGAAGTTAAGCAAGATAAAGTTGATTATACCAAATATTTGAGATCCTTTACAAATATTGGAACACTCATAGACAAAATGCTTAAAAATAGCCAAAATATTCCTTCAACTAGAAGGTGTGTATCAATGGAGGCCCAGAGATGCATGATTTCATACACTCTTCAAGAATTCAACACAAAGGCTCATGTTAAAGACTCAATTAAATGTTGGAAATCCCTTATTAGTCATGCCTAAGATACACTCATAGGCTAACAAACAATCTTTGTCAACATAGTGGAAGTAAAATGATTTTAAATTGTTTATTTATTACAAGATGAAAGCTCTTCTCATAATGAAATTGTAAATGCCACAATACTACCACATGGATAAGATCTTGTGTGATTCAAAGGGATTTTAACATAAGATTGCAATAGGAACATGAAAAACTATTCGAAAACATTTTGAAATAAAAGAAAACACAATTATGCTTATGATCAACAACAAATTCATTCAAGGTTCATTAGATTCATCAGCAGGGGAAAGTTTCTTCAACAATCTAAGAGCTTGTCAATGGTTTGTACACTTGCAACCATCTTAACATGACTAAATCAACAAACATAGGAAAATAAACTGGTTTCTCAGATGGTCTCTTGGGAAAATGGTTTTTCTCAAACATTCTCAGAAAAATTAACCCCCTTATGCAAGAGTATTCTCATTGCATTTATACAATTTCACTCACTCATTCATCCTAATTTCCCCCCCCCCCAAAAGTCTAAATCTTCAAGAGAATATGCATCTTTACATCATACTGTTTAATCATGTTTATTCCCTTGAAAATATCTTACTTTCTATTGCTAGGTGGATAAATCATGAATTGATCACGTTTCTCAGTTCCTCAACTATGGCCGGGATGCCATGTCTTAACTTTTTACAGTGTTTTTAATCATTCTATTATTTTTTTATTTAATAAATCCCCTTTTTAATAATTCTTAGGTGCCTCCATATGGCTAGATCTGACAAGAAATCCTTTTCACCTTTGAGAATACACCTTGAGGAATAGACACCTCCTTTCATGCCTCTAAGTAATGAGTGTCTTCGCATGGATTATACCACATATCTGTGTTGCGGGTCCGAGTTGGCCAGGTGTAAAGTGGAGCCAATGGAATCCTCCACATGTCTCCTTGGCACAACTGCAAAGGTAAAGTCTAGAGGCAGGTTCCTCAAATGAACGCGGGCCCTCCACATGCCCAGATACTGAGAGAGTTGCACCGGTCACTGAAAAGTCTAAGTATGGGAAATTCTAGCAAAATATTCCACATGTCTAGTCGATGCAACTTCAAAGATGAATTCTAGAGGTGGGGCCTCAAACACACACAGGCTCTTAACGTGCCCCTAGCCCAAGAAAGTGGACTCAACCGTTGAAAATGACTCAGTATGGGAAGATCCAGCGAAAACCTCTACTCTTTGACACTCGCGAATATTAAAATTCTCCCCAAATATAGCATGCCTCTACCTAAGAAAGTTTACTCAGCCGTTGAAAAAGTCTCCGTGTAAAGAGGAGCTAGTGGAAGCCTCCATGTGTCTCTTTGGTGCACTTATGATATGGTTCCCAAAAGTGGAGACCCCAAACAAGTGCAGCCCCTCCATGTGGAAAAGATTTGAATTGAAGCGGGCCTGGGCGTGCTTTTCACATTTTGTATCACTTAAATAATTTATGCATTTTTGGACAATTTGGCCCTCCCATCTACTTTTGATATAGGATTTACAAGTGCCTTTCCTGGGGATCATCGGGGCTCTGACTTACTTTATGACTTTCATTTTTTTTTCAAAACAAAGCCAAGAATCTCAAAATGCCACAACGACCCGCCTCCCCAGTTTTAACTTTCAATGTGGGATTTAGCGGGGCTGCGCTTCACTTTTATACTTTATTCCATTTTCTAAATAAATCTAAAAGTTCCAAACACCTCCAGTGACCTACCTTCCGATAATCGCTTAATTTATGACACGTGTACACTTTTTGGGGCAAAAATAAGAAATTGCTCCACCACTTCATATCATTGAGTATCCAATTAGAATTCATCGGAGCCACAAGAACAATTTGGCATTTTTTACAAATGTGACAAAAAGTGACAAATTTACCAAATAGACCCACCATGCCATGTCAAATCAAAGAAGACAACATATCCACGGCATTGGGATAAAATTTGACAGGGAAAACATGACCGTGGAAAAATAAAAGGAAGGGGAGATCCTAACATTTACGCCTAAATAAAAAACTGGTCCACATGGAAAGAGAAACTATAAAAAACATAGACCTCAACACGTTTCATGACCATAGAAAGTGATTTGATGACAACAACTTGATAAAGATAAAACTTCAATCATCCACACAGGGAAACAAAACATATTTCAGACCATGCAGAATGAATTTTTTTGAACAAGCATGGCGAGATTGAAATGACCAAAAACATCAAATTCGACTTGGAGATTGAAATGATTGAAATGAACAAAACCAAGGACTACGTACTATACAATGATGCATACCTTGATTATGAGAAATCAGTCAAGGAAATGTTTTAAATGCCTTCCATTCTAAGTACAACCAAGCCAAGAAGTCTTCATACTTTTTTAACAACTAGAAATATGCTTGTTTTTCTTCTCTATCCAAGTTGATACCTAGCCATATTTTTAAAGGTTTATCTTCCTTTACTAGATATAGAACGAAACCCATCAAATATCAGAGTCCAGGGAGAACGAATCTACTTGGGATACTTGCACTCATCAATTTTATGCTCCTTAAAATCAGTATAACCCACAAAGTTATCGACATCGATGTCTGCATACAATACTTTGTAAGAAGCATTGTTAGGGTCCTCAATGAGATGTAACATTTTCTTCTCACAATACAACTTCACAAGGTTCCCCTCAATTGGTATGGTTGCATATGACATGTCCGTTTGTATGCTTCCACCCACACTAGCTGCCCACTTTCTGGATAATAACATCCCCCATTTCGCAGGACGGTCTACAATAACCACATTCATGGTTAAGCATTTTCCTAGAAAAGTTTCCAACTGCACTACTAATCCCTTGACAAACCCAACTACTAGCACTTCTCTTGAATCCATAGCAGTACATTTCCCAAAAGCTAATGTTACCTTGATATTAACTCATTCACGACCTCAAGAGGCATTACATTACACGAGGCTCCTGAATTAAACATGCAGTTATGTACCAGCCTATCTTTAATAATCAAAGTGGTAAAAAATGAATCCACATTAAGTTGAGATTCAACCAGAGAAGTTCCCAAATACACCTCAGATGATTCACCCAATTCCTCTTATACTTGTGGTATTTCTAATTTTGCAATAATAACAGGAATCTCTACATTATTAACACTTTTTCCCTGACTAATATTTTCTTCCTTAATTCCGAAATATCTGAATGCCATTTTCCTATGCTCAACGATCCAGAGTAATTCCAAAATCAGAACAATGATCTTGATCTGACTCAAGATTTATGCTATGTGACAAGGAACATATTTGGGTAGGGCAATATTAGGAGCGAGATTCACCACTTCCTCTGATAGTATAGGAGTTTTTAGCATCTAAGCATGGGTAGGAGTATAGGTTTTATTTGGGGTAGTTAGGCCTTTGCCAAATTTATCTTTCTTAGGGGTTTACCTTGAGATATTTGTAAGAACTGGAACTTTTGGCTTGGTTTGTGGCCCTCCCCCTTTGACAACCTTACTTCTGGTGTTATATTTTTTCTCTTGAACAACTACTACATTCATCAATAGTTTTCTGTCCTCTTCAGAAGGGATCCCTTAATCATAATTTTTAATCATCAAGGCCCTTAAGTATTAAAAATCATGATTAGGTAGATCAAATTATTACACCATATCAATTTCAAAAGTATTAATAGGAGGATGAGGTAATACCCGGTGAACACAATCCCAGAAGTTTTCAACAATTCTGACACTTATCAATTCAGTTGAGGTTTCTCCCTACCGTGAGTTTGTTGGGAATTCCATCATGCACACATCATCATATGTCTCATCATCATATAATTCCTCAACTTCTTTATCTACATCACATTCGGAGTGTGGTAATAAACACCTATCACACCACTCAATAACATTGGCCTCCTCCACATTAGCAACCCTGGTAATCAAAGGATCAGGAACCAATCTATTTTACTTAGGTTGAGGTTGTTTATTTCCTGACCCCATGGGCCATTTTCCTTACTCATCTAGTCTATGATCACCTCTGTGGTGATTTCCAAATTTCTCCTGAATTTGTGGCTTATGCTGACCCTGGGAACTTTTTCGTATCCCTTTTTCTGCTCTGGCTAGTTTATAGGATATCTCTTTAAATGCTACAGCCAAAGTTTTTACAACCTTTTTCAAATCCATAGCTTTGTTTCATTGAGGCTTTTCAGGATTGATAAAATTAACACCTTCCCTCTTAGGAGGCTTTCCAACTGCCTTAATATTATTTTCTATTTGTAAGGCCATGGCGAAAGCCTAGCTTAATGGTCTCAGGTTCTTATATCTAAAGTAATAAGTAGGATTTTTATCAAAAGTGTCAGAATATTTTATCAAATAGGACTCGTCACTTGGCCTTAAGATTATAGGTATCCTATTAAAGGTTTTATGTAACTGAGTATTGAAATCATGGACATATTCATTTGGATTTTTCTTTATATTTTCAAATTCAGATAAAAGGAACCTGGGATCTGTCTTATCCCCATATTGCAATCTAAAGGAATTTTTCATCTCGGTCCATGAATCTATTGAATTATCTGGTAAATCCTTGTACCAGTCACGTGCATCCTCCTAAAGAGTATGAATAAACAAATTTACATACACGTCTTGAAATTCAATTTCAAAATCTTCCATTATGTTGACAAAGAGTTTCAAATGTTGGTCACCAATGATGGCATTATTCCCTTAAAACTTTAGCAGCCTATTTCCAACATCTTGTGACACCATATTAGGATATCCATCCATACCTCTGAAATCTATAGGTCTAAAAGTGTTGACAACAAAAGGAGGTCTAGGTGGAGGCTAGGCCATATTTCCTTGAGGTGGTGAATTTATAGGAGAAACAAGATGATAGGGAACGATGCGTCTTTGGAGCATAAGAGTATAGCTTTCAAAATAGATATTCTCTAATGACTCAGCCTCATGGAAAACCCTATCAACCTTGGAGGACATAGGAAAAAATTGAGAAACACACTTTTCAGACGCAAATGATGGGCCCTCTCTAGTTGGAGAATTCAAATTTATATAAATATTATTTGGTTCAGAATCACTTGAAGATGTATGGTAATCTTCAACCATAGATTGATCACCTTTTAGAACTGATATCTCCTTTCTAGATTCTTGATTTCCAACAACTTTCTAGACTTATTTTCCTTCTCAATTTTCTTTTCCTAGTTCTAGAAATAACTTTTTAGTAGGATTCTATGATGAAGAAAGACCTTCTTCCCTCCGTCTTTGCAAATATATATGAAAAATTTCACTTGACACAGGTTAAGACACTAGTAATCATCAAAATTTCAATTCAACACGGAGTTGCCACTAAGGATTTTCACCTTAGTTATGCAGATACACTATAAGTAACTTACTAAGTGTCGTATCAATGCTTAATTTCTACAAAGATTAATAGATCCAACCTTTCTTTACCCATATTTATCACTATTGATGCAAATTTAATGCAATAACCACTAGAAACTAGAAATACTGCACAATGGACTTTTAATCATGCACAAATATTACAAATATTAAAAAAGTATGACTGTTTAAACAATGCATATGCACTTAGATCATGTAAGAACCATGTACCAAGATCTATAATTGTATGCATTTGCACAAATATTCCCCGAAAACGGTGCCACCTGGGTGTTGTTCCCATAAAAATAGGTCCCGATGTTCAAATAATCCTCGACAATGACGCCACTTCAGTGTTGTTGCTACAAAAATAGGTCCAAGTGTTTAAATAATCCTCTACAATTCAAATAGTCCTCGGTGCTACTTAGGTGTTGTTGCCACACAAATAGGTGTTGGTGTTCAAATAATAATTGGCAACTCAAATAAACCCTGGAAATGGCACTACATCGGTGTCGGTATCCAAATTGATTCTCCTGCGAGGGCTAAGCAACATCACGAAATAGACATGATACTTAGAGATAGAAAAATCATGGTATAATTTGTTTTATATCCGGGGAGGGGATTCAACTTACTCTTTGTCACTCAGGTGTTGAATAAATGGAAAACACCTTACTAAGGGTTTGATCTACCCTCACTTCTTTGGGAGACCCATTCTGTAACCCGTGTTGGTGAAGGATATCAAGAAATTCTTTTGTGCACAATTTTCATCAAAGCGTTGAGAAAATATGATCAATACAACACAATCTAACTCTCACAAGTTGTCACACTAGAGAGTGGATATGTTTCCTTGACAATTTTTGGGTTACTAAAGACAATAATTGAAGCCTGATTGTTTTTGCATACTTTGGCAAAGAAATTTTTTCATTTGTGGATACATAGTATAAACATGGGTAGTTCATGTAGGATTTATCATTTGAGACGTTTTTGGTGGGAATTTAAGCAAGATAAATTTTATTATATGAAATATTTGAGACCTTTTACAAATATTGGAACAATCATAGAAAAATGCTTTAAAATAGCCAAAATATTCCTTCAACCAGAAGGTGTGTATCAATAGAGGCCTAGAGATGTACGATTTCATACACTCTTCAACAATTCAACACAAAGGCTCGTGTTAAAGACTTAATTAAACGTCAAAAATCCCTGATTAGTCACACCTAAGATACACTCATAGGCTAAAAAACAATCTTTGTCAAAAAAGTGGAAGTAAAATGATTTTAAATTGTTTATTTGATTATAAAATGAAATTTATTCTCATAATTAAATTGAAAATGCCACAATACTATCACATGGACAATATATTGTGTGATTCAGAGATATTTTAACATAAGATTACAACAGGAACATGAAAAACTATTTGAAAACATTCTGAAATAAAATTAAACACAATTATGCTCATGATCAACTCAACACAAATTCATTCAAGGTTCACTAGATTCATCAGTGGGGAAAAGTTTCTTCAAAAATATGAGATCTTTTCAATGGCTATACAATTACAACCATATTGACATGACTAAATCTACAAACACATGGAAATAAACATGTTTCTTAGATGGTCTCTTGGGAAAACAATTTTTCTCAAACTTTATAAGAAAAATTAACCCCCTTATGAAAGAGTAGTCTCATTGCATTTATACAATTTCAATCGCTCACTCATCCCAACTTCCCCCCCCCCCAAAAAAAAAAAAAGTCAAAATATTCAAGAGAATATTCCTCTTTACAACATATGATTTAATCATTTTTATTCCCTTGAAAATATATTAGTTTTATGTTTGCAGGTGGATAAATCATGAACTGATCACATTTCTCAATTCCTCAACTATGAATGGGATGCCATGTCATCACTTTTGATAGTACTTTAATCATTCTTTTGTTTTTTCATACAAGAAATCACCTTTTTAATAACTCTCAGGTGGCTACATATGGCTTGATCTGACAAGCAATCCTTTTCACCTTTGAGAATACACCTTGAGGAATAGATACATGTATTCGTGCCTCTTAGAAATGAGTGTCCTCGCATGGATTATACCACATGTCTATGCTACAAGTCCGGGTCATCCAATTGTAAAGAGGAGCTAGTGGAACCCTCCACGTGTCTCCTTAGTGCCACAGAAAAGGTGAAGTCTAGAGGTAAGTTCCTCAAATGAGAAAGGGCCCTCCACGTGCCCAGAACTCGAGAGAGTTACACCGGTCACTGAAAATTTTGAGTATGGGAAAGTCTAGCAAAAGCTTCCACATGTCTGTTCGGTGAAACTTAAAAGATGAATTCTAGAGGTGGGAGCTCAAACAAGTGCAAGCTCTCCACGTGCCTTGGGCCCAAGAAATTTTCCTTGGCCATTGAAAAAGTCTCAGTATGGGAAGATCATATGAAAAACTCCATGTGCCTCTTCGACGCTCTTTCAAAAGTAAAATTTAGGGGCAGGTCCCCAAACAGGCGCGGGCCCTCCATGTGTCTCAGGCATAGAAAAGTTGCTTCATCCATTGAAATAGTCTCAATGTAAATAGGAGCTAGCAGAATCCTTCATGTGTCTCTTCGGTGCACTTTTGATATGGTGCCCAAAATCAAAGATCCCAAACAAGTGCGGGCCCTCTGTGTGGAAAATATTCGAGTTGAAGCAGGCCTGGGGGTGCTTTTCACATTTTTCATCACTTAAAGAATTTGTGCATTTTTGGACAATTTGGCCCGCCCATCTACTTTTGATATAGACTTTACATGTGGCTTTCCTAGGGATCGACGGGGCTGTGGCTTGCTTTATGACTTTTATTAGTTTTTCAAAACAAAGAAGAGAATCTCAAAATGCCCCGATGACCCACCTCCCACTTTTAACTTTTGATGTCAGCATTAGCGGGGTTGCACTTCACTTTTATAGTTTATTCCTTTTTCATAATAAATCTAAAATTTTGAAACCCCTCTGATGACCTGCCTTCCCACAACTGCTTGATTTATTTCATGTGTACACTTTTTGGGGCCAAAGTAAGAAATTTTTCCTCTGTTTCATATCATTGAGTATCCAGTTAGAATTCATCAGATCCACGGGACCAATTTGGATTTTTTTACAAATGTGACAAAAAGTGACAAGTTTACTAAATAGACTCATGATGTTGTGTCCAATCAAACAAGACCACGTATCTGCAAACATTGGGATAAAACTTGACAGGGAAAACATGACCTTGGAAAAATAAAAGGAAGGTAAAACCCCAGCATTCATGCCCAAATAAAAAACTCATCCGCATGGAAATAGAAACTATAAACAACACAAAGATCAATGCATTTCATGACCATAGAAATTGGTTTGATGACAACAACTTGTTAAAGATAAAAATTCAATCATCCACACAGGGAGAAAAAAAATATTTTAGACCATGTAGACTAATTTTTTTTTTAACAAACAGAGTGAGATTGGAACAAGCACCAACAATACTCATGTCCTAAATATTATACAAGTGTCCTACGCCCTTTAATTATCATTCTCAAAATCTAAGGGGTAAAGCTTATTTCCCATTAAATGAATATCACTGTAAGAGTTAATAGACAAAACTCTTTTTGAAGAAACATTATCTTCTAGTTGTGGGAGAGATAAACCTCCCATACAAATGAAACATAATAATACATCTTTAACTAGTAAATCCATGATCATTCAAGAATACCATAAAACACAATTTTCATAATTTAGTAATCTTTAGAACCACTGAAGGATTGTTTTCATACACTTCACAATACCTAAGTAGTGAATACTAGTTTAGATTAAAACAAATTTATAAGTTTTTACCTTTATATTCACTGTTATTTTATTATTAAATCATTATGACAAAGATATAACTTAATATACTACAATATTGGTTAATACTAATCAACTCTGGTAGATCACAAACTAGAATTAGGTGACATTAAGGTGACTTGAAGAGGTAATATGTCATCTATTAAGTATCATTCACAACCATCAATATAGAACTAACGATGGTTGTGAGAGATAAGAGTTTGGGTGTAAGAATTCAATATGATTTCATTGTATCTAAGTAATAACAACCCAACCCCTTGGTGTTAACAAACCATCTGTTACATCGATCTAGAACGATCAAAACTCTAAGTCACGATATTTCCCCAGTCAAAGACTAGGGTTTTCATTAATTGGTATTACAATGTGATAGTCGAGTAACATAAAAGGAAAATGATAATAAATTTGGTTTTATGTTGTAAGACACCCCGTAATAACAAAGAGAGGAAAAACATATAGTTGATATCAAAACTATTGAATACCTATAACTCTTCATAGGTATCACCTACTACCCTCTGACATCACATTTATTAAATAACTAAACCCATAATTCCATATATTTCATAAGGTAACGATAACACAATACCCTTTTCATAAGAAAACCCAGTACCACAGATCATCATACCATAAAATACATATATTAAAACCTTTCTCTTCATTTATCAATAAAACTGGTTTAGATCAAATTCCCTTCCAAGTGTTACTTCATGCCAAAAAGTAAATATTGTAGAAAACACAAAGTATAAAATTTTTGAGCCAAACAACAAAACTTATAACCAAAACACATCAATAAAAATTCGAGTGGGATTTCATTTATGTGAGTAATATATAGAACGAGTTAACTAGAAGAATTATGTTCTAGCATTCCTTGAGGAACGAAGCCTATAACAATTATGGGATTTGGTTCAGTATCTCATATAGACATTTTTTTAAGTAGTTTGCATGACCCTAAAACTCCCATCTACTTTCATTTTCTCAAACGTCTCTAAAGATTCTTCAACAAAACCATTTTTGTATATCCTGCAAACCTGACATTCCATAACGCATATTTCTTTGAGGAATTTTGTCAAACAGTTCACGTGCCATGTGTATGCTGACACATTTTACATACATGTCAACTAGGGAACTTGCAATTACAACATCTGAAAAAAAATCCTTTTCATTATACTCTGATGGATATCTACCCTGTGCAAAAGCTAGTATTTATAAAACCCATTTTGTATGATTTGGAAAACATGACACTCCATAAGAGGACGTCGTACTAAGAGTGGTTGGGAATGATAAAAAAAATGGTTTCACGAAGATTACGAGAGGTATAGATAGACCTCAGAAACACACATGTGGGATAACAGGAAGGCACTTGCAATGTCTTAAATAATATAGCAACTAATCGAAATAAAGAAATAGAGAAGGAAAAAATAACTCGTGGCTTGCATATCCCCAAGAGTGAGGCTACAAAGGTTAAAATGCATGTATCATAGGTAATAAGAATTGGAAGAATACAAAACTAGACATTTTATACCCATTAAATTGCCTACACGAAACCCAAGCACAAACCTAGGCCAACCAGAAAAATAATGGAATAACTTTTTTTTTGTTAAACACACTCGTGAAAAAAAAGGTTAACAGTTATAGTCATACTTTTTCGTTTAAAATTTCCATTAACTTAACATTTTATATTTCCCCTTGGATCCCTTTTTAATTACAAATAATGAAATTAAACCTCTCAATAATTTGTAATGGAATTAGTTAGTCCCAATCAATAATTAGGCTTCCCTATAGTTGACTAAATATAATTCAATTTCACCTTAATTAAATTTAGTTAGTTACTCTCAAGTGTGAGGTGGTCTATTTAATTAAATAGTTAAACTTCTAAAATACCCACAAATGGCTCCAAGTTGCATTAAATTTAAATGTCTCTAAAATACATTTGGGTTAGTAAAGTAATAACACCCAACCGTTACACATACTTGATTGACCCCAAAAATAATTCCTAACCATGCAAATTAAATTAAAATTTCTATCACCCACTCCCCACCTACTTTGTGTAGGTATGAATCTCATCCATTGGATTGATTCATTTGGGGCCATAAGATATAGGGATTCAACTAACCCTAAGATTCCTTATGAAAATCTTATTTCTCTTTTGTTTGTCTTATTGTTTAATTCTTTTGTTTTGTAGATTGGTGGGGGAGAAGGAGGAATCCATGAGAGGCATTCTCAATCTCTTGATAGGATGCACATGATTCATTTCTTTTCTTCTTTTATTTACACCCTCACCTGGGGTTTCAATGTATTTGTTTATTTTATTTACCTCATTATTTCTATATTTTACCAAATAGGCATATGAGTTTTTCCCCATTTTAGTGGAAATGAATTTTTAGTTGGGGGGAGGCTTGGCAACCGTATTTTTAGTTGGGGGGAGGCTTGGCAACCCCACCCCCCATCCCATTTAATAATGGGGTGGGGGTGGGGTCGGCGACCCTCCCCCTAACCCTTTCCTCCACAAAAATACATATCGCAACCCCTACAGTTTAGCCAAGATGATTAGTAATTTTTTTAACTTTAATTAATAACTACTTTAATATATATATATATATATATATATACTTGCATATTTATTATATTAGTATTATTATTAATGTCACTATTAATAATAATGTTTTAATACTATTACTACTATCAATAAGAAATAACATTTATACTATTAATAATATTAATTCACCTAAGTCTTTTACTTCGAATTTCCTTTAACATTTTATAGTAAAATATACAATTTAAAAGAAAATTAATTCGATTTCCCTTATAAATTTATAGTAGATTTTAAATAAATGTGTTCAACACAAATGAGACTAAGTCTAATGGTAGCCATACAATTTCTTCACTCTATTTGATAAAAATGGAAGCAATCCATTTGTTGACAAAATTGAAAAACATGAAATGTTTGAAACTTTTCCATAACACCTATGAAATTTAAACTTTCTTTAATCAATGCAAAAGAATGAACACATCTAGTTTGTTTTGTTATTATATGCCCTTCAAGTAATACAACAAGAATAATATTTCTTTCTTTTACAACCTACAAGTTACAACCATTCCCACAAGTAGCTTCTAACAAGATTTTCCAATAGTTTTTAAAACAAGAATAACACACCTAATGAAGACTACAAGTCAACTAAAATGAGAACATGTTTTTTTCTCAATCAAATTTGCATAACATCAAAACTTGTTTCAGTAAAATTATTTCTCTTTCAAACAATACATTACAACTTAATAACCAAATGTTCAATACAACTTTTCTTTCAAAGACAATAGTATAAATCTTCCACCTTAGGTGGGAATTTATAAGGAAGGTAGCTATAATGAATGATTTCTTAGTCTTCTAAAAGTGATCCAAGTATAAATTTTTTAACAAGGTTCCATATTTTTTCACTTTATCACAACAAAAATAGGGGGAGAAGAAATACTCTCCACCCAACCAAAACTCCAATGAGAAGAAGAAGCAATTCTCCTCATTGGCCCTCGAGGCCTAACCAAAAGGCAATAAGGGATGGATCTGACACATGGAAACTGTAAAATTCTTCCACAACACAACAAAAAAATTTCACAACCATTTCAAGCACATTCAACATAAGAAAAAGAACACAGTAATACAACTTTAAAAAATACACAAGGCTTGAAATGCAAGCCAATGGAGTAAGGATATATGGGGAGATCACTTATGCCTCCAAATGGGATTAGGTGACCACATTAAAACCCTCAAATATATATCTCAAAAATCCATACAAAAATATTATGCCTCCCTCAAGATCCTCTTATTCCTCCCACATTTTATTATGCCTCACTACAATATCTTATGTCACCCTCATAAAAAAACAAGTAAGAAATGAAATATTTTTCTTCTATAGTGAGGGATAACCAACCTAATTCCTTCCAAAGAATGAAATAAACTATTATTCCTCCCTAAACATAAGATCCCCATAGCCTCCACCTACACCATACTAAGGAAATCTACCCAAGGACCCGGCAAGTATACCAAAACACTCAATAACATACACATATACACAAGTAAAATAAAACAAATAAAACAAGGGTATATCTCCTACCTTTCCATGGTAGAGCTAGATCCAAGAGTCACACACCAAGGTCCTTCGAGCCCAATTTCTCACCAACAATCTCCAAAAAAATCCACAAGAACTCAAAAAGAAATGAAGTAACCCCCAAATAAAAAAAGAACGTGAAAATAGAAAATGGAGAGAGGAGGGTGAGGTGGCTCCATGTAGGATGCCACATCACTCATCCTAAACTACACCTTAAAATTAAAACCTCAAACCCAATGCACAATAAATTAGTGGTTGAGAGGAATGACAAACCTCTTAGACACATAATTCCAACCCACACCCCCTAAGGAAAAATTTTAAAACCCATGTAAGAGAAGTACAATGAATGCCACTTTTTGTCTTATAAAAAAATTCATGGGGTCTATTTTTTACCCCCAATCCATAGGTAGGGTTGGTATAAGAAATTAAGAGGTGTAGGACAAGTTTAGCTTGCCCCACAAGCCTCCAAAATTGGCCCTTAAGGCCAAATCCGAATTTCCAAGGTAAGATAGAGTGTACAACACTTAAGTTACTTACACTAAAATTTAAAACACATAGATCAAAGAACCAACTAATCTAATAAATGAATTATTTTTTTCACATTCATAATTAGTTTAGCAACATGATTAATGTACTAAATTAGACACATAAATCAATTAATGATAAAAAGGGAATTACATCTCAATTAAAACCACATACTCCAAAATTAAATAAAAGGAAGGAAAAGAAAAACACACAAATCATTGGTCACAATAGGAGGTCATCCCCCCTAGGAGGAAACCATAAAAATGAAAAAAAGAACAACATTACATAAGTTGCCATGGTGTCAATTGTCATATCCACCCAGTATTTCACCATGGTTTATCTCTAATCCCCCTTTGATTCTTGTGATATAATTACCTACAAAAAGCACACAATACCACCTTCAGCCTCGTGTTCGTATCAAAAAATCCAAGATAAGATATATGCATAAAAATAAATATTCATCCATTTATAAATTGAATCATCATTCAGACCATTAATGCTATTATTTAAAAATTCTAACAACATATCAATTCTATATTTCATCAATACCAATAAGATCACAAGATCAGTTCAACTGCTAAATCCTACTCAATATGATGAGAATACCAAATGTCAGAAATATAAAAATATGTCAACAACACATCATCATAAATATAAAATGTCTCTCTAAGAATCCACACAAATCATATTGTGAATCAAAATCCATCAATAGTCAAATTATCTCTATCATCTAACATCATGCTAAGCCAAAATGATAAAATAATATCCATGTATGTAGTCAACAATAATCGAAATCAAAATATAATAATTGTCGAATGGAAATGGAAACAACATCCCCCTCCCCTTAGACTCAAATTCCTCCTGGAAGTCACTGAAATAGGTCTGGAAACTGGACTCGTAGCAAAGTAGCATCCTCCCATGTAGTAGCAGTCTCATCATACTAGTCCCACTGGACTCATACCTGGTCAATCTCTTTGCCTCAAAGGTCTAGGATCCTACACTCTAAAATATGGATAGAATCCACCATCACCTGCCCCTGATCCTACACCTTCAAT
Source organism: Taxus chinensis (assembly GCA_019776745.2). Classification (NCBI taxonomy): domain Eukaryota; kingdom Viridiplantae; phylum Streptophyta; class Pinopsida; order Cupressales; family Taxaceae; genus Taxus; species Taxus chinensis. The sequence continues at coordinate 249,408,339 of CM034146.1, read as the reverse complement.
GAGGTCTAATATAATATAGGATAAGTATTTACAATGTACCTCCTAATTACATAAACATGAAATACATCGTGAATGCGAGATAAGATGGGTAGTAATGCTAGACAATCTCAAAGGGACCCAAAAATCTAGGAGAAATCTTAAACACTTTTTAGTAAAAAAAATAGGGATTTTATGGATCCTGACACAAAGAAACACCTTTGTTCCCACCTCAAAAATATGATTTTTCCTATGTTTATCCGCATACTTCTTTTTCCTATCCTGAGCCTCTTGTAATCTCTATCTGATCATAACAACCTGCTTCTACATATCCTGTAGTAAAACTAGCCCAAGAGAAACCCTATCCTCCAATATGTCCCAACTCGGTGGTGTCCTGCACTCTTTGTCATAAATTTCCTATAAAGGGGCCATGCCTATCAAATTCTGAAAACTATTATTGTAGGAAAACTCCACCGAATATAGGTACTCCTCCCACCTTGACTGATGGTCCGTGGTGTACATCATAATCATGTGCTCCAAGATATGATTCACCCACTTTTTTTGTCTATATGTCTCAGGCTGATAAGTTGTACTGAAGTTGATCTTCATCCTGGGAGCATACTGCATGGTAGTCCATAAGTGAGAAGTGTACAAGGGATTGCGGTCGTAAATGTTCTTCCACAGAATCCCCTGCAATTTTACAATATCATCAAGGTATACTTATTCCACTACTCTAGCAGTGTAGGTGGTCTTCAATGAATAAAATTGGTCCACTTTTGTCAATTTATCCACCATGACCATGATGGCATCGTAGTGGTATCTCAACTTCGGTAACCTAGATATGAAATCCATGGTAATGGTGTCCCATTTCCACTCGGTATAGCCTAAGCGAAGAGAAGATGAACTGGGTGCTGATGCTTGGCCTTCACCTTCAGACACTCTAAACAACATAACAAAAATTGAGTTACGGCTCTCCTTAGTCCCCTCCATTGGTATAGATGTCTCAAGGTGGCATACATCTTCTTCACCCCAAGATGGGCTGAATAAGGTGCATGACAAGCCTCTGTCAAAATGTCCTTTCTCAAGTCTTTGTATCTAGGAACATATATCCGATCTCTATGCTTGAGAATCCCATCTTCCTCTAATGAAAATCCATCAAATCTCCCCTCAAGGGGCTTCTGAGACTCAATCTCTACTCTGGCTGCAATGTTGAAGTTGTTGTGAGGAAGCTACCACAAAATCCTTCTCTGTAAAACTATAACCACTGAAGTAGCCATAACCACATGCCTCCGCCTACTCAAGGCATATGCAACCAAGTTTTCCTTCAAATGGTTTATCTCCATGTCATAGTAAAACACAACTCCATCCAATGCTACTGACAAGCGTTGAGATTGGGCTGCATGAAAAGGTGGCAAAGACTCAAGTGATCAGTCTTGAGTGTAAATATCCAACCAAGAAATAAATGTCTCCACTGCACTAAGGTGTGCATAATTGCTACAAGCTCAAGGTCATGAGTCTGATAATTGAGTTCATAATCCTTGAGTTTGTGAGACTCAAAAGTAAACACTTGGCCCTCTTGCATCAACACACCTCCTAGTTATACGAAATAAACATTTGTGTAAAGGAAGAACTTGTCCTGAGGATCTACCACTGCAAGAATAGGTGTTTTTGTGAGGCATTCCTTAAGTGTCCTGAAGGCCTGCTTGCATCTTTTTGACCATAAGAAATTATTCCCTTTCCATTGAAGGGAAGTGACGAGGTGTGTAACATGAGAAAAGTCTTGTATAAATCTCCTATAGTATCCTGCCAAACCCATGAAAGTACGCTCCTCAGTCACACTAGTGGGTGCTAGCCAATGCATAATGGCTCTAATATTTGAAGGATCAAATATGATACCATCCCTAGAAATGATGTGACCCAAAAAAAGCACCTTAGACTAAAATAAAAAACACTCCTTCAAGTTCCCGTAAAGATGCTGCTCACGAAGTCAGTGTAGAACCTGATGAAGGTGCTCCTTGTGCTCCTCATGCATACATGAGTATATCAAAATGTCATCAAGGAAAACAAGAATGAACCGATCAAAAAACATCTCTAACACCCTGTTCATTAAGATCATAAACACTATGGGGGAATTCGTCAAACCAAAGGGCACAATTGTCAGCTCATAGTGCCCATATCTTATGTAGAAATATGACTTATCGATATCTACCTATGCAATCCTTAGCTGATGGTATCCAGACATAAGATCAATCTTATAAAATACGATGTTCCCCTTCATATAATCAAACAAATAATCAACGTGGGGAAAAGGTAACGATTCTTGATCACTACTTTGTTTAGCTACCTGTAGTCCACACACAACCACAAGGATATATCCTTTTTAACAAAACTAACTAGGACACCCGAAGGGGATACACTAGGATAACTTAGGCCTTTCTCAATAATGCCCTCAATTTTTAACTTGAGCAAACAAATATCAGGTGTGTTAATCCTATAAGGAACACGTGAGATAGGTTATGCTTCTGGAACCAAGTCAATGTGGAATTATATCTCACGTGGGGGAGACATCCCCGATAGCTAAATAGAAAACACATCAGAAAATGTGTGAAAGATGGGGTGATCATCAAGTGAGCATCCTCTGACCTATCACTAATAATAAAAACCTACAACTTACACCCACATCATGCACACCAGTTAAGGTGCATGGCAGAAATAGTGCAGACAAAAATTGCTCTCCTAACTCTGACTATCACTCTTGCTTTGTGTGTAGATAACCAATCCATGCCGAAGATGACTTCATACAAACCTAATGGAAGGATACAAAGATCCGAGGTAGTGGTGAAGGGTCTCCAATCCACTACATAATCCTTAACCAAAGAGTATACAAAGATTTTTTCTCCAGAAGCAATCTTGATGTCCCATCTAAGGTGTTGCCTAAGTGCCATCAACCTACAACACTCTACTAAAGATGGTGTAATAAACGAATCACACAAACGAAAATCAAACAATATATAGGTAGGAATACCACCAATGCTACTTGTAGTCTCTGTCATAGTGCTTTAATACTATATATGGTAGTTTTCAACCACTGCATAGATCTAATGGTTACGTAACATGTTGCCAACTGTAGGCACTGAAATCTAAACCTTACCCTTGTTACTAGGGTTTTGTGGGCACTGTCTTCAATTATGTCCAACAACACCACATCCATAACAACTAATTGGTCCTCTCCAATTAGATTTAGTTCTAGCTGGTACTCTATAGGTCTGTTCCATGGATCTTGATGATCCAGATATGGACTGTTAAGGTCACTATTGATGAGCTCATGTTGAGGTTGTTGGTGATGAGCTCCTGCTAATTTAACTCTCAGTGCACTCTATGTCCTAATGGGACCCCCAGGGGGAGGCCCCATACTATGTCTACTCTGAGCATCGAGTATCTGTGGAGGTCTGAAAGGTGGATTAATCTGGTGCTACTGAGGTGGTTGTTGTGGTGGCTTGAATGAAGACTATGTAGAATCATATCCACCACGAGGAGGAGAAGCTGACCCCCTCAACCTGCTATCCTGTATCTATTGTATTTGGCTCTGCACTCTATCCCTAGCCTACTGAGTCTTCCCTCGAGTCTCCCCTATAATATAATCCTTCTCAATAACCTATGTTAAGGTCTGTGGGTAATTAATGTGCACTGCAACTCCCAAATCAAAATTTAGACCCCTGATGAGCCTGTGAATCCTGACCTGTTTGTCCTGCATATAGTTGACATAATGAAGTAAGTGTAGAAATCAAATCTTTTACTTTGATACAATCATGGATTCCTGACGGAGGTTATTGAGCTCATCTATCCTATGCTAAATAAACCTCCAGGATAAGTATGTTATCCTGAACCTCTTCTCGCATAGCTCCCAGGTAATTATATGAGTCTACATGGATCCTTTTCTCCTCATTTGTCCACCAAACACATATCCTATCACTCATAAGATGGATCACAACAAAAAAAATTTTGTTGCTAGTACATGGATAAAGCTTGAAGCACCCACTAGAGCTCACTCACCAAGCCTCTGCCTCAAAATAACTTGTATCTATAGAATAATGAGATGAGCGTATCTTTAGGATCTCCCTGATATGATATGTAGCTAATGAATTTCAACCCCTAGGTCTCTTTGCATGCTCTTGCCTCAACCTAGGGCTCCGAGATCTATATCTATGTTCTAAAATCCTATCTCCATGTCCCCTATGAGGTGAATCTACTCTAGCTGACTCCACGTGGGATTTCTCCACCCTATGCTCATCACTGTCTTGAGGATATGCATGAGCCTCAACTGATGGTGCTCTATCTTGTCTAGCAAGTCATCCTCGTAAGGATACTCTGCGTATAGCGGCATTGACATCCTAAAACATCTATAATATCCAAGGTATAATGGCCACTACATCCTGATCTAGAGTTAGAAAGTCTATATCTAAGTGTAATAACCCCTCGTATGGTTCATGCCTCTTGCATAGACTAAGACAAGAGTCAGTTCATCATTTTAGGTTTTATTTTAGTTTTCTAAGTTTGCTGCATTATATAAATTTCATACAATGTTGATATCTATGCTTTAGAGTTGTGCTAGGTTTAACATTCATGTCTCATGTTTTCAAGTGTGCCCAAGGGTCCAAGCTTTGAACCCAACTCTGATACCAAGTGTGATGCCTACTAAGTTTCCTACACGAAATCCAAGAAAAAACCTAAGCCAACTGGAAAATTTATGGAATAATGTTTTTTTATTAAACACACTCGTGAAACAAGGTTAAGATTTACAGTCACAAGTTCTCATTTTAAAATTTAATTAACTTAACATTTTATATTTCCCCTTAGATCCCTTATTAATTAAAGATAATGAAATAAAATCTCTCAATAATTTATAATGTAATTAGTTAGTCCCAATAAAAAATTAGGCTTCCCTATAGTTTACTTAATATAATTTAAGTTCACCTTAATTAAATTCAGTCAGTTACTCTCAAGTGAGACGTGGTCTATTTAATTAAATAGTTAAAGTTCTATAATGACCACAAAGGGGTCTAAGTTGCATTAAATTTAAATGTCTCTAAAATACATTTGAGTTAGAAAAGTAATAAAACCCAACCCTTACACATACTTGAGCTACCCCAAAAATAAAGCATACCCATATAAATTAAATTTTAATTTCTCTCACCCACTCCCTTCCTACATTTTGTACGGATGAATCTCATCCATTGGATGGATTCATTTGGGGCCATAAGATCTAGTGATTCAACTAACCCTAAGTTTTCTTAGGAAAATCTTCTTTCTCTTTTGTTTGTCTTATTGTTTCATTCTTTTGTTTTGCATATTGGTGGAGGAGAAGGAGGAAGCCATGAGAGGAAATCTCAAGCTCTTGGGAGGACTCACATGGTTCATTTATTTTCTTGTTTTATTTACACCCTCACTTAGGGTTTTAATGTGTTTGTTTATTTTATTTTCCTCATTATTTTAATATTTTCCCAAATGGGCATATGGGTTTTGCCCCATTTTAGCGGAAATGGTTGGAAAGATGTATATATATCCCACTTGAAGGGAATGTGTGTGTGTGTGTGTGTGTGTGTGTGTGTGTGTGTGTGTGTGTGTGTGTGTGTGTGTGTGTGTGTGTGTGTGTGTGTGTGTGTGTGTGTGTGTGTGTGTTTGTGTATATATAGATATAAGAACATGCTTTATTATTTTAACCAAAATCCAGTATTTAATAAACCCAAAAATAAAATATAGAGGATATTATATTTATATATATATATATATATATATATACAATTTTAAAATATTTTGGTGGAAAAGAGACCACAAAGACCACAAATTGTAACAGTGCCAGTTTTAGAAATTGCGTAGGTTTCTTGAAATGCGTTGGGTTAAAAGTAATAGTGCAGGGGTATAGTATTTAGTGGTAAAAGAATTTGGGGTTGGGTGGAGGGTCACCAACCCCACCCCTCATCCCATTTATTAATGGGGTGGGGGTGGGGTTGGAGACCCTCCCCTAACCCTTTTCTCCATAAAAATACAAGTCACAGCCCCTACAGTTTGGCCAAGTTGATAACTAAGTTTAATCACCATTTTTTTGATATATCTTTAATTAGTAACTACTTGTATATTTAGTATATTATTATTATTATTAATGTCACTATTAATAATAATTTTTTAATGTTATTAGTAATATCAATAAGCAATAACATTTATACTTTTAATAATATTAATTAACCTAAGTCTTTTACTTAAAATTTAATTTAACATTGATAGTAAAATATAAAATGTAAAAGAAACTTAATTTTATTTCCCTTATAAATTTATAGTAGATTTGCAATAAATTTATTCAACCCAAAGAATACTAAGTCTAATGGTAGTGATACAATTTCTTCACTCTATTTGATAAAAAGTCAAGAAATCCATTTATTGACAAAATAACAAAACAAGAAATTTTTGAAATTTTTCCATAACACCTACGAAATTTAAACTTTATTCAATCAATGCAAAGGAATGAACACAAATAGTTTGTTTTGTAATTATATGACCTTCAAGTTATAAAACAATAATAATATATCTTTCTTTTTCAATGTACAAGTTACAACCATTCCCACAAGTAGCTTTTGACATGATTTTCCAATAATTTTTAAAACATGAATACCATACCTAATGAAGACTAAAAATAAACTAAAATGAGAACAATTTGCTTTCGTTTATTTTTCAATCACATTTCGATAACATGAATTTTTTTTTCACTACAATTCTTTCTCTTTCCAATAATGCATTACAACTTAATAACCAAATGTTGAATACAACTTTTATGTCAACTACAATACTATAAGTCTTCCACCTTAGGTGGTAATTTACAAGAAAGGTAGCTACAACGAAGGATTACTTAGTCTTATACAAGTGCTCCAAGTATCAAATCTCCATCAAGGCTCCCTATTTTCTTCACTTGATCACAACAACAAAAATGGGGGAGAGGCAACACTCTCCACCCAACCAAAAATCTAATGATAAGAACAAGAAATTCTCCTCATTGGCCCCTGAGCCCCAACCAAAAGGCAATAAGGGATGGATCCAACACATGAAAACTCTATAGTGCTTCCATAAAACAACAACAAATTTTCAAAACCATTTCATGCATATTCAATACAAGAAAAAGAACACAATGATGAAACTTTACAAAATACACAAGGCTTGAAATGCAAGTCAATGCAGTAAGGATCTATGGGGAGATCACTTATACCTCCCAATGGGATTACGAGCACACCTGTAAACCCTCCAATATACATCTCAAAAACCCCTACACAACTCTTATGCCTCCCTCAAGATCATGTTATGCGTCTGACATTCTCTTATGCCTCCCTATAATCTGTTATGTCTCCCTCATAAAAAAACAAGTAAGAAATGTAAGCAATTTTTTTTCAAGGTGAGACACCCAACCAATCTCCCTCCGAAGCATGAAATAAAATCTTGTGCCTCCTTGTATATAAAATTCCCATATACTCCTCCTAGACCATACTTAAGAAATCTACCCAAGCATAGCAAAACACTCAATAACATACACATATACACAAGTTAAAAAAAACAATAAAACAAGGGTATAGATCCTACCTTTCCATTGTAGAACTTGATCCAAGAGTCACACACCAAGATCCTTCAAGCCCAATCTATCACCAATAAGCTCCAATGAAATCTACAAGCACTCCAAAATCCCCCTAACTAAAAATTACAAGAGCACCAAATGAAATGAAGTAACCCCCAAATAAACAAAAGAACTTGAATAAATAGAAAAGGGAGAGAGGAGGGTGAGGTGGCTCCATGTAGTATGCCACATCAATCATCCTCAACTCCACCTCACAAGTAAAACCTCAACCTGAATGCACAATAATTTGGTGGTTAAGAGGAATGACAAACCTATTGTTATTACAAAATCACAACACCCCTGAATGGCCTTAGATCTGAGTGGGATATTCGGTGTGATTGCACAACATTAGATAATCTCTCAAGCTGTGGGACTTGCAGACTTGAGATGGATCTATAGAGAAGACTGGTTCCTGCTTCCTAATATACTTGCCACAAGCTACTCCAGTGCAGGAAAAACCTATCTATCCTAATCTAACCATTCAAAGGAGATAGGGAGAGAAAGAAAGTGAAATACAACCTACACTAAGTGGTGATTCACCAAAAAAGCAAGTGGTGAGATAATCTGCTGAGGGAGGATGAAATAGGGGAAAAGGAGATGAGGGAGGTCAGACAAAAGTGACATAGACCCAGATTCAAATCCACCATCAAAACTCCATGAACCATGATATCTTACACCTTCAAATGTGAAATACATGCACAGGAAGAAAACACAAAATGGAGAGGCATAGAGAAACAACAAAACATGATAAAAGGGTTGAAGAACACCACAAAAACATGATTTTATTGCTCTATGATGTGCATGGACCATTATATGGATATTCAGAGGCATAAATATGCTTTTCAGGTGGAAGAGAAGGCTTACACCTTAAATGGAGTCGAGAAACAACTTTGACAGAGTTTTCCCACATCCTAGAATGTCTTGCCCTTCTAAAATGAGAAGTGTTTACAATATATAGATGATGAAAACTAGTGAAAAAGATGAGAATCTCAATTCCAATTTGAAAACTCAACCACCTACAATCTACCAATTTCGGTTCCCCATGTCTATTTGGCATGTTGGAGAAGGAAAGATGGCGAATCTAGATCAGATATGGGGAGTTGAAGCAATCGGATCCATCATTAATGGCATAAAATATTTTTTCCTAATTTTCACCCATCAAATCCTACTGAAAATAATATTTTATGCTTCCATGGCCATGTCTATTTGGCATGTTGGAGAAGGAAAGTTGGCGAATCTAGATCAGAAATGGGGAGTTGAAGCAATTGGATCCTTCATTAATGGTATAAAAAATGTTTTCCTAATGTTCACCCATCAAATCCTACTAAAAATAATATTTTATTATTCCATGGCATATAGGAGGTCGAGATCTTTCCAATAGTACCAAATTTGTTAAATTTTGAGCACTGGATCGAAAGATATGCCCATTTGAATATTTGAATCGAATATGTACAAAAATGGCAAAAAACCAGTGTTACAAAACGGATCCATGGGAAATTCACTTTGGCACCTTTTGCAAAAAAATGCAAAATTATAAAAAATATCCTCATAGCCATACAATCCCAAAATTAACTTTTTCCCAAAAGTCCCCACAAGCCCACAACCTTCTGATTTTCCAGTTATTGAACAAACATCCTTAGGCTCATGGACCTTCACTTATAAACTATTCTTTTATGAAAATTGCAAAAAATGCAAAAAACTCCCGCAGCCCCACAACTTTACATTTCCCGAAAGTCATCTTCAGGCCCATCGACCCACATTTTCCACTTTGACAAAAAATCTTCACCAGGCCCACCGGCCTACTTTTGGAAAAAAATTCTTCCAAGGCATGCCTCCCCACATGTAATTTAGGCCTGACACGTGGCTAAATTGGGGATTGGCGGAAGTGCGGCTTACTTTTATACTTTACTTATTTTCAAAACAAAATCAAAAAAATCCAAACATCCTTTGGCGACCCGCCTTCCCGCTTTGACTTGAAACATGGCCACGTGTCCCTTTACAGATCTGCTTTGTAATTTTGTGTTTTGACTAAGCTCCTTTTGTTTAGCGGGGCCATATGTGTGACCCGGGACGCGTGGAGATTCAATGCGCATTTAGGACCTATTTTTTTTATGTACCTTTTGGTATTTGCATGGAAACGATGCGTGGAGGTTTTAGCTGGCTCTTCTATACTTAACTAATTTGGGGTCGGTTCAACATTTGAGCTCTAACCATGTGGTGGGTTGGCGCTAATTCAGGGTCCTTCTTTGGGTGGTGCCTTTTGAATTTTTATTGTTAAGGCACGTGGCACCCTCCACTAGCTCTGCCCTATTTAGAGTTTTCAACAGTCAATTCTACCTCCTTTTGACTTCTTCTTTTCGGGCCTGGGACACGGGGAAGCTCTGTGCTCATTTTGGGAACCACCTTTGGCTTCGAACCTTTAAGGTGTGTCATAGAGACACATGGAGGATTCCACCAGTCCTTCTATACTTATTCGATTTAAACGGCTTCCTCTATCCCTCTTTTGACTTTTGGACATGTGGAGGGCTGGCGCAATTTTGGAGCCTTCACTCTTGATCCTTCCTTTTATGTTATTGCATGATGACACGTGGTTCTTTCCACTTGTTTGGACTTTTCAAAAACCAACTCTATCCCTTTTCAGACCTTGGACACATAGAGTGTTGACGCTAGTTTAGGGTCTTTCTTTGGGCCGCGCCTTTAAAGATACACCATTGAGACACATGGAGGCCTCCGCCGACCCTCCTATACTTAGCTGATTTGGGCCCGCTGTCATTTGACTTCTATTGGACCCTGACTACATGGTGACCTTGCTCTAATTTGGAGTCTCCATTTTGGATTCTATCCTTGAAATTACACCAATGAAGCATGTGGAACCCTCCACAGGTCTATGAATTTTCAATGGCCGATGATACCTCCCTTTAGACCTGGACACATGGAAGCTTCTTGCTAATTTAGGCACTTTCCCTTGGGTCTGACCTCTGAAGTTACGCTGATTGGATGCATAGCGGCTTAGCACACATTTGGGACCTACCTTTTTTAGGTGCCTTTTGGAATTGTGTAGAGATGAAAAATGACACCTACTACAAGTTTTTTATTTGTCCCTAAGTCGACTTGTATGTGGCTAAGTCTAAAAACTTCGAGCCTTTCCCCATTTTCCTCTTGTGAGCCTCTGATCTCCTTTGATGTAGTTCAATTTTTCGTCTACCCTGCACTCCATTATAGAGTCCCACATGCAACCTGAATGTTGGATTTGAAATGTGGGCTCACAATACTAAGCCTACCCTTAGATTAACTAATGTACAGGGTCATGTTTCATCAATTTTACCCGTGGGAAAAATTGGGATAACACCTCTTACACACACAATTCCAACCCATACCCCCTAAGGACAAACTTTAAAACCCATGTAAGAGAATTGGAATGAATGCCACTTTTTGTCTTATAAAACATTTAATGAGGTCTACTTTTGATCTCCCAATCCATAGGTAGGGTTGGTATAAGAAATTAAGAAGTGTGGGACAAGCTTAGCTTGTCCCACAAGCCTCCAAAATTGGCCTTTAAGGCCAAATCCGAATTTCCAAGGTAAGATAGAGTTTACAACACTCAATTTACTTACACTCAACTTAAAAACACATAGACCAAAGCACCAACTAATATAACAAATGAATTATTTTTGTCACATCCATAATTAGTTTAGTAACATGATTAATTTAATAAATTAGACACATAAATAAATTAATGATAAAAAGGGAATTGTTATACCAATTTCCCCCCCTGCCGAAATTGGTCAAACATTGCCTTGCATAAGAAAATTGGAAGGGTAGTTTCAGTCCAGCAAGCTCACAATCTATCCCAAGTTTGAGGGGCAGGCGGGCTCAAAAATTTAGGATCAAACAATGTCAAAAGAGGCCAGAGGCTCATAGGAGAAGATTTAAGAAAGGGGTAAAACTTATCAGACTTCGCATGCAAGTAGACTCGGGACAAAGCAACAAAATCATGGAATGCACCATGTGTTAGCACAACAAATTTCCAAAAGGGCACATCAAAATGGAGACCCCAAATGTGTGAATACCCTCCACATTTCCAAAGTCTCAAAAATTTGCAACGGATATAGTGAAATTCAAAGGACTCACGGAAGGAGCTACATTTAAGCTTGGCGCACCTTTAAGGGTTAAAGCCAAAGGTGGTTCCCCAAACAAGTGCCAGATCTCCACGTGTCTAGGATCCAATATTTGTTCCTAAATGATAAAAAGGCTTGAATTAGCTAAGTATAAAGGAATAAGCAGAATCCTCCATGTGCTTCATCAACGCAACACCAAGGCTTGGTCCAAAGAGTGGGTACCTAAATGAGCATGGGCTCACCACATGGTCAGAGTAAAAAAAGGGATAGATCTAGCCATTGAATCAGCTAAGTGTAGAAGGGCCTGTGGATGATGTGACATGTCTCATTAGTGCATCTCTAAAGGTCCAGCCCAAAAGTTATTTCGTAACAAGTGCAATCCCGCCACGTACTCAAGGTCTAAGGGGGTCTCATCGGCTGTTGAAAAGTCACAGACCCATATAAGGTGCCACATGTCACCTTGGCACATATTCAGAAGTGAGACACAAGGGATAGTCCCTAAATGAGTGAAAACTTTCCACGTGTCTTGGGTAAGACATAAAGCGTTCGTTAAATATAAAGGACTCGGGCAGAACATGAGAAAGATAGAGTAGAACTGCGAAAGGTACCACGTGCCTCACTAGCACAATTTCAAAGGTGTGGCTAAAAGAGAGGCCCTAAACTAGTGCCACCGCTTCACATGTCCCATGTCTGAAAAGGGGACACTGGCCATTAAAACATCCAAGCTCGAGATAGGAGAAAGGAAAGCCTCCACGCGTATATTCGACGCATCATCAAGGTTAAAATCTGGTGGTGGTCTCCAAACAAGGGCAGGTTCGCCACATGGCAAGAATTCAAAAGGGATAGAACTGGCCATTGAATCAGCTAAGGAAAGGAGAACCAATAGAAATCCCCACATGTCTTTTTAACGCTCTTTTAGGGGGTGAATCCAAAAGTAGGTCCAAAACATGCGCTAACTCTCCACATGTCTCGGGTCAGGTAGAACATCTCCACCAATGGGAAGAACTTACGAAGAATAAAAAGGAAATAGATCAGGGCCACGGAATCCACCACATGTCATTTCAACGTAACTTCAAGAGTGAGAGGAAGGGATTGAATCTTTAAAAACCACGGAGCTGCCATGTGGATCTCGGACAAAAAGACTCCAAACCTAGAGCACCTTCATATGGCCATATCTTTTGACCAGGAGCTTGGAATTGAGTTGGAGAAGACTTTCTGGAGAGCTCTTAGTGCCTGATTCTCACATGCCACCATTAATTTTTTAACCCGCTATTTTCGACACTGTCAAGTCTCCCACCTACCACCACGATGAATAATGGGCTTCCTTTTTTCCTAGAAAGTAACAACACATGGGGGCATGGGTTTTGTAGTGATTCCTATATTTTTTGTAGGTGGTTTTAGTGCGTTTTAGGGTGGTTGGAGTAGGTGAATTCAATGCATTACAGGGGTGGTCAAAGAAGGATTAAAATTTCCCCTTGCTCCTTCTCTTATTCTTCTAAATATTGTAAAGGAGGGGCATATTTCAAAAGGTTGGTCATCTTTTCGCTCCTACCCCCCTCTCTCTTTCTTCCTTAAGGTAGAATATGGAGTCTAAGCCTCCTCTCATGGCTCTGTAATGGTTTTTTCTTGCCTCTTTCCCACTAACGATGTACTGTTTGAACTCTTGGAGAAATAAAATATGTTTCATGATGCATTTTGTCCATCCTTTCTTATTTTACAGTGTCTTCTTACCTCTCTTCAACTTAAGGTATACTGTGCATATCTCTGATGTCTATTATAGGTTTTGAGAGTTGTATTTAATGGGTTTGAAGTTTTGTTCTATCTGAAGATCATCTCTAGTTTGTGGTGCATCTTGTCCACCCTCTCCTTTGCTCACCTCTCTCCATTTCAGGTAGCTGGGATTTGTGATCAGCTACCCCCTCCTTCTCTGCTGTATCACCATTTTAGTGCAGGATTTGTTTTTTACACTCTCTCTCCCTGGTCCCTTCAAAGGCTAGATTAGGATTAGATAGTTTTCCTCCATTAGAATATCTTGTGGCAGGTAGTTTAGGAGTAGGAAACATCCTTCTCTAGAGCTCCATCTCAAGTTCACAAGTCCCACATCTTTAGAGATGGTCAAATGTTATGCATATCACACCGAATGCCCCACTCATATCTGGGGCCATTCAGGGGGTGTTGTGATTTTGCAATGACAAATTTGGTATGCCAAGTGGGATAGATGAAAGATATTTACATCTTCATCTTAGCAGGTTTGATGTGTTATTACTCAGATCCAACCTTTGGAGGTATGTTTCAACAAATCTAGCGACTCCATCTAGTCAACAACCCACATCACTGAGGTTGCATACCTTATTCCCATCCATTTCCACCCTCTATTCCTTCCATATCTTTTATTTAATTCCATTCCATGAAGTTGTGAAATCATGACTTCATTCCCCTCATGGAATGCACACCTACAACAGTACAGTCTACCTCCAATGTATTTCACGACACCTCCATATCAGCATTATGATCAGATTACAAACCATTATGCTTACCCATATGAGTAGTGTCAGAGCCATTTTGGATATGGAGCTTATCAAGAGCAAGGGTACATATATGATGGTGTTAGTTATGTGGAGAGTGATAGTCTCCTAGAAAGGATTCATAGGATGGAGGCTAGTATGATGCATTTTAGGGATACAACACAAATGTAAGGCATTCAGGATTGGTTGCAAGGAAACTTGTCTATGGGTTGGCTCTTTTCCAAGACATTACAGCCCATAGGAGAATCTTGACTTCATGGTTGAGATTATGCCCCAATTTGCAAAGTGGACCAAGGTGATAGAGGCCTACGAACTTGGTGTCAAGGAGCCTTATCAATGGGTAGGTCCTACACCATCATCTAATAACTTTCTCTACATTCCCCAAATAACACCATCTCAACCGGAGCTTCAATTCCCAAGGTTCTCATTTTCTACCCCAAGCAATGATTTACCTTCTCCATCCCATACTCTTTCATCTCATCTCATCTCCTCTTCCCTTTTCACTTCTAGATCCAAGTCCCCTCCACAAGAGCCAAAAGTAATGCCTTACCCTCCACCAAAAACAAGGAAACAACTAGTGGAGACCACACCCACCACTCCTCCTTCTCTCCCAAGCCCATGTCAGGGAGAGACTCAAAATACCAATCAAGGAGAGTAGTAGGAAGGAGATCCAAATATAGAAGAAATGATAAAAGGATTAGTAAGCTTGGCTCTCAGATTTGGGATTAAAAAATTCCCCTTGATGGTTAAACTTTGAGAGGAGGATAAGGTCAAGGCACAAGTGGTGGAAGGTTCAGGCACAACACAAGAAAGAGAAGAACAAACGGCTTCAATTCACATTGAAGACGAGAAATTGGAGGAGATCAAATTAGAGTTGAGGCCACTTAATGAAGAAAGCATTATTGAATATTTTTTGCTTTCATTTGGAGGGCCTAATTTGATTGATGAACCCAAGTCAGAGGAGGACCATATGGTTCCAGAGGCTCCAAGTGCGGAGAAGGCCATAGAAGAACCTTCAGTTATTCCTCCCACTTCATCCACTTCAAGATCTGATGTCGAAGAAGAGTTGGAGATTTCAAAATTATTGTTTGAGGATGAGGGGAACCATGGATATTAAATTGCAGATCTGGAGGATACCATGGAGGAGGGAAAGCACACGTAACAGGAAAATGAGACAGTAGATTATCCATCTAACTTTAAGGAATTCCTTGATGGAAATGAGCCCAAGGAGATCACATCAATTTCTCCTCCATCATCCACCTTCCAAGCACATGATTCTACTACCATGGAGGATAGTGTCCAATTTCAGTAGCCTGCATCTAACAACGGCCCTCTAGAACCAAGGTTAGAGGATCATGATCTTCCATGTTCTTCTCAGGAGAAGGAAGGAAAAGTGCATGAGGATCACATCTCTTCCATACCATCCACCTAGGAAGGTCCGTGAGAAGACTCCATCCTTGGAGTTGAAATTTAGAGTAACATGCACATTCAAACGATCATAGCATTCCCAAGAAGGTACATGGCTTCATTGGAGCCAAGTGCAAAGAAAAAACTAGTAATACCCACTTCAGGGTATGAGGATGAGTATCAAAGCACCAAGGGTCACCATCAACACCTCCTAGAGTACAATGCCAATCAACTTGACGAGTTATTTTTTATTGACATTTATACCTTGACGATATGGGTGGAATATCATCCTCTTGTTGATTTCTCACTCCTAATAAGAGGCATTTTTAGTGCCAAATCATATACATGGTAGCATTTTTTAAAGAAGGGAAGTTATTTCTCCCTGCCTGTAGTAGGATTTTTTTAGCTTTTCTTTGATAGGGCTAGTATAGAAGTAGGATTCAGTTTTATTACAGCAACACAAGAGCTTTCACACACTCTTCATATCCCACTCAGGGTGTGTATGATTTTTAATTTTCTACATATTGTTGTTGTGGTGATTTTTTGATCAAGGGTTGTATCACTATGTGGATTCAGTGTACCTCTGGGTTAATATTGTAGCAGTCCATTTAGGGATAGGTGAAAGCCCTAGGTCAATATAATTTTCTACTCTCATAAACTCACGTTCAAGGCTATCTTATGAAAATTTAGAGTGCAAATAACAGGGTAGGCTCAAGGTCACCAAGAGCAAGCAGTCAGGCTCACGGTTTTAGGGACAAGATTAGTACGAGACTATCATATGTGACTCCTTGCCTAATGGATACTTCAAGGCTACTAGTCTCTTCCTCTAGCAAGAAGATGTCCTTGTGAGTCACCAAACTATTATCCTAATTTTGTCCCCTTGACAAAATTTTTCAAACATGACCTTGCATAAGAAAATCGAAAGGGTTGTTTTAGTCTAGTGGGCTCACAATCGATCCCAAATCTAAGGGGTAGGCGGGATCGACAATGGAGGATCAAAAATATTCAAAGGAGTCAAGAGGCTCACAAGAGAAGATTCAAGAAAGGGGTTGAAGTTTTCAGACTTCGTATGTGAGTCAACTCTTGCCAAAGCAACAGACTTATGGAAGGCATCTTGTGTCAGCTCGGTGCAATTCTAAAAGTGTAGAACAAAAAGGAGACCCCAAATGTGCGTAGACCCTCCACTTATCCAAAGTCTCAAAAAGTTACATTGGTTGTAGTGAAAGTTAAAGGAATTGTAGAAGGTGCAACGTATCAGCTCGGCACACCTTCAAGGGTCGAAGCCAAAGGTGGTTCCCCAAACAAGTGCCAGCTCTCCATGTGTCTAGGGTCCAACATTTGTTCCTAAATGGGAAACATGGCTGAATGAGATAAGTATAAAGGAATAAGTTGAATCCTCCACGTGCCTCATCGGTGCAACACAAAGGTTGGTTCCAAAGAGAGGGTTCTCAAATGAGTGTGAGCTCGCCATGTGGTAAGAGTCAAAAAAGGGAAAGAGCCATCATTTGAATCAGCTAAGTATAGAAGGGATAGAGGACAGTGCCATGCGTCTCATCAGTGCATATCCAAAGGTTAATCCCAAAATGTGGTCCCCAAAAAGTGTTATCCCACCACATAGTTAGGGTCTGAGGGGGTCTCATTGGCCGTTGAAAAGTCACAGACAAACGGAGGCTTCCACATGTCACCTCACTGCAGCTTCAAAAGTGAGACACAAGGGACAATCCCTAATTAAGCATAAGCTTTCCACATGTCCTGGGTCAGACATAAAGCCTTCATCAAAAAGAAAGTACTTGGGAAGAAAAGGTAGAGCAAAACCGCGTAAGGTGCCACGTGCCTCATCAACACAATTTCAAAGGCACAACCCAAAGAGAGACCATGAACTAGCGTTAGCCCTCCACGTGTCCCAGGTCCAAAAAGGGGACACTAGCCATTGAAATGTCAAATCTTAGGATAGGCCAAAGGAAATCCTCCATGCGTCAGCTTGGCGCATCGTCAAGGTTAAAATAAAGAGGTGGTCCCCAAATAAGCACACAGTCGCGACATGGCCTGAATTCAAAAGGGGCAGAACCAACCATTGAATCGGTTAAGGAAAGGAGAACAAGTGGAAATCCCCACATGTCCCTTCAGTGCTCTTTCAGGGGGTGAATCCAAAAGCATGTCCAAAACATGCACCAAACCTCCATGTGTCTCGGGTCACGCAGAATCTCTCCACCAATAGGAAGAACTTAGGAAGAATACAAAGGAAACAAAGCAGGCACACAGAAGCCACCACGTGTTAGTTTGGCACAACTTAAAGAGTGAGAGGAAGGGATTGTATCTTAAAAACATGGGGTGCCACCATGTGGATCTCACACGAATATACTCCAAACCCAAAGCACCTTTATACAGCCATATCTTTCGACGAGGATCTCAGAATTAATCGAGAGAA
This sequence comes from Taxus chinensis, assembly GCA_019776745.2. Lineage (NCBI taxonomy): Eukaryota > Viridiplantae > Streptophyta > Pinopsida > Cupressales > Taxaceae > Taxus > Taxus chinensis. Next base: position 249,390,231 of record CM034146.1, on the reverse strand, counting down.
GACTTTTTCGAGAGCTCTCGGCATCTGCTACTCACCTGCCACCATTAATGTTTTGGTCTGCCATTTTTGAGGTCATAAATTATCCCACCATCCACCATGATGAAGAATGGCCTTCCTTTCTTTCCTATTAAGGAATAACACATGGGGGCATTGGTTTTGTAGTGAAGCCCGTCATTATTACAGGTGGATTTTAATACTTTCTAGGGTAGTTGGAGTAGGTGAATTCAATGCATTATAGGGGTGGTTGAAGAAGGATTCATATTTTCCATCCCTCCTCTTATTCTTCTATATATTGTAAAGTAGGGGAATATTTCAAAAGGTTTTTCATATTTTCTATCCTGCCCCCCTCTCTATTTCTTCCTTAGGGAAGAATGTGGATTCTAAACCTCATCTCATAGCTCTGTATTGGTGTTTTCTTACCTCTTGCTACCTGATGATGTACTGTGCGAACTCTTGGAGAAATAAATTTTGTTATGTGATGCATTTTTTACATCCTTTCTTATTTTATTGTCTCTTCTCACCTCTCATATTTGTAGGGTATACTATGCATATATCTTATGTCTATTGCAGGTTCTGAGAGTTGTGTTTATTGAGTTTGAAGTGGTGTTCTGTGTGAACTTCATAGTTGGTCAATTGTGCATATTTTCCACCCTCTCCATTTCTCACCTCTCTCCATTTCAGGTAGTTGGGATTTGTGATCAGCCACCCCCTCCTTTTCTGGTGTACCACTGCTTTATTATAGGCTCTATGTTTTATTTCTCTCTCTTCTTGTCTCCATGGAATGTTAGATTAGGATTAGATAGTTTACCTACACTAGAGTAGCTTGTGGTAGGCATTTTAGGAAGATGAATTCAGCTTTCTCTAGAGGGACATCTCAAGTACAAAAGTCCCATAGCTTGAGATATGGTCCCATGTTATGCAGTCACACCAGATGCCCCACTCAAATCTAATGCCATTTGGGGGTGCTGTGATTTTTCCCTAAAATTTTTTGTATACCATGTGGGAAATACTTAAGAGCTTTACATCTTCATCTCAGCAAGTTTGATGTGTTATTTTTGAGATCCATTCTTTGGAGGTATGTTTCGACACATCTAGTAACTCCATCTAGTCAATAACCCATATCTCTGAGGTTCCATACCTTCTTTTCATCCATTTCAACCAACTATTCCTTCCATATCTTTCATTTTCTTACATTTCATGAAGTTGTGCAATCATGACTTCATTCCCCTCATGGAATTCACACCTATATTAGTGTAATCCACCTCCAATGTATTTCATGACTCATATAGATCAGCATTATGATCAGATTTAGAACCATTATGCTCACCCATATGAGTAGTATCAGAGTCAGTTTGGCTATGGAGCTTATCAAGAGCAAGGGTATGGATACGATGGTGTCAGTTATGTGGAGAATTCTGGTATATTGGAAAAGATTCATAGAATTGAGGCTAGTAGGGTGAATTCTAGCACTACAATACAAATGAACACATTCAGGATTGGTTGGAGGGCACCTTGTCCATGGGTCGGCTCTTTTCCAAGACATTATAGCCTATAGGAGAATTTTGACTTCATGGTTGAGATGCTGCCCCAACTTGCACAACGGATCAAGGAGATAGAGGCCTATGAACTTGGTGTCAAGGAGCCTTACCACTAGGTAAGTCCTACACCATCATCTGGTAACTTTCTCTCCATTCTCCAAACAACACCATCTCTACCAAAGCTTCAATTCCCAAGCTTCACATATTCTTCCCCAAGGGTTGATTTACCTTCTCCATCCCCTAGTATTCCATCTCATCTCATCTCCTCTTCCATTTTCCCTTCCAAATCTAAGTCCCCTCCATAAGAGCCAAAATCAATGCCTTCCCCTCCACCAAAAACAAGGAAACAACTAGTGGAGACCCCACCCACCACTCCTGATTTCCTAACCACATGTCAGGGAGATAACCAAGGTTAGAAGATCATTATCTTCCATGTTCTTCTCAGGAGAAGGAAGGAAAACTGCATGAGGATCCCATCTCTTCCATACCAACCACCTAGGAAAGTCCGCGAGAAGACTCCATCCTTAGAGTTGAAATTCAGAGTAACGGTCAAATTCAAAGGATCAAACCATGCCCAATTAGGTACTTGGCTTTGTTGGAGCCAAGGGAGAAGAAAAAATTAGTCATGCCCACTTCAGGGTACGAGGATGAGTATCAAAGCACAAAGGGTCACCATCAACACCTCCAGGAGTCTAATACCAATCAACTTGAGGAAGTATTTTGGATCGAGATTGATACCTTGATGATATGGGGGGAAGATCAGCCTCTTCTCAGTTTCTCACTCATAATAAGAGCCATGTTCAGTGCCAAATCATATACATGGCTACGTTTTTAAAAGAAAGGAAGTTATTTCTCCCTTCCTGTAACAAGATTTGTTTAGATCTTCTTTGATAGGGTTAGTGTAGGAATATTAGTAGGTTTTATTTCAGAAACACAAGTGATCTCACACACTTTGCATATCCCACTTGGGGTGTATATGATTTTCAATTTTGTACATAGCAGTGTTGTGGTAATTTGTTGCTCCACGGTTGTATCACTATATGGATTCATTGTACCTTCAGGTGAATGTTGTAGCAGTCCATTTAGGCATAGGTGAAATCACCAGCTCAATATAATTTTCTACTCTCATAACCTCACCTTCAAGACTATCTTATAAAAATTAAGAGTGCAGACAGTGGGGCAGGCTCAGGGTCACATAGTGTAAGCAGTTGGGCTCAAGGTTTTAGGGACAGGATCAGTACCAAGCTATTATCTGTGACTCCATGCCCAATTAATACTTTAAGGCTACTTGTATCTTCATCTAACAGGTAGATGTCCCCATGAGTCACCAAACTATTATCCTAATTTTTTTCCCTCGGCAAAAGTGGTCAAACATGACCTTGCATAAGAAAATCAGAAGGGCAGTTTCAGTCCAGTGGGCTCACAATTGATCCCAAATCTGAGGGGTAGGTGGCATCAAATAATGTCAAAGGAGGCCAAAGGCTCATAAAAGAAGATTGAAGAAAGGTGTCAAAAATTTTGGACTTTGCATGCGAGTTGAATCGAGGTGAAGCAATGGACTTGGGCAAGGTGTCATGTGTCAGCTCGGTGCAATTCCAAAAGTGCACATCAAAACAGAGACCCCAAATATGTGCAGACCCTCCATGTGTCCAAAGTCTCAAAAACTTGAAATGGCTGTAGTGAAAATCAAATGACTTGTGGAAGGTGCAACGTGTCAGCTTGGTGCACCTTTAAGGGTCAAATCCAAATGCGGTTCCCCAAAAAAGCATCAACTCTCTAGGTGTCTAGGGTTCAACAGTTGTTCCTAAATTGGTAGCAACCCGAATAAGCTAAGTATAAAGGAATAAGTGAAAGCCTCCACATTCCTCATTGGCACAACACCAAGGTTGGGTCTAAAGATTGGGTTCCTCAATGAGCGTGGGCTCATCACGTGGTCAAACTGAAAAAAGGGATAGAGTCAGTCATTGAATTGGCTAAGTATAAAAAATCCATCGGATGGCACCATGTGTCTCATTGGCGTATCTCCAAAGGTCAAGCCCAAAAGGAAATCCCCAACAAGCGCTAGCCCATAATGTTTTGAGGGTCTGAGGGGGTCTCACCAGCAGTTGAAATGTCACAGACCAATGGAGGGTGCCACGTATTACCTTGACGCAGCTTCAAAAGTGAGACACAAGGGACAATCCTAAAATGAGTGTAAGCTTTCCACGTGTCCTGGGTAAAACATAAAGCCTGCGTCAAATAGAAAGGACTTGGGTAGAAAATGAGGAAGGTATAAAAAAACTGCAGAAGGTGCCACATCCCTCATCAGTGTAATTTCAAAGATGCATCCCAAAGAAAAACCCAGAACTAGCACCAACTCTCCATGTGTCCCAGGTCGAAAAAGGGGACACCAATCATTCAAAATTTAAATCTCAGGATAGGCCAAAGGAAATCCTCTACGTGTCATCTTGGTGCAACTTCAAGGTTAAAATTTGGAGGCTGTCCCCAAACAAGCACATGCTCATAACATGGCCAAAAGTCAAAAGGGGTAGAACCGGCATTGTAATTAGCTAAGGAAATGAGAAGTAGTAGAAATCCCCACATGTCCCTTCAGTGCTCTTTCAAGGGGTAAATCCAAAAGTAGGTCCAAAACATGTGCCATCCTTCCATGTGTCTTAGGTCAAGAAGAAGGTCTCTACCAATAGGAAGAACTTAGGCAGAATACAAAGGAAACAAATTAGGCCCATGGAAGCTACCATGTGTTAGTTCGGTATAACTTCAAGAGTTAGAGAAAGGGACTAAATCATTAAAATGTGCGGGGCCGCCACGTGGATATTGTACGAATAGACTCCAAATCTAGAGCACCTTCAAATGGCCATATCTTTTGATGAGGAGCTCAGAATTGAGTGGGATAAGACTTTTTCGAGAGTTCTTGGCTCTTGCTACTCACCTACCATAATTAATGTTTCAGTCCACAATTTTTGAAGTCGTTATGTCTCCCACCTACCGCCATGATTAAGAATGGGCTTCCTTTCTTTCCTATCAAGGAAAAACACATGGGGGAATTGGTTTTGCAGTAAATCCCATCATTGTTGCAAGTGGATTTTAATGATTTCTAGGGTGGTTGGAAAAGATGAATTCAATGCATTGTAGGGGTGGTCGAAGAAGGATTCAAATTTTCCCTCCCTTCTTTTATTCTTCTATATATTATAAAGGAGGGGAATATTTCAAAAGGTTGGTCATATTTTCTCTCCTCCCCCCCTTCTCTCTCTTCCTTAGGGTAGAATGTGGATTCTAAACCTCCTCTCATGGCTATGTATTGGAATTTTCTTGCCTCTTGCCCACTGATGATGTACTGTGTGAACTATTAGAGCAATAAAAAAAAATTGTGATGCATTTTTTTCATCCTTTCTTATTTTATTATCTCTTCTTGCCTCTCATAATTGAAGGGTATATTCTACATATCTCTTATGTCTATTGTAGGTTCTAAGAGTTATGTTTATTGGGTTTGAAGTGGTGTTCCATGTGAACTTCATCTTTGGTCTATGTTGCATCTTTTCCACACTCTCCTTTGCTCACATCTCTCAATTTTAGGCAGCTAGGATTTGTGATCAGCCACCCCCTCCTTTTTTGATCTATCACCACTTTAGTGTAGGGTATTTTTTTATGTATTTGTCTCTCTCCTTGTCTCCTTAGAAGGTTATATGAGGATTAGATAGTTTACCTACACAAGAGTAGCTTGTGGCAAGTAGTTTAGGAAGAAGAAGTCAACTTTCTCTAGAGATTCGTCCCAAGTACACAACTCCCACAGTTTGAGAGATGGTCCCATGTTATGCAGTCACAATGGATGCCCTACATAGATCTGAGGCCATTCGAGGGGTGTTGTGATTTTTCCCTAATAGGAATTACATCTCAATTAAAACCACATACTCCAAAATTAAATAAAAGAAAGGAAAATAACAACACACAAACCCTTGGTCTCAATTGAAGGTCATCCCCCCATTGAGACCTCCTAATAATAAAAAAAACAACATTCCACAAGTTGCCATGGTAACCATTGTCGTATCCACCCAACATTCTTCTGTTGTTGGTCTCAAATCCCCATTTGATTGTTTTGATATAATTACCTGCAAAAAACACAATACCTCTTTTGGCCTCATGGTCGTATCAAAACCTCCAAGATAGGATATATACATGCAAATCAATAATCACTCATATATAAATTGAATCGTTATCTAGAACAACAATGCTATTATTTAAAAATTCTAACAACTTGTCAATTCTATATTTTATCAATACAAATAAGATCACAAAATTACTTCAACTGCTAAATCCTACTGAATATGATGAGAATGTGGAATGTCAAAAATATATAAATATGTGAACAACACATCATCAGCAATATAAAATTTCTCTCTAATAATCCACAAAAATCATACTATGAATCAAAATCCATCAATAGTCAAAGTATATTTCTTTTCTAACATCATGCTAAGATAAAATGATACAATAATATCCATGTATATAGCCAAAAGTAATCAAAATAAAAATATAATAAGTGTCAAAGGGAAGTAAGAACTACATCCCCCTCACCTTCGACTCGATTTCTTCCTGGAAGTCACTAAAAAGGTGTGGAAACTTGACTCGTAGCAAAGTAGCATCCTCCTATGTAGCATCAGTCTCATCATACATGTCCCATTAGACTCATACATGTTCAAGCTCTCTGTCTTGAAGGACCAGGGTCTTATGCCGTAAAATACAGATGGGCTCCACCATCACTTTTCCCTAATCCTGCACATGCAATGAGGTCTAATATAATACATAAGAAGGATATGGAATGTACCTCCGACGTACAGAAACATGAAGTACATAATGGATGTGAGACAAGATGGGTTGCAAATCTAGACGATAGGCCAAATTACTGATATGCTCCAAGATCTCAAAGAGACCCAAAAATCAAGAAGAAAGCTTAGAGCCTTTTCCATAATGGATAGGGATCTTATGGGGCCTAACAAGATGAAACACCTTCGTGCCCACCTCAAAACTACAATTTGTCCTATGTTGATCCACATAATTCTTCTTCCTATCTTGAGCCTCCTATAATCTCTACCTAATCATAACAACCTTCTACTCTATACCATATAGTAAAGTCATCCCAAGAGAAACCTTGTCCTCCAATCTGTCCCAACTTAGTGGTGTATAACACTCTGTACCATAAAATTCCTTAAAAGGAGTCATGCCTATCAAAATATGAAAACTATTATGGTATGAAAACTCCACCAAATACAAGTTCTCATCCCACCTCGACTGATGGTCTATGACATACATCCTCAGCATGTCCTCCAAGATCCTATTCACTCACTCTATCTATCCATCTATCTTAGGGTGATAAGTTGTACTGACATTGATCTTCATCCTGAGAGCATACTTCATGGTATTCTAGAAGTGAGTAGTGTACAAGGGATCATGATCATAAATGAAATTCCCCAGAATCCTGTGCAATCTGACAATCTCATCAAGGTATACATATGCCATTGTAATAGATGTGTAGGTGGTCATCACTGAATAAAAGTGGGCCAATTTATTCAATTTATCCTCCATGACCATGATGGCATCATGGTAGTATCATGACATTGGTAACCCAACTATGAAATCCATGGAAATAGTGTCCCAGTTCGAGTTCGGTATAACGTGATGGAAGAGAAGGCCAGCTGGGTATTGATGCTCAACCTTCACCTTTTGAAACTCTAACATCATGACACAAACTTAGATACGTCTCTCTGTATTCCCCTCCAATGTTACAACTTTCTCAAGGTGGCGTGCATCTTCTTTACCCTGGGATGGGATGAATAAGGTGTATGATGAGCCTGTTAAAATGTCATGTCTCAAGCCTTTGTGTCTAGGAACATATATCTAATCTTTATTCCTAAGAAGGCCATCTGTATCTAATGAAAATATATAAAATATCCCCTTAAGGGGTCTCTAAGACTCAATCTCTGCTCTACCTGCAAGGTAGAAGCTGTCGTTAGGAAGCTACAGCAAAATCCTAGTCCATAAATCTGTACCCACTGAAGTAGCCATAACCACATGCCTCCTCCTAATTAGGGAATCTGTAACTACATTCTCCTTCCCCTTCACATGCTCTATCTCCATGTTTTACTCACAAAGAAACTCCATCTAACACCATTGACGAGTGTTGAGATTGGGTTTTGTGAAGAGGTGGTGAAGACTCAAGTGATCAGTCCTGAGTGTAAATCTCCGGCCAAGAATGAAATGTCTCTACCGCACCAAAGCATGCACAACTATTGTAATCTCAAGGTCATGAATCAGATAATTGATTTCATAATCCTTTTTTTTGCAAGACTCAAAAGCAACCAAACGGCCCTCCTATATCAACATACCTCCTATTCCTACCAAAGAAGCATCTATGTAAACGAAGAACTCGCCTTGAGTGTCTGACACTACAATAATAGGTGCTAACATGAGGAATTTATTGAATGTCCTGAAGGCCTTCTCAGATCTGTCTAACCATAAGAAATTATTCCTTTTCCACTGAAGGTAAGTGATGGGGTGCACAACTTGAGAAAATTCATGTATAAATATCCTATAGTATCCTACCAAACCCATGAAACTGCGCACCTTGGTCACACTAGTGGGTGTTGGCCAATCCATAATGGCTATAATATTTGAAGGATAGACTACAATACATTCCCTAAAAAATATATGACCCAAATACTACACCACAAACCTAAAGAATGCAAACTTCTCTAGGTTCTCGTAAATCTACTGCTCACAAAGACACTATAGAACCTGACAAATGTGTTCCTTGTGCTCCTCATTCGTATGTGAGTATATTATAATGTTTTCAAGGAAGATGAGCATGAAGCTATCCAAAAAAATCCTGAATAACTCGTTCATCAAGATCATGAACACTGCAGGGGCATTCATCAAACCAAAGGGCACAACTGTGAACTCATAGTGCCCATATCTCATGTGAAAAGCTAACTTGTGGATATCTGTCTCTTTAATCCTCAGCTGATGGTATTTGGACTTAAGATCAATCTTAGAAAATATTGTAGCCCCCTTTATATGATAAAAAAAATCATCAGTGCAAGGAAGGGGGTGACTATTCTTGATTGTTACTTTGTTTAGCTACCTGTATTCCACACAAAACCACAAGGATCCTTTTTTCTTCTTAACAAAAATCACTTGTGCACCCCAAGGTGATAAACTATGATGGATTAGGCCTCTCTCAAGAAGAACCTTGAGCTACAACTTGAGCTCAAAAATCTCAGGTGTGGTCATCTTTTAAGGAGTGCATGAGATAGGTTCTACCCCTAGAACTAAGTCAATGTGGAAGTCTATTTCACATGGGGGAGGAATCTCTGACAGCTCACTAGGAAACACATAAGAAAACTCCTGCAAGATGGGGTGATCATCAAGTGAAGGTCCACTAGCCCCATCCTATGACCTATCACTATAATTAATATTCTAAAACTAACACCCACATCATGCACACCACATAAGTTGCATAGCAGGAATAGCGTGGATAGAAATGGGTCTCCTAACTCTGGATATCACTAACTCAACTCCCAAATCATCTGTACATGATATATAATTATGGAAATAATCCACTATGGCTCTGTGTTTACATAACCAACTGTAGGGTTTGATGGTTATGTCCCATGTCGCCAACTGTAGGCTCTGAAATCTGCATCTTTCCCTTATGAATAGGGTTTTGTGGGTACTCTCTCCAATGATGTCTAAAAATTCCACATCCATAACAATTGTGTGGTCCTCTCTAATGGGATTTAGCTACACATGGTAATCTAGCGGTCTATTCTATCGATCCTGATGATCTGACCATGGACTGTTGAGGACGTTGCTGACAAGCTCCTTCTGAATCAGCTCTTAGTGCACCCTATGTCCTAATGGGACCCCTAGGGGGAGGCACCATACTCCCTCCCCTCAGAGATTTGAATCTCTTTGAAGGTCTAAACGGTGGATGAGTTTTTTTCTACTGAGATGTCTATTGTGGTAGCCTAAATGAAGAATGTGTAGAACCATGTCTGCCATGAGAAAGAGGAGTTGAGCCCCTTAAATTGCTATCCTACATCTACTCTATAATGTAGGCCATCTCAACAACCTCTACTAAGGTCTACGGGAAATGAATGCACACTGCACCTCCTGAATCAAAATTCAGGCCCCTGATGAACCTGTGAATCTTGACCTACTCGTCCTGCATATAGTCGACATATTGAAGTAAGTCCATAAATCAACTATCCTACTCTGCTACAGTCATGGATGTCTGATTAAGGTGATGTAAATCATCTATCCTTTGCTGAATAAACCTCCTAGATAAGTATTTGCTTCTGAACTTCTCCTTTAAGACCTCTCAGGTAACATTCTTTGAGTCTACGTGGAGTATCTATTCCTCATTCCTCCATTAGACACCTGCTCCGTCCATCAGAATATGGATCGCAACACGAGCTTGTGTGTTTCTAGTACATGGAAAAAGCTTGAAGCTCCCGCTCAAGATCACTAACCACTCCTTTTCCTGAAAACCATATGTATCTACATAATGCTGAGACAAACATAGCTTCAAGATGTCCCTGATATGATCTTTAGTTGGTGACTGTCAACCCCTAGGTCTCTCTCCATGCTCCTCCCTTTTCCTAGGGCTCTAAGATCTATCTCTGTGTTAAAAAACCCTATCTCCACGTCCCCTCTAAGGTGAATCTTCTCTATCTAACGCCACATGGGAGTTTTCTGCTCTATGTTCATCACTGCATCGAGGAGATGCATGAGCCTCAACTGATGTCTCTATAAACTATCTAATACGTCATCCTCCTAAGGATCCTCCATGTATATAAGAATTGTTGTCCTAAAACGTCTATAATATTTGAGGTATAATGGCCGCTACAACTTGATATGGAGGTGCCAAGTCTATATCTATGTGTAATAACCCCTCGTCTTGTTTGTGCCTCCTTCATAGACCAAGGCAAGATTTAGTTCATCCTCCTAGTTTTTATTTCAATCTTCTAAGTTTTCTACATTATACAACTATCATACAATGTTGATTTCTAGGTTTTTAGAGTTCCACTAGGTTTAACGTTCACGTCTCATGTTTTCAAGTGTTTCGAAGGGTCCAAACTTTGAACCCACGCCTCTGATACCAAGTATCATACCCAAGAACAAACCAAGGATAACTAGAAAAAATATGGAATAATTTATTTTTCTCAAACACACTCGTGAAACAAGGTTAACATTTACAGTAACACTTTCTCATTTAAAAATTTCATTAACTTAACATTTTAGATTTCCCCTTATATCCCTTTTTAATTACAAATATTGAAATAAAATCTATCAATAATTTATATTGGAATTAGTTAGTTCTAATCAAGAACTAGGCTTCCCTATACTTTACTTAATATAATTTAATTTCACCTTAATTAAATTTGGTTAGTTACTCTCAAGTGGAAGGTGGTCTATTTAATTAAATAGTTAAAGTTCAATAATACCCACAAAGGGGTCTAAGTTGCATTAAATTTAAATATCTCTAAAATACATTTAGGTCAGAAAAGTAATAACACCTAACACTTACACATACTTGAGACACCACAAAAATAATGCCTACCCATGCAAATTAAATTTGAATTTCTCTCACACACTCCCCACCTACTTTTTTCTAGGGATGAATCTCATCCATTGGATGGATTCATTTGGGGCCATAAGATATAGGGATTCAACTAACCCTGATTTTTCTTATGAAAAGCTTCTTTCTCTTTTGTTTGTCCTATTGTTTCATTCTTTTATTTTCTAGATTGGTGGAGGAGAAGGAGGAAGCCATGAGAGGAAATCTCAAGCTCTTGGGAGGATGCACATGCTTCATTTCTATTCTTGTTTTATTTACACCCTCGCCTAGGTTTTCAATGTACTTTTTAATTTTATTTACCTCATTATTTAAATATTTTCCCAAATGGGCATATGTGTTTTGCCCCATTTTAGTGGAAATGGTTGGGATGATGTATATATATTCAACTTGAAGGGGATATATATATAGATAGAGATATACACACACAAAGATCTATATAAATCTATATACATACATATACATACATACATACATACATAGATATATATATATATATATATATATATATATATATATATATTTGTGTGTGTGTGTGTACATATAGATATAAGAACATGTATTAGCATTTTAATCAAAACCCATTATTCAATAAACCCGAAAACACAATATAGAGGATGTTATATATATATATATATATATATATATATTTATATTTATATTTATATACCATTTTTCAAGATTTCAGTTGCAAAAAGACCACAAAGGCCGTATATTCCAACAATGTCGATTCCAAAAATACATGCCGTAACCCCTACAGTTTGGCCAAGACGATTACTAATTTTAATCACCATTTATTTTTTGTTTAACTTTAATTAATAACTACTTTGTGTGTGTGTGTGTGTGTGTGTACTTGCATATTTAGTATATTAGAATTATTATTAAAGTCACTATTAATAATAATGTTTAAATATTATTAGTACTATCAATAACCAATAGCATTTATACTATTAATAATATTAATTAACCTAAGTCTTTTACTTAAAATTTCCTTTAACATTTGATAGTAAAATATAGAATGTAAAAGAAAATTAATTCCATTTCCCATATAAATTTAGAGTAGATTTGCAATAAATTCGTTCAACCCATATGAGACTAAGTCTAATGGTAGTCATACAATTTCTTCACTCTATTTGATAAAAAGGAAAGGAATCCATTTATTGAGAAAATAACAAAATAAGAAATTTTTGAAACTTTTTTATAACACCTATGAAATTTAAACTTTCTTCAATCAATGCAAAGAAATGAACACATAGAATTAATTTTGTTATTATATGCCCTTATACAACCTACAAGTTACAACCATTCCCACAAGTATCTCCTAACATGATTTTCCAATAATTTTTAAAACAATAATAACACACCTAATGAAGACTACAAATCAATTAAAAAGAGAACAATTTGTTTTCTTTTTTTTTTCCAATTACATTTCCATAACATCAAAACTTGTCTCACTAACATTGTTTCTCTTTCCAACAATGTATTACAAATTAATAACCAAAAGTTCAGTACAACTTTTCTTTCAAGTACAATATTATAAGTATTCCACCTTAGGTGGGAATTCAAAAGAAAGGTAGATACAATGAAGGATTGCTTAGTCTTCTGCAAGTTAACCAAGTATCAAATCTCCAACAAGGATCCATATTTTCTTCACTTGATCACACACAAAGATCCTTTAAGTCCAATCTATCACCAACAAGATCCAAAAAAATCCATAATCACTCGAAAATCCCCCCAACTCATAAATACAAGTGCACGAAAATAAATGAAGTAACCCCCCAAAAAACAAAAGAACTTGAATAAACAGAAAAGGGAGAGAAAAGGGTTAGGTGGCACCATGTAGGATGTGTTGGTATTCAAATTCATTCTCCTTTTCAATCTGAGCAGCAACACAGATTTTATAGGGAGTTTAGAGGTAGATAGATCATAGTGTGCATCGTTTTGTGGCTGAGGATGAGATCTAACCGACCCTTTGTTAGTTAGATTTGTGGAGAGATGGATAGCAACTTTGAGAGGATTTGACCTGTCCTCACTACTTTAGTCAGTGCCTCTTCGACCAGGGTGAGAGGACCCTTAGTGTAACCTCTGTTTGATGAAGGAGATGGAGATATCCTTCCTTTGCACAAATTCTATGAAGGAAACCTTGGGAAAATACAGTCAATTCTCCATGATCTAACTCTTAAGAGTTATCACTTCTAAAGGATGGAGATATTTTAAACTCAAGGCTAAGGTTACTGAAGACATAAAGATATCCTGATTGTTCTGTATATTTTTGGAAGTAGATTTTGTTGCTTTGTTGATACATAGGGAAAAAAAGGGTAGTTCAAAGTGGATTAATGATTTTCAAATGATTTTGGTGGGAGATGAAGTAGGATAAAGTTGATTATACCCAATATTCAAAGGGACTACATAACAATGAACAACTTTAGAACAATCAAGATGTTCCATCAACCAGAAGGTGTACTTTAATAGAGGCCCAAATTAGCACGTTTTCACATAACATTTGAGACTCCAACACGAAGGCTCAAATTGAAAGATTCAATTAAACACTAAAGTTTCTGATGAATCATGCCTAAGGTACAACCAAAGACTTAGAGACAATCTTTATCAACAAATGACAGTCAATTGATTTTAAATTTATTTATCTCATCCAAGATGAAGGCTCTTCTTGAAATGAAATTACAAATACCATTAGACTGTCATAGGAACAATATCCTATATGATTTCACAAAACATTTAGTGTAAGATTGCAATAGGAACAAAAGAAATTATTTGTAAACATTATGAAACAAAGAAGCTAAAAAATTACTAGAGATTAGACACAAATTAATTCTAAAATTCCTTAGATTCATCAAAAGGGAAAGCTTCTAAACTAATCTCAGTGATTTTCAATGTTTATACATCTGCAACCAACTTGAAATGAAAGAAAATCTAACACAAAAGAAAATAATAGGCTATCTCGGCTTTGGTCTCTTAGGAAGATGGCTTTCTCATTTATTTTCTCAAGAATTCAAACTCTGACCTATTGCAAGAGTATTCTCATTGCATTTATACATTTTTTCCCACTCAATTTCTCCCCCAAAAGAGAATAATATTCAAGAAACCTTTGCTTGTTACCAATTTGTTTCAAACAACGACGTTTAAAAAATTTAGATCTGAAATCTAGCAAGTCGACCAATAATGAACTAATCATGTTTCTTGGGCCCTCGAATAATTACTAGGATGTCATGCCACAACTTTTTAGGATTCCCTTTAATCATTATAATTATGTCATGTGAGAAACCCCTTTTTAATCATTTTTTGGAGCCTCTGCATAGCTGGACTTGACAGGTCACCCCTTTTTCCTCTCGAAGCAGCACCTTTTTAACGTTTTACGCCTACACTTTCATCATTTCATACTTTTCCCTCCTTTTCCTCTGTAATTCTGCCCCACATCCATCTCCTCTGGTAATTCCAATTTTAACGTGTGCTTGATTAATTCCCTCTTCAAAATATTGACCTCAATAATCCTTGTCCTCACAACTTAAGTTTTTAATCCATTCAACGGCACCTTACCGATAGAGACAGTAAATAATTTCATCAAAGAATGATGAAAAATAGTGCGTATTTGTGTCTCCAAGATTCTTGGAGAAAAAATGGTAGAAAAATAGGTGAAATGCATAGCAACCATCAATCCTACCCCTATCTGCATGTTTCCTTAGTGCAACTACAAAGGAGAAGCATAGAGGCAAGTATCAAACAAGTGGAGCCTTCTACTTACCCTGGGCCCAATAAAAATGCCTTTTAGACTTTGAAAAGTCTCGATGAAAAAAGAAGCTAGCGAGAGCCTGCACATGTCTTAATGGCATATTTTGAGATTGTCCACAAAAGTAGAAACCCCAAACAAGTGTGGGCTCCACACGTGTATCAGTTCGGTAGAGTCTGTTAAAAATTTGAAGGTTCACCAGAAGACCCCATGTGTTTAAGGTTTGAGACAGTCTCCTTCATCCGTTGAAAAGTCCAAACAAAAAGGAAGAGTGAGTGGAAGCCTCCAAGTGTCCCCCTAGTGCAACTTCAAGGCCAAACCAAAAGGTGAATTTTCAAACGAGCGTCATTCCTCCGTGTGGAAAATTTTTGGGCTGAGGTGAGCAACAAATTTTTTAGAGTGCCCCACCGAGCCACATCTAACCGAAAAGGGTCACATTTCCACTAATGAAAAGATGTAAATTTGACGGGAAGAATACACCCATCAAATCGTAAAAATGCAGGAAAACCACCATTTGAGCCCAAAGATGAATTTTTCTTCAAGGATAGAGAATTTGGAAATGTTATAAGGTCAAACATGATCCTTCAAGTTATATCCAATCATGTTTCCTCAAGTATTTGGGAAAAAAATGATAGGGAAAATAATATGTGCTTGTGGAAAATAAAAAGAAAGGAGCAACCTGAGTTTTACGCCCAATTTACAGACTCCCTCAGATGGACAGAGAAACAAAAAAAAAATTTGGACCTTTACGTGATCCTCAACTAATGGAAGGGACTGATCATGGTAACCAAATGGAGCACAGAGTCTTCAAGCACCAACACAGGGAGACATAAAACATGATAGAGGCCGCAAACTGAGGAAATTTAATGACAAACGTGGTGAGACTAATTTGAGCACCAACATTGGCTCTGACTTAGGGATGGGAACTCCTTGTGAGTGTCATAAGAACAAATAGAAAAACAAGTGCCACAAATAGACCGTTTGGTAATGGAGTCAAAGAATAAGCTTGCAGAGCAGAACAACCACAACCATCCTCCAAAACATGAACTAAGAAACCAGCAAAACCAGGTCACCAAGGACCAGAACTAACAAAAAAACAAAAGCATATGACAACAAAGAACTATACACTGTACAAATAGAGTATACCTTGATTATGAGAAATCAATCAAGAAAATGCTTTAAATGCCTACCATTCAAAGGTAATTCAAGTAGTTCCATGTATAAGTCTTTTAGGAAGAAGGTATTTTCACCAATTTGAATATCAATTGAATAAGGCACCATCCATAATGCATCAAATTTACCATGCTTGACTTTATTTTCATGCCTGCTATCCCATAAAAGCACAAGATCCCCAATGCTGAAAGCTCTAGGTGTCACCATTTTTTCAAATAACTTCAACTTTTCTCTAAAATTCACATACCACTGATGGGATTCCCTTGTTTCTTCACCCAACTCAATAATCTGATTGATTTGAGCATCATATGGACTAACTTCTTGGTCTTCAATTTGTTGAACAAATTGAAAAGAAGACAACTGTAAATGGAGGGGCAACAAAGCTTGAGTTCCATATACTAGTTCAAACGGGCTTTTACCAGTAGCTCTTTTGACAGTGATTATGTCAACCCAAACAACAAACTTTATTTGCATGCCCCACTTCCTTTTGGTTAGCTTCATGGTTTTTCTAATGATCTTCAACAAGTTTTTATTACTGGACTCAGCTTGTCCATTTCCTTAGGGATTGTAGTTTGAAGAATATATCAAATTGATCCCATATTCTTTACACATTGCCACCAAAGGTTTGGTTTTGAAACTCATGTCATTATTAGCAACAATTTTAGCTAGCACTCCAAATTTGCATATGATTTGATTCACCATAAATTCCATGATCACTTGGTGTGTTTCCTTCTCAGTGGGGATGGTTTCCACCCACTTAGTGAAATAATCAGTGGCTACAAGAATCCAGTTATGACCAGCACTGGAAGGATCACAAATTTCTGTAATAAAATTCATTCCCCATTGTCTGAATTGGGATTCAATTGACATAAGCTACAAACGAAGGGAGACTGAAGCTTTCATTCTTCTAGAAAAATGCTAGAAAATTTCACATTTCCTCACCAATAGAGTTGTATCATTAAAGAGAGTTTTCCAAGAATAACCAACCTTCAAGATTTTATATTATGTAACTCTTCCAACAAAATTTCCCCCACAAACCCCTCCATGGAGATCATCAATTATTTTTGGGGCCTCATTTTCAGAAATGCATCTCAACAACACTCCCTTGGGGTTCTTCTAAGCTAACCCAAAATCAGTAATGGCATACTTTTGAGAGGCTAACTTAAGAGCTCTTTTCTGATTTTTACTCAGATATTCAGGGAAACATATATGTTTGAGATAAATGATTATATCTTTGTACCATTCATAACTTACCAAATTTTCAAGGAAATCCACCCTTTGTCCTTATACTTCATTTAACTCAATATTTTGTAGGTTACTCTCATCTATAAGCTTAGCTAGGCCCAAAAATATTACCAATTTTGTGGTTTGGATATCGATGTCATACTCCTATAACTTGTTCACACATCTACATCTTTTTATTGAGATCTCCATCTCTGATAAGATGTATTTCACCATGGTGTGGGGGATATAAGTAAAAACTTTAGAACTTAAGATGTAGGGTTTGAAAACCTTTGTTTCTTTCACTAAGGAAAATGCTTTTTTCTCCATGATGGTGTATTTCAACTCAAATCCCTTCAATGCCTTACTAAAAATGCAATTGGTCTCTCAGCCTCTTCATCATTTTTCTGTAAAAAAAAAATACAATGGTGTTTTCTGAAGAAAAGAAAATACTTGAAAAGGCTTCATGTAATTAGGGGCTGCCAAAATAGGGGCATGCTTTAGTGCTTATTTTATTCCATTGAAAGCTTTAATGGAAGCTTCTTCCCATTTGATACCTTGATCTCCTTCTTCATCATACTAGTAATGGGGATGGTCAGCTCAGCAAAGTTAGACACAAATCTTCTGATAAAGTTTACTTGTCCAAAGAAGGATTGAATTCCCTTCTTAGTTGTTTTAATTGGAACCTTGCCGATGGATTCCACTCTCTCTGGATCTATCATTACCCCTTCTTTTGATAAAATGTGACCAAGAAGCTTTTCCTTTTGCACTATGAAGTGGCACTTCTTGGGATTCAATGATATGGCATACTCTCTACACCTTATCAGCATTCTCTCCAAGTGTTACAAGTGATCATTTCTATTTCTGGAAAACACAGTTACATCATCCTCATAAACAACAATGAAATTATTGATATAACAAGAAAATCCTATATCCATTGCTCTTTGGAAAGTTGCTCCAGCATTCATTAAGCCAAAAGGCATCATGACATAGACATAAGTTCCCCAAGGAGTAATAAATGTAGTCTTTATTGTTTTTTAATCCTTCACAACAACTTTATTATAGCCAGAGAAACCATCTAGAGTAGATAAAAATTCAGAACATGTTACCAATTGTAGCATATTATCCATGTTTGGAAAAGGGTAGTTATCTTTCACTGATGCTCTATTCAAGTTTCTGAATTCTATACGTAGCCTTATGTCACCATTATTTTTTCTGACATGCACTAGGTTTACAACCCAAGAAGAGTACCTTGTGGGCTGAATGATTCCTCCATCCCTCAACTTCTTCATTTCTTCTTGTATTTTCAAAGAAAGAAGTAGATTGATGGACCTCTATTTTTTCTTGAAAGGCTTGGCATCAAACTCAAGAGGAATCTCATGTTCAAACAAATATTCCTTGTATGCCTTCAACTCAGAATAAGACCAAGCTAGGGAGTCTTGATATTTCTTCAGCAATTGAATATAGGATTGCTTCGCTTCCTTGTTGAGGTTGTTTCCTAACCAAATTTTACATGGATTTTCCTTTGTACACATGTCGTGCTCTTCCACATCTCTTGAAACAGACATATTTCTTTTAATAATGCAATCAACATCATCAAAGTTTGACTCAAAAGCCACCAAACCTCTGGGAATTGTGTTTGTGTTCAACTAGATGATGTCTTTTCCAAATAGTGATTCCTTTCCTTCTACAACACACACCATTGGTTCCCAATCTATATTTTGGTTAGAAAACGTGCCTTAGCTCTATAGAAACCGTTTCACCTGGGCATAATCATCAAACACTTTCCAATTTTTAACATTATCAGCGATAGATGGCCTTATTAGTACTTCAACATCATACTCACAAAATGGAGACATTTTATAATTCCCAAATCTAGATCCTAGCACTGCTAACTTGTCTGCAACAACATTAAATTTTCTATCATGGTGCACAATACTAAAAAAGTCAAACATTTCAATCAAATCCCAAAGTGCATGCTTTTATTGTTTCATTCTCTGATTCTTAGTAGCATACAGTTTCCTAATTTGCTTAACAATATATTTTGAATCCCCTTTGACAATGACATCCTTTATACCATATTTCCATATAATTCTTAGGCCTAATAGTAATGCTTCATATTCAACAATGTTTATAGTGCATTCAAAGTTAAGTTTGAAAGAAAAGAAAAACTCTTCTTGGCCTGGGGAAATCCGAACAATGTCAACACCATTTTCAAACATGGAACATGCTCCATCAAATAACAAGGTCCAAGGAAAACCCACTTGTTCAATATTTTTGCACTGATCAATCTTGTACTCCCTGCCATCAGAAAACCCCACAAATTTATCTGCATCCACATCAACATATAACACTTCATAAGAAGAATTATTTGGATCTTCAATGAGGTGCAACATTTTCTTATCTCCATACAAATTTATAAGGATGACTTCAATTGGAAGGGTGGAAAAATACCTATCCATCTAAACACTTCCACCAACACTTACATCCCATTTTCTTGATGACAACATGCGCCATTTAGCAGTGCAATCAACAATGAAAACATCATGTTTCAGGTTATTACCTGGAAAAGCTGTAAGTTGTACCACAAAACCCTTCACACGCCCTATAACTGGGGCCTCTCTAGAATCCATTATAGTACACTTGCCATAATTTTATGTCACTTTAATGTTCAATTCATTCATGACTTCCAGGGGCATAAAATTGCATGATGCTCCAGAGTCAAACATATAATTGTGCAACAGTCTATATTTAATAATTAGTGTTGTAAAAAATGGATCAACATTTAACTGAGACTCAACCAAATATGTCCCAAAGTAGACTTCAGGTGGTCCACCTATCTCCTCTAATGCTGGTGGTTTTTCTAGGTCTACAATGGTTGAAGGAGGAGTGTTTACATCATTTATATTTCTGCCTTGGGCACTCCTATCTTTCCACAATCCCAAATACTCAATTGCCCTCTTCTTATGCTCCAGAATCCTAAGTAGTTCCACAATTGGGACAGAAATCTTGATGTGATTCAAGACTTGGGCAATGTCATAGGTGTAAACACCTATAATTATGCCTGAGCAATTTAAATACTTAAATTGCGCTAATTATCTCCTTTCCTTCAAATTGGCGACATAACATCAAAAGCGCTCATCTTCTCTCCTATCGTCGTTAATTAATTAAAATACACTAATTAATTAAGTCACCTATCCAAAAAATACCCTAATTAATGACCGTATGTTAATAAATCCTTCCTTCTATCTAGACTAATTAATTATTATTAATTAATTAGCTTCCCCTTTCATTAAAACAATAAATCAATATTTAATTGATTTAATCCTATTCTATGCTCCAAATCATGCTAATACTCCTCTAAACCTTTTATAATCTTACACATTTATTAATTAATCATCTTGATCAATTAATAAATCCCCTAGTTAATGGTCAAAACTAGTATACTTTGCCTTTGCTTCGAAACTTATGTTGTGTGTATACTCTATTTGATTTCCGGTTTGAAACTCAATTATACATGAATTTTTGTGTTAAATTCTTGGAACTGTGGTTTCCCTTTTCTTGGGCCGATCAAATCTTGTTCTTCTAGAAATATATTATTTTAACCTATGTTTTTGGTACCTGTGATAAAATTCTGGATGGTTGGTACTTTATATCTCTTGTGATTGTTATTTAATTATTTACTTGGTGGGAATCCTTCTTTGTTAGATTGGTTATTTCTCCTTATGGGGCCTAGGGCCTTTCTCTTTCGGTTGTTATATTTTCATTGTCTTTACTCCTAACGGAAGTAAATGGTCTTCTTCTTTGATTGACATGATGGAGATTTTATTATAACTTGATGTGTTGATAGTGCTTAGAGGTTTGACCCAAATTATTGTAATAAAGTGCTTCTTTTCATGATTTTGATAGATAACAGTTATGGTGGGTTTGTGTAGCCTTATCTTGCTCAGTTCTCATGAACTGACTCTTGTAGAAAATTTGCTGCAGATGGATTTTGCATGTAGATGAGGGATAGATTTGTAGACTTTTGTCATCAACCTCAGTTGAGAAGTTCCTTTGCTCAAAACCTCTTTATGTTGTTCAACTATTGTTAACATCTAGTGGAAAAGTTAGAATAGGATCAATGTCTTAGTTTATTGTATCGTGGATTATGTCATCTTAACTCTGGAATCTTGAATTATTTGACTATTTTTGAAATTGTAAGAAAATTTGGTTATTGTTGTTGAGTGACTTTGTTGGAGTATCAGCACTTTAAGAATTGATGTAATCTTGTTTTGTTCTTGTAAATGAGTGTTGCTACAACTTTGCCTTGAGAATAAATTTTGAGTTAAACCTTGCTATGACTTAGTAATAAAGTGTCATAAGTAAACTAACATGGGATTGTTTAATACTTCTGGAAGTTAAATTAAAAGTTGTATTCAAATAAAGTAACATAGGGGTCACCAACTTGAGAGCAATAAATTCTTTAAGTAATCAAGGGCAAGACTATCATTGCAGGTAAAACTTTATAACATGATAACCCTAGCTCCTCTAGTGAACATTATTCCTTTTATGGTGAAATTTGTAAAATGACCCTAAGGTGAAATGAATTGTTAGTTGTTTGAAGATGATAAGATTTAATAAACCAGAGAAAACAAATTGGAGACCTCACCATCTTTCTCACCGCCATTTGGAAAGTAAATTTTTACTCCTTGTTAATACTTTTAGTGAAGCCTAAATAAAGTTATTGATAATTCTGGTTAAGATCCCTAGCTTCAATTAAATACTGGCAATAACTAATGAGGTCCTAAAGATGTTTCATCTCGACCTTCTCCCTCTAACCCTTTTCCAAGACACCTTGTATCTCTTCTCAAGCTTTATCTACATGAGTCACTAAAGGAAAGGCTGAACTCTCCTAAAGTTAACTCAACCCTATCTAAACCCCCCTTATCCACAACTAACTCACCATCTCTATTATCCCACATGCAAAGGGATGTAGTGATTCCTTTGTCCATTGATCTATATAGAGAGACCTCATCCTACCTTTACACTTACAACTAATTCCTTGAGAAGACAAAATCAAATCACATAGCAAATAGACTATAAGATTTTCTTTATTCTTGAGAAATTCACCATTTGAAGAGCTAAGCCTCCTTACTTGCATTTTCTAGCCTAGTGCTTAGGTCATATTGGAATAGTCAAAGGGGTCTTGTAGCAAAGCTTTGATGAGATCCCATTCCTAGGTTCTTAAAGATCAAAAAAATCAATTTGATTGCCATGGAGTCTACATAGGTCCATTTGCTTTTGTTGGTAATCTAGAGAATTAGAGGTTTTGAATAATTTAACATGTTAATTTGATCCTGGTTCAAAGTTAATATAGACGAAAAGGAGACCCACGAGATCATGTCAAGGATTTTTATATGGTGTGTCAAGAGGTGTCCTATAGTGATAATTATCTCAAATGATTTTTTCCTAAGACTCTAGGAGGTTAAGCCTTGGAGTGGTTTACTTGTTTACCTTGGGGGTCTATGTTTACCTAGACAAAATTGGAAAAGAGGTTTGTGCATCACTTCTCATACAATATAGAAAGTGATATCAGAAGGGAAGACTTATGTGGCACCAAAAAACATCCTAACAAGACTTTTTCTAGCTTCCTATAATGGTGGAGAGGGATAACAAGTCGCTTCCCTTGTGCTTTCCCTAAAAAATAGCTGGTAAGTATCTTTGTGCCCAACCTAAATCTAGACATCACTTTCCACCTTAAAATGCATTGTGTTCACACTTTTGAGGAGGTCATTAAGAAATGTGTTCAAATAGAGAAATCCTTTATTGCTAAAGAAACTCTTAAGTCACAATCTAAGGATAATCAAAGTGTTACACCTATGGAGAATCCAAAAATATTTAACAAAAACAAAAACATGGTGGGAGATGGGATCACTGATTCCAAACGTGTGCAAATAGTTCAAACTGGTCAACCATTTAAACTGACCAAAGGACTTATTCAACCACCACCTAAATGAAGAATGTTCACTCCTCTTGATGAGCCTTTTTCTATTATATTAAAATAATTGGATGTGACTCGCATGCTGACATATCCCATGACTCAACCATTTGATGAAAATGCTCCAAAACAATCATGGTACAAGAATCATGACTATTGCGAATTACATCATGTCAAGGGACATAAAATAGAAAAATGTCTGCGACTTCGTCACTACATCCAAGACCTCATTGACAATGGGGAGATAGAAGTGGAAAACCTAGAAAAAACTCAGACTCCTACCGAAAAGATGGGGATATACAAAGAACCATTCCCCAAACATGGTAAGTTAGAAGAGTCAAATCTGGATTGAGGGAATTCATCCCCGAGTTATAAAGCAGTGAATTATTTATATACCAAGAGATACAACAATCATTATGATTCACTCATTTGATGTATTCACTCTTCTAGTGACCATGTTTATACCATTCAAATCAAGGGAAAGGATTGCACCATGGTAACAAGGTGTGTCCGCCTCTTGATCCTTGAACCCTCTCCATCAACCCCCCAAAATGGTAGGTACAACCTCTTAAAACAACATGAGAAAATATCTGCCAATATTTCAATCTTGGATCTTCTAAAGATATCAAATGTACACAAAGACATTTTTTACCAAAATCTTCAGGGGTTAGGAGTGCCACTAGAAGTAGATCCTACACATCTTCATGCCACAGTACCAAACATTGTACCAACTAAACACATTTCCTTCAATCATAGGGAAATCCCTACTAAAAATCCAATGCATAATCTCCCTTTGTATATTGAAGTATTTTTTACCCATAAGAAGATCAAACTGGTGCTTGTGGACAACGGATCAGGGTTGAATATATACACACTAAAGCTGGTTAAGTTTTTGGGACATATTGAAGTAAACGTCAAGTCAAACATCATTACCATAACCGCTTAAGACAATGTGGACAGGGAGTCAGCTGGCAGACTCATGTTGACCATGGAAGTTGATCCTACTTGTCATCACAAAAAATTTCATGTCTTGGACTTAGAACTCCCGTGTAATATGATTCTAGGAAGACCATGGATTCATGCCATGTAGGTCATGCCATCAACATTCCATCAATGCATTAAAATGAAGCACGAGGGACACACTATCACAATATAAGGAGATTCAGAGCTCTTCGTTCACTGTAGAACTCTCAATAATTTATCACGTAACGGTACCTAGATGTGTCCCTCCATCGATATAGTTTTTCTTCTCCAATCTGAAGCCATGGAGTCCTAGGTAGATTTGGATTCTCTCAGTTCTTGCGCCCATGGTGCCTCTACACCAACTTCTCCTTTTGATTCATGGGAGATGAAGGTTCTAGAATATAGCTGCGGAAAATATAATGTGCAGCAAGCCCTCTTGGTTTCAAACCTCTCATTGTCACCTAAGACTAGAGGTCGACCCAACTATCCTTTTAGATGACCTAGAAATGAGAAAACTATTGGGTCATTTTTACCTAGAGGCTTGTTGGCTGAAGAAAAATTATTGGATCCACCTACGACTTGGGTCCCAAAAGATACTCAACCAAACAGCTATTAAACCCCTGAATATGAGAAATCTAGTCGAATGATGTACTCCATGGGCTACAACGACCTAGGATGCAGAAGGAATGAGCAAGGACATCAAGAACTAGTGGCTCTCCCACATTTTAAAATAGAAAGGTATGGCATTGGAATTCACCCTTATGAGGCACATCCCAATGATCAAGCTGTTACCTACTTTGAATGTGAGGATATCTCTGACTATCTAGACAACGATATAGATTTCCATTATAGCCAATATGAGTATCTTGCCTCCACTAACCTGTTCATGAATACTGCTTTCCTCACCATAACCCCTATGGAACCTATGCTCGACCTTGTTTACCCTTCCCTTATTGAATGAGACCAACAACATCATATGTTACTAGATTATTTGAGAATGATGAAGCTATTAAAGAATTCATGGGAATTCGGGATATAATTCCCATTAGAGATCACAAAAAGGGCTTCTATATTGACTTAGATACTTATGCCTGCTTCAGAGAGGAAGCTGAGGTTCATCATCAGCAAAACTTAAGAAAAATCCAAGCTAAAACTTCCAATGCAAAGCCTCAACAAAATTCAAAGTCCAAGTCGCACAGTGAAAACCTCTTTGAGGCACTGACAGACAAACAGGTGTAAAAATCAAAGGACAATAAAAGTGACCACACCAAGGATTAAAATATCATGGTGACATCCTTGGATGAATATCTCAACCTTCCTCCCAATCCTATGTGTATGGAGAACTTGTCAAAGTTACTAGTAGAGGATACAATCTATGTAAACATTGGCATAGAAGAGCACTCAAAAGTAGGAAATTTGGGATCTTCACTCTCGGCATAAGAATAAAAAACATTCACCATGCTACTATGAGAGTTTAAATATGTATTCGCATGGTCCTATAAGGATATGCTAGCCTTAGATCCAACTTTGGTTGTGAACAACTTAGTTGTACATGCCTGACACTAAGCCTCGGCTTAAGCAAAATTCTCCCATCAAGAAGATATGCACCCAACGAGTTGGCTGAAAAAATCCTAGTTAAGGAAGAATTAAGAAAGATTACTTTAAGTCCTAGTAGGATTCATTCGGGACCATTGATTACTCTAAATGGATATCCGAAAAGCCGCCATCGTTCCCTGTCGCAGCAAAAATCGAGACATGTTGGGATGCGAAAAGGTGAATGGCCAAAAGTACAAAATCACCAATTTTGTTAGCGTGACATAAAATAACGCGCCGGACCGAACCGGCTAAAAGCCGAAAGACAGTTTTCCAGGCGGTACCAAATATTGATATCATTGTGGATTCAATAGGTACAGGATATGAAATGCTATCTCTTAAACAGGATGGATTTTGTCCTAGGTTACAATCAAATACGTGGAAGCGATAAGCCAATGAAGATCAACACAAGATGGCTTCTTACAACTCCTTGGAGTGCCCGAATCGGCTTAAATAAGTAGATTTTCATTTCATCAGTTGGGACAAAGGTACACACAGGACGCTAATCAAAGGGATGCGAAAAGTAGAAGCTTCCATGAAGGCAATGATAGGAGAGTCACGTTATCAAAGGGAAATGACCAGTAATTTTCCATGATATCATTGAAGACTATGTGGATGAGCACGATGTCTCTAGCCAAAATGGATAAGATGAGGGAGAAGATTTAATTACCTACTATTTTGCTCCAGTCAATATCTCATTGATCAAATGCTTAAAAGAGTAAAATAAGGCCCGCACTCTAAACCCAAAAATCAAATGTGTGTTTGGCATGCTATCAAGAAAATCCATATTTGGTGAGATTTCATATCGTATCAAGAAGGGGAATTGAGGTAGACCCTGCTAAAGTGTCTCATTCTATTACTGCAGCATGCCTCCTCCTAAAAATATTAAGGCAACTGTGCATTTAATGCTTGCAAGTGGAAAAATACAGGATTATTCACCGCTTCATCTCCCAGCTTGCCGATAAGTGTCATTCATTCACTGTTGGGCTACTTAAAAAATGCAAAGTTTCCTTTATCTGGGGACCAGAGTAACAGTAGGCCTTTGTGGACTTGCTTAAGGCAATACTTGTAATAGATTGAACCAATCCACAATAAAATCCTCATGCCTCTAACTCCCCTGCTGAGCCATTCTTCTTGCTTTATATCTCTGCTACTCAATTTTGTCTATTGGTGCACTTCTCACCTTGGAATATGACGTTGGTCATTTTGCTAAAGAAAAAGTGGTATACTACCTCTTCTAGTCGCACTTTCATTTCACTTATGAGCTCAACTATCCCCAAATTCTGAAAAATCTTCGCTTTGGCTGTAGGCTTTTACATTTTATGAATTCTTCTCCCTGGTCATTATCTGTTGAAGTTACCAAAACCAAGCTTATAGATTGTGGCAAAAGTTGACAAGAACCAGCTCTCTAATACTTGCTCACCTAAACCCTCCCCTCACCATTAGAATGGCTAACCATGTTATCATTCTACTGAGTGAATTTGACATCGAAGTTTGGATGCATTCAAAAGTATTCGCATGTCAAGGGACATGCTACTCTTTGATCTAATTAGTTGTGAAAGAACCTTTACAAGGACACTGAAGCCTATTAAGCAATCTAAAATATCTACCAGATGCCTCATTACTGTACATTGAAGAATTGTTTCATGTGGTAGACCATACACTTTGATGGATCGTTTACTTTTCATGTCTTCAGGGGATCAGGTGTGGTCCTCATTACTCCTTCTAATGATGACCCCCATACCTTAGGATTTTCATCTTGGTTCAACCTTGCATGAAATGCAATATCATAGATTATGAGGCAATCAAATCAAGATAGGGATGAAGATCACCATCAAATGGGACATTCATTATGTTAAGATTGTCAGTGATGTCTTTCATTTAATCATCAAGCTAAATCAATGATGAAATACAAAGTTAAGGATGAGAAATATCATCCCTTACAAGAAGCTAGTAGAAAACTTTCCATGAAAGAGTATTTTGTGTGCATCACATTTGAAGAAATTCCAAGAGAAAGGAAAATAGATTTTTCAACATATGTTGATGGAAACAGTGGGTTCTATACTCCATGCTTCCACCGAAAAGTAAATGATATTTGCCATTCTTTGTAGAAAAAATCTATGCCAACCTGTATACGACATGCCAGAATCCTGTCTGGACTTGTGATGTTATTGGTCCTAATTCCCCCATGGTATTAAGCCCATCTTGCACCTACCTCAAAGAAAACAAGTTCCCTCTCTGACATCTCCCATTGCTGAGAAACAAAGCCTAATTTGTTTCCAGATATGGGCTACCAGTTTTAGAAACAGGTAGGCATTTGCCTTGCTCAAGATTATACTGGGCCAATCCATTACGTGGTCCTCATATTGCAAAAGTCTTGGTGAGCCATTCAACATTAATAGGTCTACTACTGAAGGGATGTATTGGTGTGCCCATACTACACCCAAATGTTTATAGTCAAAAAGAATTGTTAAGAGTGGTATACTATTAGTCACACTATCATCGCTTATGAGCTCAACTATCCCCAAATTGTAAAATCTTCTTTGGCTATAGTTTTTACATTTCAGAAATGGTCAATCTGTTGAACACCAAAACCAAGCTTATATCAAAAGTTGACACTCGAATAATTGTTGTCAAACACTCCCTCACCAATGGACATTTTTTTAAATGGGGACTTCTATAAGTGATTTGAGTCAAGTTTGCCCATCAAAATTTGGATGGGACATGTACTCACATTGATTATAGGTATTAGTAATACTTTACCTTTAGGTGGAAGCTATCCCTCTTTGACATCTATATATACTTGGGATGCCTCATTATTTTGTAGAATTTTTCGTGTGGCAGTGAATCATTTTATTTTCTTTATGGCATTTTTGGTTCAGGTGAGGTAAGTGGTCCTCAAAACTCATTCAAGAATAAAACTGTAGGATTTCCGTCTTGGTTCTCCTTGCATGAACAATCATCAAAAAATATTGAAATCGTAGGGATAATTAGCCATCAAATGGAACATGTCATATGTTAAGGCCACGGTTGTAGGATGATTCTCATGTTTTATCAATTCATGGATAAGATGAAAGTAAATTTTGACAGTCTTAAATTAGAATTTGAAACATCCACAAGAAGCTAGTGAAACTTAAAGACCTACTATTCAGTACATCTAATTATGAAAACCATATTCCCTGAGTATATTGGAATTTAAAGATCTGCAGTCATGTTCGTGGCAAAGTGGGTTCTAGTGCTCCAGCTTCCCTATCAAAAAGTAATGGCATGCCATTAGGGATTTGTATGACACGCCAGCCTGCATACTTTTCGACATGGTATCAAGTCCGCTAGACTGACTAAATTTGATGTTGTTGGTCCTATTTTTAAGCCCATCTTTAATCTCAGGATAAGATGTCCCATACTCGACATAGCCATTTCTACCCAACTTGGTGCGCTAATTCACCAAATATCACATGTTATACCATTTTAGGAGGTACGCTTTATCATCATGGCTATGATGGGAATCTATTACGTTATCTCAATATGACAGAGTCAGTCAAAAAGATCAAATAGGTGCATGAAGGGGTGTGTGAAGCACATACTAACGGAATGGTTCTAGCCAAAAAATTGTTAAGAGTGGGTTACTATTGGCCTACCATGAAAACTGACTGTTGTAACTATGTAAGAAAGTGTGTACTTTCTTATAAGTATGGAAATTTAATCCATGCTCCATCACAGCCATTGCAACCCATCACCACCCATGGCCATTTTCTGAATGGGAACTTGATTTAATAGGGAATCTTACCCCTACTTCATCTAATGGCCACACCCACATCATTACAACTAATGAATAATTTACCAAGTGGGTGGAAGTTATCCCTTTAACCTATGTAACATGAGATCATATTTCTAAGTTCATCATGAATCATATTATTTACCGGTATGGCATTCCTGGAGCCATTGTTACTGATAATGGAAAATCATTCAAGAATTAAATGGTAAAGGATATCTATCATCAATTTCAAATCAGGTTAAAATGGTCTACACCATATTATCCCTAAGGCAATGGACAAGCTGAGGCCACTAATAAGACTTTGGTGTGAATAATGGAGAAGATGGTAAGTAAGATAGGTCGTAATATGCATTTACAAATCCACCTAGATCTTTAGGCTTACAAGACCTCTAGTCACACTCCTATGGGTGTGACGCCATATTTCCTAGTATTTGGAATGGAATTTATCATCCTGTTAGACATTGAGCTTTGTTCCCTAAGAATCTTTCTTAGGGATTGTCTAGATAAAGATGAAGATTACCGAGTGGCTAGACTAGCAGAGTTAGAGCTCCTAGATGAGAAGCACATCCGCGCCCTTAATCACCTCAAAGTGTATAAGAATAGAGTCTCCAAAAATTACAACAAAAGAATCATACCTCATCAATTTGAGGTTGGTTATTTGGTCATGAATGAGAATCAGTTCAATACAAGGGCAGAACAAGAAAATAAAGGAAAGTTTGAACCGCATTGGTTAGGACTTTATGTTATCATGGCCAAGTATGGCACATGAGAGGAAAAAAAAGCTCACCCCAATGGTGATGAGGTCCAAAATCCCATGAATGCCATGTACCTTAAGCAGTTCTATGATTAAACATGGTAGAAAAATCAGAAAAATAATAATAAAAAACATGGTAAAAATAATCAAAATACAAAAAAATAATAATAAGAGAAAAATAAAAAAGAGAAAATAGCTCATCCATAAGTGAAAACCATGCAATTGTGGCACTTTGGATAATTCCTTGGGTGAAAACCGGTTTCCAACACCTTGGGAGGATTTTTTGTTCACAAGCATCTTGCATCTAGAGGGTACTTTTACTTAGCCTAGGGCTAGTTCTGCCTTTGAGATTGCCTATGAGCCCAATCTTGTCAACCCTTAATCCAGATTTGGCTCCTTTTATTCATTTGTGAAATCATGGTCTTTCTCTATTCCCCATCTCATGTTAGGGGCACTTCTATGACTTCACCTTCCTGTTTATAAGTGTGTGGCATTTGCCCTTGTATATTCCCTATCTAACATTGGGGGCATCCACACTTTCTTGGTTACATATGCATAACACTAAAAAGCTATTATAAAAACACAAAAACATTCAAAAATATTAGAAACCCTAAACAATAGAAAATTGTTTCACAAAAACCCAAAACAATAGAAAATTATTTCACAAAAAACAAAACAAGAGAAAATTGTTTCACGAAAACAATCTTACAAAAACATTCACTTTAGTTTACTTTGCATTATCTTGTTTCTTTCTTTGCTTGATTACTTGTATATTTGCTTCATGTTTTTACATTTGTTTGTTTATTTCTTAGACATACTTTGTTAGGATACATCTTTTCTTGATTAGATTAGATTTATTCTTAATCGTGCATATTGAAGTGTGTTTTTACATACTAGTGAATCATGGTACATTGTTGTATTGGTTCATTATGTTCTTTGTTAGCATTTGATTGTGTTTTCTTGTTGCATGTGCATCGTTTTGTTATCACATCATCATATTTCCATCAATATCATCACATCTAACATCATCTATACATCATATATGAAGAAAAATCTAAGTATACATCATACAGCAATGATAAGCTAGTTATCACATATAGTATCATCAAATGGGGGGCAAGAGGGATCACAAATATCAAAATTTATCCCCCCTCCCCCACACCCATATCAATCATGTCCATCCCATGTCCACTAAATCTAGCACATCACATAATAAAATACATTTGATATACTCTACAGATCTATCATCTAAAAATAAAAAGTGCATGCAATACATCAACAATTTGGATGCATATACATGTGAAATAAAATAAGCTATACATCATAAACAAATCCATATATCCATGTGGCTCAATAAAAAATAACAAACAATATCCATCATCTCATAACACATGTGTCATGTAAAAAATTTCCATATATACATATGTGTGGTACATTTGTATCAAATGGTATATATGTATCAAAAGGAGATATACATCACTACTATACATCAAAAATGCATTCATTTGAGGCATACAAAAAGTATGATATACATCAATCAAAGAATACAATTTCCTTCATCAGAGGCATATGTCAAAACTATTGTACATCAAAAATGCCTTCATCAGAGGCATGTGTCAAAACTACTATATAATGTTATAAATCAAGCACAAGCTACTCATAGCCTTCATCAAGAGGTATATATCAATACAATATGGATCAAGGGTGACTCGATCCCTCAGATGGGGTTGGATGGTCTATCCCATGGTGAAGGGCATAGCATGAGCACCACTCAATCTCTACAGGACTATCCTTCATGGCTGCTCCACTAAGGCCTGAGGCCTCTCTGACCCCGTCACTATACTCGATTGCTTGGCTATAAGAAAGTGCCCATGCCACTCAGCAAGAACTACTTCATAATAAAATGATATGTAATAAGATTCTCTGCCCTCTGTTGTAGCTATATTTTTATGAGTCTAGGAAGTCACCATTATGCTGTCTATGTGTCATCGGAAGGATGACTATCTCTGCTGATACTCAGAAAAAAGCTCGGCTTTACCCACGACTTACTCTGCTCTCAGCCTATCTCTCTCTAGTACCACAGGCTGTAGATGAGGCCTGTGTTTACTGATATAGGCTCGTCACCTGAGCCATCTGTGTGGCCCATCTACTTGTATCTATTAGAAAGTGGATAGACACCATCACCTCCATATGGCCAGCGTGGGCCCGAGCCTAACCTAATTCTGATTTGTTGCCACTGCTGCCAAATTCTAGAGCTCAAGACTAGGTCTGTCTCTGTTATGAGCCTACTGCAACTAATACTGTAAGGTGGCTATCTATACAACTGGTTGTACACCATAGGAGTCTTTCCTTATGACTTTCCCCTATACCGGTCTAGAGGCCTATCCCCGCTCTCGTAATCTAAGCTGGAGGAACTTTTGCAGGTGCCCTGTACTGGTCCGTGCTGGCCTTGGTCCCTAGCACCTGTGTTACACCCTACTCTATCATGTGGTAGCCCATCGAAATGGATCATCTTGGGTCATGGGATGCTGACATACTCTCTCTCGTTACCACCATGTAAGGAAGCTCTAGTGCGGTGGTCCAAGTACCTACTGCCCCATGCCTCATCTAGAATAATCAAGCACCATGGTAAAAACAGTGGCATACCAATCCATATAATCTGATAGTAGCTACCCTGAATCTCTTATCTGTCAGAGATGGGTCCCATGGCATGTAATACCACCTAGTAACAAGTTGGCCCTAGCTCGGTTCACCATCTTTATGTGTCACCCCATGAGTATGCCTCTAGCAACCTTGGCAGGTATACAACAAAGTATGGTTATGGAAACCTCCTTGCACCCCTGCCCAGCTATCGCTGACATCGATCTAATTTATATAACTTGATGATGTATCTATAGCTTCCTGAGAAGAAAGTGCTCCACCTACACAAACAATAAACTCTTCTTCTTTCCTTTGGCCACTATATCTACCTATAAGGCCTCCATATAATGTATCCTATCTAGTAGCTTGTCAAACTCTTGTCAATAATGAGTACAAGATGCCTACGATGCCCTCGTATGTCATCACCTACAGAAACCCAAGCCATGTATGATGGATCCTATGAGACTTGGAAATGTAATGCACCAGGGCATCTGATAAGTATGTGGTCCCGAGACTAAATCTTTATTAAAGAGGAAAGCCCCACCATCTTCTGACAGTGGTATGTAATCAAGTGCAAGTCCCAATATAGATGTGTCAGTATACACTGGCCCCAACAATAAGCACTCACCCACTTATAATCCCATGAACCAATGTCATCAAAACCATAGGGAAGGATGTCCCAGTCTTATTAGTGAGCAAAAACCGACTAATAAGTGACATCAACATATAACAGCCCTTGGTGCAATGTTAGATCAGCTATACACTCATGCAAATGAAAATTGTCATGCCATCGTAAGGTATCTCATCACGATCAAACAAGTCACTGACTACCACCCTGATCCGCCCAAGGTCAATCATGTACTCAATTAGCGAGCCTACAATAGGCACACGAAGAATCCACCACACGTTCTCCAGAGTCTCTATCATTTCTCCAGTAGGAATCCTTAAGCACTGGCTCTCACTGTGCCACTGCTCATCCAATGCAGTAAGTACACCACGATCCAAAGTAATATATGGCATCTGGGAAATGGGGCCTAGGCCCACCGCCACTAGGAATATCGCCACCGCACGTTAGTCTTGTCGATGCTTGTTCCCCTCTATCTCTGTTATGCGTGAATTTCACTCACACGTCAGAAGCATGGGAAATCGTCTCTATAAAATCATCCCATGTGTTAGCTACTAACATTTATTCTAAATTATATTTATCATTTTTAGGGTTAACCGAAAAATCCTAATTGTCTTCTAAATGCAATATTTTTTGG
Organism: Taxus chinensis; assembly: GCA_019776745.2. NCBI lineage: Eukaryota > Viridiplantae > Streptophyta > Pinopsida > Cupressales > Taxaceae > Taxus > Taxus chinensis. The sequence continues at coordinate 249,355,956 of CM034146.1, read as the reverse complement.
CATTTTTTATATCTATCCTCCGTCTACTGAATGTTCCTATAGGCCCTTTGGGGTGTGTGCGCACCCTGTGGCATGTGTGTCATCCTTTCGGCATATGCACATGTGCGCATCAACTTATGGGAACTTGGGCCATTGTTTAGGTACCTGTGCATGTGTGCATGTGTGTGCCCTCTGTGTATGTGCTAGCGTGTGGTGTGTGTGCATACACGCATATGTGTTGTGTATACGTGTGTGCGTATGCATGTGTATGTGTGTCTACATGTGTGCGCATACGCACCAGGGTGCCTGCGCTACCATTAGGATGCATGTGCCACATTGAGTGCACCTATGCCCATGCGCATGCCTACCGACGTGACCTCTAACCCTAGTTTCCTACTTTTATGGGCATTAATTGTAAAATTGACAGAGATGGTTAGGATACTCACAAATATGACACCATCTGTGTGTCACTCATACCCTCAGACTATGTCTACTCGTATCAATCGGTCTCATTCTCTCACCATCGTCCTCATTGCTATCAGAGCCCCACAGTAAAAAATTGGTAGTGGTCATTAACAAATGAATTGGTCGCGGTGATTGACTCCCCTGGGTGGACTATATCAAGTTATTTTTCACCAGTCGTGGTGCTTGGAGTTTTGTTTTGACCACCGCTTATTTTTTTGTATGCTTATATTTTTCATAAAGACTGATGATGTAGATCTTTTGGCAATATGATGACACTGAATTTGTTCCACTACAAAGGCTAGAAGCAAAGTTCTTCCCTCCACTTCTCCATATTTCTTCTACATCCCTTTCCTCTCACCCCTAATCTTCTGTTTCACCTAGGCATTCTCCCCCTTCCAATTATCCTCTCCATTTCTCAACTTTTTCGATCGTTGATTGTCTTCCTTCATCACCTCATCAACACTCAAGGTGGCATCTCTCACTTCTACTAATTTTTCTTCTACCCCTTCAAAATTTCATCCGTCTACTATCTTTGAAGTGGCGTCACTTACACCACCAAAAAGTGGGGTAAATGTATACACCTATAATTATGCCTGAGAAATTTAAATAATTAAATTGCATTAATCATCTCCTTTCCTACAAATGGGTGACATATTGTCAAAAGAACTCATCCTCTCTCTTATCGTCATTAATTAATTACACTACGCTAATTAAGTAAGTCACCTATCCAAATACCCTAATTAAAGACCTTCCATTAATAAATCCTTCTTTCTATCTAGACTAAATAATTATTATTAATTAATTAGCTTCCCCTTTCATTAAAATAATAAATAAATATTTAATTGATTTAATCCTCTTCTATGGTCCAAATCATGCTAATACTCCTCTAAAAAGCTTTTATAATCTTGCACATCTATTAATTAATAATCTTGATCAATTAATAAATCCCCTTAATTCACAAGAGTCACTAAAGGACAAGCTAAACTCTCCTAAAGTTAACTTAATCCTATCTAAACCCCCCTTATCCACAACTAACTCCACGTCTCTATTATCCCACATGCAAAGGCATGTAATGATTCCTTTGTCCATTGGGCTATATAAAGAGAAAATAGACTATAAGCTTTTTGTTATTCTTGAGAAATTCACACATACACCTAATTCCTTGAGAAGAAAAAAGAAAAGCACATAGCAAATAGACTATAAGATTTTTGTTATTCTTGAGAAATTCACCATTTGAAGAGCTAAGGCTTCTTTCTTGCATTTTATAGCCAATTGCTTGGGTCATATGGGAATAGTCAAAGGGGTCTTGTAGCCAAGATTTCATGAGCTCCCATTCCTAGGTTCTTGAAGATCAAAACAATCAATTTGATTTCCATGGAGTCTACATAGGTCCATTTTATTTTTTTGGTAATCTAGGGAAGTAGCTCAGTTTTCAATACTTTATGTTAATTTGATCTTAGTCCAAAGTTAATGCATTATCATTAGTATTGATCTTGCTTATCTCTCATCTTGATGGTGCCTAAATTTTGAATTAGCTTTGTTATAGACTGTTTAGGTGGTAGTTCTCATTCATCTAACTTAGCTTAAGAAAAAATACATGCAAGCAATATGGAATGTTCTTATGAAAAGAAACATTTGGAGAAAGGTTGACAGACTCATCAGATTGCATAAGTTTTAACATTTTGGCCATGGGTGGGCACACCAATTCTACTTGAGACAAGAGGGTCTTTGCCAGGTGTATCTTTCTTTGGAGTCTATTTTGGGACATGGGTGAGAACTAGGGTCTTTGGTTTAGCTTGAGGCCCTGCCCCTTTGACAACTTTACTTCTTGTGTTATACTCTTTTTCTTGGGCCACAACATCATTATTAGCAGCTGTCTATCCTCTTCTGATGGGATTCCTCCATCATACTTCTTAATCATTAGAGATCTTAAGTACTCAAAACAATTATTGGGAAGTTCAAATGCTTGTACCATATCTATTTCTAAAGCATGAGAGGGAGGAAGAAGAGGTACCCGGCGAATTCATTCCTAAAAACTTGTAGCAGTTCTTGCACTTATTATCTCAGTTGAAATTGTTCCTTGCTATGAGATTATAGAGTAGTCCACCATGCATGAATCATGATCAGTTTTGTCATCGTCATCATCTTCTTCAACTTGCTGAACTACTTCACATGGAAGGTGGGGTAAGAAGGATTTGTCACACTAATCCATTTGATTTGTCTCTTCAACAACAACTCTGGCATTTAGAGGATCAAGAACTAATCTATTCTCCCTAGCTTAGGGTTTTCTAGCCCCCATGGGCCCTTAACCTTTTTCATCAGACCTCTGATCATTTCTATGATGATTCACAAGTCTTTCTTGTCTTTGTTGCCTATGTTGACCCTGAGGACCTTGTCCAATTCATTTTTTTGCACTGGCCATCTTGTAAGATATTTCTTTGACAGCCGTTGTCCAACTACTTTGATGTTGTTCTCAATTTGTAGAGACATGGTAAAGGCATGCCTCAAAGTCCCAGGGGTATTCTCCCTCAAATAGGAAGCAACTTTCTTATCAAATGAATCTAAATACTTTATCATAAATGATTCATCACATGGCCTCAAATTAACAAGTAGTCTTCTCAATGTTTTGTTAAATCTAGTATTGAAATCATGCACTGATTTATTAGGATTCTTGTTTATATTTTCAAACTCTGATAAAAGAAACCTAGGGTCATGTTTATCACCTTAATGCATTCTAAAGGAATTCTTCATCTCTGTCCAGGAGTTAATGGAATTATCTCGCAAATATTTTTACCAATCCCTTGAATTCTCTTCTAGAGTATGAATAAATAATTTAATGTATACATCTTCATACTCTATTTAGAAATCCTCCATCATATTGACAAAGAGTTTCAAGTGTTGATCACTAGCTATTGCATTATTTCCTTGAAACTTGGGAAATTTTTTTATTACATCCCATGGCACAACATTTGGATAGCCAAACATACCTCTAAAACTGATGAGACCAAAAGTATTAATGAAAAATGAAGGTCTAGGTGGAGGCTGAGCCATATTATTCTGAGGAGGTGATCTTATAGGAGAAACTGAGTGATGAAGAGTGAGAGGTTTATGTGCTACATGGATATAATTTTAAGAGTGATTTCCCTCTAAAGGTTATGTCTCTTGAAAAACTCTATTATATTTTGAAAATACAGGGGCATATCGAGAAGAAAATGTTTCAAATACAGATAATGGACCAGGGTGAGAGGACCCTTAGTGTAACCTCCGTTTGATGAAGGAGATGGATATATCCTTCCTTTGCAAAAATTCTATGAACGGAAACTTGGGAAAATACAGTCAATGCTCCATGATTTAACTCTTAAGAGTTGTCACTTCTATAGGATGGAGATAGTTTCAACACAAGGCTAAGGTTACTAAATATATTAAGAAATCCTAATTGTTCTACATATTTTTGCAAGTAGATTTTGTTCCGTTTTTGATACACAGGAAAAACATGGGTAGTTCAAGGTGGATCAATGGTTTTTAAATGATTTTGGTGGGATATGAAGTAGGATAAAGTTGATTATACCTGATTTTTGAAGGGACTACAAAACAATGAAAAACTTCACAACATAAAACTTCAGAATAGTCAAGATGTTCCTTCAACCGAAAGGTGTGCTTTAATGGAGGACCAAATCAGCGCATTTTCACATAATTTTTGTGACTCCAACACGAAGGATCGAATTGAAAGACTCAATTAAACACTAAAGTTTTTGATTAATCATCCCTAAGGTACACCTAAAGACTTATAGACAATATTTATCAACAAATGATAGTGAATTGATTTTAAATTTGTTTATCTCATCCAAGATGAAGGATCTCCTTGAAATGAAATTGTAAATACCATTAGAGTGTCATAGGGATGTGATCCTGTGTGATTTAACAAAACTTTTAGTGTAATATTACAATAAGAATGAAAGAAAGTATTTGGAGACATTCTGAAACAAAGCATTCACAAAATTTCTAGAGATTAGACACAACTTAATTCCAAAATTGCTTAAGATTCATCAGCAGGGGAAAGCTTCCAGAAAAATCTCAGTGCTTTTCAATGGCTATACATCTACAACCAACTTGACATGACAAAAAATCTAACACAGAAGAAAATAACAGGTTATCTCGACTTTGGTCTCTCGGCAAGATGAATTTCTCAAAAAATTTCTCAAGAATTCAAACTCTGACCATTTGCAAGAGTATTCTCATTGCATTTATAAATTTTTTCCCACTCAATTTTCCCACCAAAAGAGAAGAATATTGGAGGGACCTTTGCTTGAAACCAATGTGTTTCAGACAGTGACGTTTAACAAATTCAGATCCGAAATCTACCAGGTGGACCAATTGTGAACTGATCAATTTTCTTGGGCCCTCGACTAATGACTAGGATGCCATGCCACAACTTTTAGGGAGTCCCTTTAATCATTCTTATTCTATCACATGAGAAATCCCCTTTTTAATCATTTTTCGGAGCATTTGCATAGCTGGACTTGACGGGTCATCCCTTTTTTCTCTCGAGGCAATGCCCTTTTCACATTTTACACTTGCACTTTCATCATTTCATCCTTTTCCCCTCCTTTTCCACTACAATTCTACCCCACATCCTTCTCCTCTGGTAATTGCCATTTTTTCGAGTGCCTGAGTAATTTCCTCTTCAACATATCAACATCAACAATCCTTGGACTCACAATTTAAGTTTTTGAATCCATTTCAATGGAGCCTTACCGACAAAGAAGAATTTTTTTTTAATCAAATAATGATGAAAAATAGTGCGTATTTGCATCTCCAAGAGTTTTGGAGAAAAAATTGCTAAAAAACAGGTGAAATACACAACAACCATTGATCCTACCCCTTTTCCACTTTATATCGTAGCCATCCACGTGTTTCGTTGGCGCAAATGCAAAGGAGAAGCACAGAGGCAAGTATCAAATAAGTGTGAGCCTTCCATGTACCCTGGGCGAAGAAAAATGCCTTTTGGCCTTTGAAAAGTCTCAGTGAGAAAAGGAGCCAGCTGGAGCCTCCACATGTCTCAATGGCACATTTTGAGATGGTCCCCAAAAGTAGAAACCCCAAACAAGCACAAGCTCAACAAGTGTCTTAGTTCAGCAGAGTCTGTTAAAATGTTGAAGGTTTAGTGGAAGGTGCCATGTGTCTAAGGTCGCAAAAAATCTCCTTCAGCCGTCGAAAAGTCCAAGCAAAAAGGCAGAGTGAGCGGAAGCCTCCAAGTGTTCTCCTGACATAACTCCAATGCCAAACCAAAAGGTGAATTTTCAAACAAGCTTCGTTCCTCCACGTGCACAAGTTTTGGGTTGATGTGAGCCACATAATTTTTAGAGTGCCCCATCGAGCCGCATCCAACCAAAAAATTCCACGTTTCCACTGATGTAGAGATGTAAATTTGATAGGAAAAACACACCCATCAAACCGTAACAATGTAGGAAAACCACCATTTGAGCCCGGAGATGAATTTTTCTTCAAGGACAGAGAATATGAAAATGTTATAAGATTCAAACATGATCCTTCGAGCTATATCCAATTACAATTCCTCGAGTATTTGGGACAAAAATGAGAGAGACAATAATACGTGACTGTGGAAAATAGAAAGAAAGGAGCAACCCAAGTTTTACTCCCAATTTAAAGACTCCCTCATATGGACAGAGAAACGAAAAACAAATTCTTGACCTTTAAGTGATCCTCGACTAATGGAAGGGACTGATCATGGCAGCCAAATGGAGGACAAAGTCTTCAAGCGGCAACACAGGGAGATAGAAAACATGACAGAGGCCACAAACTAAGGAAATTCAATGACAGACGGGGTGAGACTAATTTGAGCACCAACAAGATGCCACATCACTCATCGTCAACTCCACCTCACAAGTCAAACTTCAACTTGAATGCACAATAAATTTGTGGTTGAGAGGAATGACAAATGTCTTACACACACAATTTAAACCCAAACCCCCCTATGGACAAATTTTAAAACCCATGTAAGAGAAGTGTAATTAATGACACTTTTTGTCTTACAAAACACTTAATGGGGTTTATTTTTGAGCCCCCAATCCATAGCTAGGCTTGGTATAAGAAATTAAGAGGTGTGGGACAATCTTTGCTTGTCCCACAAGCCTCCAAAATTGGCCCTTAAGGCCAAATCCTAATTTCCAAGGTAAGATAAAGTGTACAACACTCAAGCTACTTACACTCAACTTAAAAATGCATAGACCAAAGTACCAGTCAATCTAATAAATGACTTCTTTTGGTCAAATCTATTACTAGTTTAGTAACTTGATTAATTTACTAAATTAGACACAAATAAATTAATGATAAAAAGAGAATTACATCTCAATTAAAACAAAATAATCTAAAATTAAATAAAATAAAGGAAAATAATAACACACAAACCCTTGGTCACAATTGGAGGTCATCCCCCCATGGGGACCTCCTAACAACAAAAAAAACAAACAACATTCCACAAGTTACCATGGTGGCCATGGTTGTATCCACCCAGTATTCGTCTATGGTTGGTCTCCAATCACCCTTTGATTTGTTGTGATATAATTACCTGCAAAAATCACACTAAACCTCCTTCCCTCATGGTCGTATCAAAACATCCAAGATAAGATATACACATACAAACTAATAATCATCAAATTGAATTGAATCATCCAGACCAACAATGTTATTATTTAAATATTCTAACAACATCTCAATTCTATAATTCATCAATACCAATAACATCACAAGATTAGTTCAACTGCTAAATACTACTCAATATGATGAGAATGCGGAATGTCATAAATATATAAATATGTCCACAACACATCATCATCAATATAAATTATCTCTCTAAAAATCCAACAAATCATACTATGAATTGAAATCCATCACAAGTCAAAGTATCTCTATCGTCTAACATCATGCTAAGCCAAAATGATACAATAATATCCATGTATATAGTCAACATTTATCGAAATTAAAATATAATAAGTGTCAAAGGGAAGTGGGTAGTACAATATTGTTGGGCTTCACACCAAAAGAAGTGCCCCCTTATCGTCAACCTTCTTCCTTCCTCTGCAGATAACAAACAAAAAGGCATTAGACTGTAGATCCCTTTCGCCCTATTAGAGACCATTGAACCTGCGTCAGTACAAATATAGACCCATCTAAAGTGATTTGTATAACGGAAAATTAGGGATATTAGGATATAGATTTATCTCGTTCGCAAGGATGATTTAACCCATATGATAATGATTTTAGAAGGATATTGTTTGAGCTCTGTGTATCATCGTCCCCTGCCACTGCCACATCTTGCCATGGCTACTACGATCCAATAACGGAAAACTCTACAACGTTAACTTGGGTTTTGAAACTGGTTAATGCATTTGTACCTCAAATAATGCTCATGTATTATTATGCAAGGAAAATACATGTTTGCGGCTCCTTAGAATGAGTCACTCTCCATCTGTTACTAGTACACCCCCCCGCCCCCCCACCACCCCCCATTCTGACAAAGATGGAAATAAAAAAGTAGAAGGGACGTTGACAATGGAATTACCTTGCGTGAAATGTGGGGGCACTACACTAAATTTTTCCATTCGGGATGGAGGAAAGGTTGGTGGCCAACAAAGGGATGGGGGCACTACACCAACCTTTTCGTTAAAAAACCAATCATTCTCAATTATGCCTAGGGCCAATCACCTTCTATCATGGATATGATGAGTTGACATGAGATATTGAGTCCCATCGACATATCCATATCTCTAAAGTATACTATGACATGCACGGATGAATTCCCCCAAAATAGTTGTGTTGTCTAACTATACACAAAACATAAGATTTGACATTTTAAAAAGAGAATATTAACATCAGGGGTATTGATTGATATGGGTTTGTTTTCTAAGATATCTCAAAAGTATGTTTCCTCAATGATATGCACACCATATCCCCTTTCTCCTTCAACTGATTATCAAAAAGAGCATGTGGTTCATATGTCTCTTGTCAAAAGAAAAAAGAGGATTTTGTATATACTCTCCCTACACTTTCCCCATCACTGGACTTCTCCTATTTCAATCGCTTTCTTTGTTACCTCTCTTCCCCTGCAATCTTTCACACTTTAAAGTTTAACTTCTTCAACACACCCCTTTTGGCATCTTTATTACACTTATCATGTATGATTACTAGTTATGTACAGGGAAAACGCTTTATGCTATTGACTACAAGAATTAAAACTAACCTGTAGCAACCCTTTATAAACATGTCAATGAAACCCTAATTAATCCCAATGAAACTGCACGTGCCAATTGTTTGTTGAATCACATCAAAAACTTTACACATATATGGTATGCCACGGTGTATGATGGTGAATAAGAACGTGCGGCTGTTGTTGATGTAAGCGTCTGATATGTATACATTGATGTAGTCAAAATTCGATTTCTAATAAAATTCTCATGATGAAAAATTAGGTCGCTTTGAAAAGAGGAGGCGAATCCGAAAAAGGCGGCGCCGTGTCCTATTGCAATAAGAAGTTTAGATGATGCCGACATTTCAGGAGTCGGTAGGAAAGAGAAATCGGTTACTGTTGTAATTGCGGCCGAAACGTGTCTAATATAAATTAAAATCAATGCATTGTTGGTAATGTTAAATACCACTTTTAAATAGCTATCCAAAAGATTAGGCGGTAAAAGTTAGCTGTGTCTAATCTCCACCCAAAATGTACCTATGGATGGGTGTGTGATCCATCAAAACACATTATATTTTGTATGTATATGTCTAGGTGGATTCTAGGCGTCACTGGTCACATTAGTGGTGTGTTGTGTTTTTCAACAAAATGAAATTAAATCATGTTCAAGTCGACAACAGGCGGTAGATGGATTTACGAGAACTATGCGCTGTGACCAAGCAGGTCATTGGTTTGATCTCGGCTGCTCCCAAATAAAACTAAGTATGAAACCGAATGACACATGACACAGCATGACCTCATGGGTCGTATGAGTAAAAATGATCGTTAAATGGATAGACAGCGATATATTGTCCAACACAATTACTTTTGCGTAACGCTGAAATCATTGTCTTTAATTAGATATGAATGAAGAATTTCTTTTGCTGCGTGGTATAATTCAATGTGATATGATTTTCATTAGTGACATCGTATGTCTCTAATACAAGCTTTTCAAAGGCAAAGACTCTCGAATTACATTTAATTTGTATGAATATAACGGTTCAATTCTAAAAACACTTGGCATGTCAACAGTGAAAACATATTAAGATTCACTTTTGACTGTACAATCCGGCATTGTGTTTACATCCTTTTGGCATTCTATTTGCTTGAAACACGTTTTGTATAATGCAATAGTTGTGATTCTGACTTCTGAGCGTCTTTATTTTCCGAATATCCTTTAAAATTGACATGGTCACAAGTTGTGATAATAAAAATAAAGTGGTATGAGGAAGAGCCTTCTAATGGACAAATAATGTACCTAATTTCAATCATGTGTTGTTCTCTACCACGTCTTTTTATTGTTATCGACGAATAACCCCTAGATGCCTATCATGTGTAATCTCACTTATCTACAATTAAAAGTGACAGTTATGTCAATATAAACTATTTGAAGAATATTTTTCATTAATATAAATTTCATCAAATCCTTACGGATACAATGTACTGATATATTTCACGGACTTTGTTTTATAGAAGGTAACTAATTATCCAAGGAAGTTAGAATGCCTTTATATATGTGAGAACACATCCAGTTATTTATACGTAAGACAAATCTTTGTAATGCTATAGAAATTTTGAATAGGAATATTATTTTGCTTATACATAGCTTGTGTGTGTGTTTGTCATTTCATCTATACAACAATATGTTTTATTCTTACATTTTCTCTTAGCATGTACTCTTAAGTTTATGGTTCCAATTCAAAACCTTAAAATTTGTATATGATCTTGGTTGATTATATATATATACAATTCCATTTTCAGAGTAATTTGAAATTGTAAACGTGATAAGCATTATTAACCATTACTTATCCCCTAATCACAATGGGAAGAACTATGACTAATTAACGATCAAAAGAAAGACAATTTTATGTTTATATGATAAGTAGGAGTTGGTCAAGAATGTTTTCACATAATAAAGGAATCGTGTGGCCCTTAGAGTATGAACACAAGAAAAGAAGGATATGCTAAATGATAACTAAAGGAAGCAATGAACTCCCTATTTTTTATTCAATGGGTACTTGAATAATCCAACTTTATGTGAGTTGGCGTATGAACAAGATCCAAGAATTTGTGGGAGAAATTTCAAAACAATTATCAAGTCACTGTTATCAAAAAATTTAGAAAACGTCAAATTCATAGAAGAGATTTAGAAAACATATTTTTATAAAGGACTCAAATTTATTAGGTTTGTCTATATCCATGTAATCTTTGTTGTAAATCATATTAGGGATCATGCACAATACATAAGAGGATCAAACAATTACAGAGAAATTTATTTTGATGTTACTTACTAAGTTTTATTACAAGGTTTTTGCAACTAAACATTCAAATGATTTATACCACTTATTTCTAAATGAGTTAATCAAATCCTTTAAATCTTATGATAAATTATTGAATAGATCATGCATAATTCATATCTTCAACATGCTTTCAAATCACAAGTTTCATTGAGAAGAACTAGTGAAATTGGAAGATCAAGCTAAACTGTATGGATTGAGTGAGAGATTTTCAAAGAGGGGTGGAAGAGACATTCGACACAACTTACGTAAAAGGAATTTTAAATACAATTTTCTACACTGCCAATGTGATACAATGTGGACAATATTTCAACTCATACAACTATGTACCAATTGCTCTCAATGCAAAGTGAGCCCATACTTACCTTGAAAATACATGAGAAGAGTTAAAATAATTCCTTTTAGTTGATGTTTCCAACCTCTTTAACATGTTCTATCTCCTTTTTATCTACCAAAACCTGTCAAACAACGTATAGAATTGATTGGTTAAAACCTAGATTCATTATGGAATTACACTTCTCAAGCATATAACGACTAATTAATAATAGGATATAATCATGAAGTTATTATGCAGTGGTTCTATATTGTTCTTACAGTCAAGAACTTAGTTCTTTCCCACTAGCACCTAGATACTAATTCTCTCACACTTACATCCATGTTCTTTAATAACTCCACATCTATCAACTTGAGTATCTTCTCTTTTCTTATGCCTCCTCAGATTGTTTCTTGGACTCATCTCACTTTTTTTGCTAAGTCTATTTTCTTAGTTTGAAATTATTGTCATCTCACTTTGAATGCTTCCTAGAAATTCAAACTATCCATCATTTATCCTCTTGTTGTTTACATTGTACTTTCATTTAGTGATTTCTTTCTAACTCTTCTTAGAGTCTACTTGTAATGCTGACATTTTCAACACCAAAATAACACGGTAAAATCATCAGAATATTCTTTTAGTGTACTTTAATTGCACACTACACAACACCACATGGGATCCAAATAAAGAAACTCGACATCACATAGGACACTTACATAAACATGAACCCACTCATACAATATGATAACATAGGGTACACTTCAATGTCTTACTCAAACGATGTAAACCAAGAAAATGACCCAATTATAGTAAGAAGCACATGATAGGCATACTCAATGATATGGCCTTTTCATGGCTTACATATTCATTACATTTAGGTTTCCATTGTAAGACATTATAGTTTTAACCAGAATTAAACAAATAAGGTTTAAAATTTCCTATTTTCCAAACTTCAATTACTTTATTTTGTAGACCATTAGTATTTAACAAAGAATGTGTGGTGGGTTTCTTTCTCTAATTCCATTTTTTATACATATCTCATTTGTTAAATAAACTCATTTTAAACAACTATGAGTCTCCTAATATTCAATTCTTATGTTAATGGTTTATTTCTCAAAAATTGTTTAGTTGTCTATAATTGTCTAAAGAACTCATAACATGGTAGCCTTTGTTCCTTTACAACTAGGTTGCATGTTTTTGTTTGGAATTTCACTAATAGTGTTTTACTAACAATTCTATTGTTTCTATTGTGGAAATAACTTTATATAGCTTGATTGCGATTAGAAACATATATCACCTTCTAATATTTGACTTAAGGATTTGTTTGAAAGAGTCTTGTTTACTTGGTTTGGAAAAATACTTCCGTTACAAGGAAGAAAAATTCACATGAATAAAAAGGAATGTTTTTAGATCCATAGAAAACCTATCCTGAGTTCATTTCAAAGAATTGTTTGATACTAATAATACACTCTTTTCATCTTCAAGATATTACAACCAAATATGTAGGTTAACTAATTGAGTTGTTTTATTCTTGATTCGAAATCAGTTGATCTAATTAGAAATTCATATTTTCACAATTCTATTGCTCATGTAAGGTTACATTACACCTGTGTTTCCCATTATAGATATTTTTCTTTGAATTCAAGTGACAAGTTTTACATTTCAAACTACTTTTAATTCATCATCTTAAGGATTAACTCTCAATAGCAATAGATTAATTACATTTTTTGACCATAAATTCTACTTCATATGTGATCCTAGGTTTATTATATTCCTATCTATGCCAAGGGTTATACTAACCTTTATAAGTCCAACTAGAGTGTAATTTCCTTAAATCACAAGACATTGGCTACAGTTGAAGTTATCGCATTCTTAAGGATACATTTTATTATTTCATTGGCATCGTTGTTTAACCCACATTTATGAAAACAAAGCATGTGATCATGCATCAGATTTGGTTTTTCAATTTATTATGTTGTTTTATTAGTCATGGATCTCTATTGTATTACATTCATTTTATGATCACATTTGACTTTTTACTTGGTTTTGACATCATTTAATGGCATACCATTTATTTGTAGTAGTCATTACTTAGTTTAATATTATGTACCCTTTTACTAAATACATTTACGTAGTTACTTTGGTCTATTATTAACATCATTTTGGAAAAAATGTAATTACTATAACACTTACGTAATACTTAGGGATTTAAGACTACAAGTGTAGACACTTAAAATTGGTTATCCAATTTAGTGTCCCTCACATTCGTTTACCTGCTTAGGTAACCTGGGGCACGTTCGCGTCACCAACTATCCCCTTGGGATAGTTTTCCAATTTGTGATTTAATCACTTACTCTAAATTTAATTCATCACATCACATCTTACCCATGAGTAATTAAATATTAAATATTTAATTACGCTTCTTCCCATGCATCTTAATCACTTATCTACCCCAAATTTATTCTATCTATGCATCGCATCCATTTTTAATCTTCCCTAAGCGGGATATTTCCCGTGGTCGGGATAAGTCTTGTCTTTCTCGAATCGATCAATTTGGCCATCTCGGGAGTCTTTTCCGCGATCGGCGCCGACCCATATGGTCGGCGCCGATTTTATAGGAGCGGCGCCGATTATAAAAGCAGGTCCATAGCTCAGTTCGAAGGACCGAAAAAAGAGACTAACGAGCGAAAGAAAGCACTTACGCACGAACAGAGAGCGAGAAAGATACAGGTTGCAAGAAGGAGAGATCTTTTTTAGCATCAATTGTCTCAGCTTAGGGCAGATCCTGTCCTAATCAATCCCTGAGAGGAGCACCGTTACTCTGCCCGTATCATATCAACATCATACACCACCATCTATCATCTGGTGACTCTGTTCCAGCGTCTCTCCATCTTCGGCACATCCTGCAGACTACATTCACCTTCCAATCCCCGAATCTCATCGCACAGTCCCTGATTGGTCAGTCTGCCTTCAGTTGACACTGATCTTATCCAGTCGACGCCGATCAGTCCCAGTCGACGCCGATCGCATCAGTCGCCGCCGATTATACCCAGTCGACGCCGATTTCACTGCAGACAGATAAAAGGTCACAGGTAACATAAATCCAGCATTATTTCACAGTTCCCTGTTTTCTGTACTTTCTGTCTGCTGTTCAGTTTCTGTTTTATTACTGCAATCAAGAAAATCTAGTCTTTATTTACATCTTTTATCATGTATGCTTCTTTTCTTTATTGAAAACGTGGACTGACATCCGCCAAGGAAGCTTATCGCTTCCCGGACCCGCTTCTCGGGCAGTCCACCCAAATATCTTCTAACGCCATCTTTTTCTGTCAAGCACCGGTGTTTTGCAGGTTACTCGGATCTATTGTGCAGATTGCTTGTGTGCGCCCGTCTTGTCTACATCGGCTTCCTCATCCGTCTACATCTTCATCAGGTATCGATTTCATTGGAGTTTTTCAGGGTTTTTGTGTTTAGTTTGGTGCATTAACTTGGACAGGTAACAAGCGCAAAATTCTTGATCTACATTCTGGCACGCCCGGTGGGACCTAACCAAAGTCCCTTATTGGTAAGTTCATTCCTTTTTTAGTTTTGAACTTTGTTCCTTTTCTTCACTGATTCCTATCAGTCCTATTTGAGCATTTCTGCTCATCATATCAATCTTGCTTTTTTAGGCGAAAGCATTATCTTGAAATTTTTCTATTTCCTTAAAATAGAAATTTTTCGTTTCACCATTATCTAGATATATCTTTCCGGATCTTGTTTGTTGTTTGCTTAACCTCTTCTTGCGGAGCACTTTGCTTGTTCGTGGGATTGTTCGAGGGGAAGAGCTCAACAACGCGCTTTTTGAAGTCCACACACCTTGGAGAGCTAAATCTACAGGTATTCCTCTTTTACGGTGTTTTCTCCTTCTTTAGGATTTCTTTGTTGGTTGTCTATCACATCCAAACACTTCAATTTTTGGTGCTTAAAAGGAACTTAATCGCATTTGGGAAAGAATCTGTTTGACTTGTCTTCATCGAAATCAAACATTTCGTTTTAAGTGCTTAAAAAGAACCTTTTCTTTATCATTGCTGCATGCTTTTTCATCTAGTTTTAATTAGGTTGGAAAATTGATCAAAATCGGTAGTGACACTATTTGATTTTTATTTTTCACCCTTGCACACAAAGCCAAAATCACTAGGTATAAAGCATCTAAACAAAACTCCTTCCCTGGCCTCGCCTACTTGGAAGTGATATCCAAGAGGAAGAGCCTACGCGGTACTCAGGCCGCGCTATAAATTCACGGAAGATTTTGGTATATATTGGCAAAGCACCCGACTCCCTTATCGCAGCGGTGTGTGAAGTGCGGGGGTAGGCCCCTATATCAAGCCACGTACCGGTCTTTTACTGAAGTGCCTTCGGGACTCCTCACCAAACATTACCCAAACCATCCTTAGTTTGGCTATCTGAGTAGTTCCTGTTCTAAAAAGCCTTCCCTAACATTTTTCTTTTCTTAAAAGCATCAAAAGTTAAAGGAAGATAATCACTTGCGCTGCTTGAATTGTTTGTGCATTAGCTAGGACAATCTTCTTTCTTGCTTGCTTATGACGGTTATCACCCGGTCACAATCTAGGAAAATGGCCCAACAGGTTCCTTCTTCCTCCGAAATCACCACCAGCGTGGATGTTTCGGCACCTCCCCAATCTTCCTCGGGACCACTTCTAGTTGGTTCCCCATCTTGGTCGTATAATCCTTTCCATCAAGCCAAAACAATCCCATCACGTCCAGCTTCTCCTAGTCCATCAGAAATATCTTCTGACTCGGAGTCTATCCCTCGCGGGGATCCTGAATTTCAGGCTCTCCTTGATCGCAATCCGGTAGCCCTCATGGACTACCTAGTACACAAGTCCATTCGAATATCTGATCAAGGACCACCAATCCAACAAGTGTACGATTATCCTCGTGGTCCATCCCAGGCCTATGTAGAACAGTTTTCATCCTCTCTCCCGCCTCGAGCCACGGAAAAGGGGGAGGCTCTTGTGCCTCCTTTTTCTCTTCCACCAACCATGTTGACTAGTTCTCAAATTGCCTTACCTATTCCTAATACTGCAGTTACCTCAACTATTCCTCAACCTACCTTTGAGAGGTCTTCTGCCTTGGCGATAACGAGTGCGTCTGTGCACCCGCATATCGCTGTTAATTCATCTATGCCCTCTATTGTGTCTCAAGGTCAGTACCTCTTCATGAGCCAACCCCCTCCGGCTAGTCAGTTGGTTCCTACTTCTCGTCCTCCGGTCAATCTTTCTTCCAATATTCCAGCAACTGTGACCTTCGCCCATCCCCTAGTATCGGCACCCCTGGTACCAAATCCGGCGGTAGAAGGCCCCTTTCAGGTCTTGTTCCCCAACATGACCAATCAAGTCGGTACTCACGTTCCTCAATCTGTCCCTATCCAATCAACAAACATGGGAGTCCATCAATCACAGGCTCCATCCGTCTTCCAACCCTCATTTTCCCAATCCCTTATTATCTCACAGCCTGCCTATACGCAAGCTACCTCACAACAAATACCTCACCAGGCGTCACCCAAAACACCTGGTTATTCCTCTTACCATCCCACCAATCAACAGATCAATCCCCCATTGACACCTCAACAACATCCATCACTTGCTCCTTATGTAGGACATACCAATGTGCCTACTCCTCAATCTGATGTGGTTCAACTTCTCTTCAAGAAAATTGCAGACTTGGAAGCCTCCACCAAAGGAGCTCGTCCTTCATATTCCTTTGAAGAGGTGTGTAATGAACCCATTCACCCTTCAGTGGCTTTTAAGCCTTATCCTCCCCAATGGGAACTTCCAAAATTCTCAAAATTTCATAGTCGGGAAGACCCTCAACAACATCTGCGAGCATTCAAACATGCTTGCTACCTTATAGTCCAAGATCAGGAACTCATGCTCCGTACCTTTCCTATGTCTCTAGCAGGTCCCGCTTTGGACTGGTACAACAATATCCCTCAACATTCCTTATTTTCTTTCTCTCAATTGGCCCAGATGTTTGTTGAAAACTTTTCAATAAATATTGCGCATAAGATCTCAATTACAGATCTTTACAACATTCGCCAATTCGACGATGAGTCTATAGCAGACTTTGTCGCTCGTTGGAGAGGGATAATCAACCAATTGTCTTTCTCCCTTCCCCAATCCCAACAGATCGAGTTGTTCACCCGATCTTGTGCTAGTCACATTTCTTCCACGTTAAGGATCCAAACTTTTCATACCTTTGAAGAGGCCTTCACGATGGCACGTAAACTTGAATCTCGCGCCATTGAACAAGGGAAGTTAAAACTTCGCTCCAAATCTAAACCAGATTTCTCTCGATTCACCAAACCTAATTCTTCCCCCTCTAAAGACAAAAATCAAGGATCCACCAATGCCATCGTATTAAAAACATCACGAACTGACAATACCTCTAATCAAACACCACGAAGAGAACCCTCATCTTCTCGAAAAGGGGCTCCATCATCTCGATCCTTCACTCCATTGGGGGAATCATATGCCTCTATCTTAGAAAAAATGTTGGAAGTTCGCATGATCGAACTTCCACCCATTAGGGATATTGATGAAAGTCGAGAACGTCCTTTCTGGTATAGGGAAAATGATTTTTGTCATTATCACAGAACCAAAGGTCATGACATCGAACGATGTCAGACTTTCAAAAATCTTGTCCAAAAATTCATTGATAAGGGCGAGCTTATTTTGGATAACCCAAATGCTCCCCCAAATCAGGCACTCGATGTTTTTAAACAACCATTTCCCAATCATGCCCCAAATCATAATTCTTCAGAATCTCAAAAACCAAACACCCACACTATCAATTTCATCTCCACTGAAGAATCCATCTCTGAAACCACATCATCTGCAAACACATCAATCGAATCAGATCCTCCTTCCTCTTCATCAATCACGGGAGTTCCAATATCTTCAGATAACCCGTCTTTGAATATCCCCACATTACTAAGCACGGAGTCATCTCTCTCCGCTCCTTTGTCTGACCTTCCATCTATCCCTGAGACAGTGTCATCCTCATCTGTCTCATCATCAGACATTCTTTCAATGCTCGAGGCAATCACATCCCTTCGAGTTTCCACTACGGACACATCTACTTCCGTTGCTCCCATTCCCGCCGCAACTATGCCTTTGGTGAACGTACCCATAATTGTGCCGACTTCGACGGAAGTGTCTTCGATTTTGACCCTTCCTATCTCTTTTCCTACAGTAATTTCACCCATGATTACTGCATCAGAAGTTCCCCCTCCGCAAGGAACTCCTTCATCATCACCCCCTTCTCCCATCAACAATGTTACTCCCCCTATTAAGGAAAAATAAAAAGAAGTAACACCAACACCTGCACACTCGATTTCTCAACCTAAACCACGACAACCAAAATCTAACACTACACCATCAGTACCTCCCCACTTGCTTCCTCCGAAAAGGTTACAATCACCTTATGCCGTGGAAGTTGTCACCATCCCTGAAAAGGGAAAACCCATATTTCGAACCATCAAAACTCTTGGTGCTCTTCCACAAAAATCTCTCTCTACGCCTCATAAACGATTGGATTTGTCCGCTGAAAAGGCGTCTTCTTCTACACACCCATCAAAGCCATCATCTCCTTCTACAACACATTCTTCATCAATAGACTTACCTACTAAACAGACGGCACCTCTTCTATCAAGATCCTCATCTTCGTTACCAAAAACCAAAGCACCCTATATTCCTCCTATTACACCTACCTTGGGAACTTCTTCCTCATCTAAATCAACATTATCTAAATCATCCGTAAATCCGACTAAGCAATCCCCTTTGTCTCCAAAGACCGCCAAATTAGTCACAACTCCATCATCCTCAAAATCTATCTTAGGGGCTCCCCCTCCTCCAAGATCAATCATGTCTCATTTACTCCCATCCCAAGCACCCAAGACTGTTCCTCCAAATGTCCAAACAAATAAGAGGATCCCTAAAAAGACTGTTAAACCCAACATGCAAGTTCTTTTACCTCGGCAGTCAGGTTAATGCAAAAGAACCATCTTCATCATCTCCATCCTCATCTTCGTCTACCGGATTTTACACCGAAATCCTTCATCAACTTATCCAATCTTCATCTATAACCCTTCCTCCGATCAAACCTTATAACCCCAAAGGAGCGAAACCTGCCTGGTTTAACTCTGATTTGATTTGTGCTTACCACCGTACCCCGGGTCATGGTACTGAGGGATGTAAAGCTCTCCAAGCCGTTATCAAGAACCTTCTGGAAGAAAGTGACCTTTTGCTGGAGGAGGAGGAACAAGTACCTCCTGTCACCTTAGCCTCATCCGAACCTCAACCATCCACTCAAACCTCTAGTGGTTCCACTCCACTTGATCTTCCACCTTCTCAAATTGACACAATCCACATCGCCACTAGAACCACACATTATCATAACCCATCTTCATCTTCAGCATCTCGCCCACGGGTGGTCATTTCTGCAGCCCCTGAAGGCGTTTCTCCTTCCTCATCGGCCCCACGACCCAAGGTATCCATTCGTGCTGCACCTCGGGCTCAAGTTCCCGTATCTGTTGAGGAAAGTGTCATGAAACAACTCACCCAGGCTCCGGTCAAAATGTCTCTTTTTGACCTCATCCAATCCTCTCCGCAACATCGCCAGGCTCTAATCGATAATCTGCGTCGCATCGCAGTAAATTCCGATGAGCCCCAGCCCTTCGAGTGGGTTGTTGGATTGAATGGTCCATCGACCGCCATTTCTTTTGAGGATTCAGAAATTCCTCATCTTTCTTCAGAGGATTTGGAGGCTCCCCTCTTCATCACAGTCCAAATCAATAACACTACCTTAAAACGTGTTATGATCGATAGTGGAGCGGCTCTCAACGTCATCTCCTCGCACACGTTCGAACAACTTAAGTTACCCAAGAATGTGGTGTCACCTCCGCCTTTCGCCCTTCGATCATTTAACGATCAGCTAGCAGTCACTCTGGGAACTGTGGTCTTACCCATCCGAGTAGGTAAGAAGCTGCTCCATGAACTCTTCTATATTGTCGAAGGAAAATTCCACTATAACATGATCCTCGGACGCTCCTGGATTCGCGCAATGCATTGTGTCCCATCCACCCTCCATCGATGCCTAAAATATCAATATGAGGGAAAAATATATACTCATCCAGGAGATCCTTTTCCTTCTGCACAATGCGACATGACCACAAGGTCTGCCCCTTTAAAAGAAAATACATCTTCTCCAGATGAGGCCTCATCTTCTTCCATACCTGCAACCAAACTACCGGATTTACAAAATCTGGAAGAGACATTGCAGCGTTTCTCACTAGGGGAGCTTCCTCTCTTATCTTTCGATGCCCATCTCAAACCTAATGAGTATGGTAGACCAGACAAGCAACCTGAATATCAACCAGGTCTCGGTCGCATCGTCACCATTGGTCTGCCCAATCAACAGACCAATTTCATCTACGGTGGTCTTGACACGCCTCATCTATCGCCCCGGATTCTCCTCCCAGAGACCAAACCCTACTTAACAGGGTTTGATTATCTACAGAATCCCACGTTTGCAAAAACTTATCTATATCGCTGCGCGTGGAAAGGTTTTGGCCTGGGAAAATATGAACAAGGTATACATGACCTCAAATCCATTCCTACCCTCATGCCTCATCAAAAATTTGGGTTAGGATTTAAACCCCTTTCAGAGGCCACCGTCACTATTCTTGATGAGCCCATTCCTACTGAAGAACCATCTTCCCCCACTAAGTCGGAAGCATCGCTTGATGTGGATGATGACATTTCCATCCCACCTAAATTTTTTTTTTTTTTTGATCAATACCATTTCCTTAGGGCTGTTAGTCTATGAGGACTAACAATCGGTCCGCTTCTATACCATTAATCTTCCCTGAAATAGTTGGAGACGACTCTCCCACTATCAACACTATCCACTGTGCGGATGATGATTCTGTCCTCACCTATCTGGGGGCAGAGGATTCGTATCTTACCAAGACTATTCCTTCTGACACATCTACCCTTCTCAACGAGGCCACTATCGACCTTAATATAGGGACCTCTGAGGACCCTCGCATCATTAAGGTCGGCCAATCCCTTGATCCACAGGAATTAGGGGACTTTACCACTTTTCTTTCCAAACATCGTCAAGCCTTTGCTTGGTCATATGAGGATATGCCAGGGCTCGATCCTGATATTGTGGTCCACAATATCGTTACCCTTCCCAACATCAAACTAGTCAAGCAAAAATTGTGGAAAATACACCCTAGAGTAGCCCTTCTTGTTAAGACCAACTCGTAGATTTAACTGCGGGTCATGAGATGCTTTCTCTTATGGATGGTTTCTCTGGATATAATCAAATCCTCATCGCACCAGAAGACCAACATAAGACTTCCTTCATAACTCCTTGGGGGACCTTTTGCTATCGTGTCATGCCTTTTGGTCTTAAGAACGCAGGAGCAACCTATCAACGAGCAATGACCTACATCTTCCATGATCTCTTGCACAAAACTGTGGAAGATTATGTTGACGATCTCCTCGGCAAGTCCAAGCGTCGTCAGGATCATCTTTTCATCCTTGCACCTCTCTTTGAGAGGCTTATCCGCTTTTGTCTTCGTCTAAATCCAGCTAAGTGCGTATTTGGCGTTCTCACTGGTAAACTTTTAGGTTTTATCATTTCCATCAGGGGTATTGAAGTCGACCCCGCAAAAATAAAAGCCATCCTTGAGATGCCTCCCCCTTCTAACTTGAAGCAACTCCGCAGTCTCCAAGGACGTCTTCAATCAGTGCGTCGTTTTATCTCCCAATTGTCGGACCGTTGTCAACCTTTTCACCATCTCCTCCGTAAGAATGTTCATTTTGAATGGGATGAGCATTGCCAAAAGGCCTTTGATGATCTCAAAGCTTATCTTCTTTCTCCACCCGTGCTTACACCTCCACGCGAGGGGGAGCCTTTCTATCTTTATATCTCTGTGACTGACCATGCTCTGGGAGCCATGATCTCGCATCGGGACACTTGTGGTAAAGAACAAGCTGTCTATTACATCAGTCGCACCCTCCATGAGTATGAGACACGTTACTCCGAAGCTGAAAAACTATGTTGCGCTCTCTTCTTTGCAACTTCTAAGCTTCGTCATTATCTCCTTAATCACAAAACTTACATTGTCACAAGTGTCAATCCCCTCAAGACAATTCATGCAAAGCCTTATCACAATGATCGTATCACTCGTTGGCTCATGCTTATGACTGAATTTGACCTCGAGTTTATCCCGCAAAAGGCTATCAAGGGTCAGGTTATTGCAGATCAATTAGCTGATGCTCCTCTTCCGGACACTCAAGACCCCCTTGCTCAATTCCCCGATGAATATATCCAACAAATTGATTTTGGTCTATCTCCATTTAAAGTAAAGCTCTTCTTTGATGGATCCAAATGCCAGCAAGGGGGAGGTGCGGGTTTCGTGATGATTCCTCCTTGGGGTACGCCTATCCCAGTTGCACACAAATTAAACTTTGAGTGCACCAATAATGTGGCTGAGTATGAAGCTCTTGTCTTAGGTCTTCAAAATGCCATTAATCTCGGCGCTCGTCATATTGACATCTTCGGTGATTCTGAACTCATCGTTAATCAGGTCACGGGTGTCTATCAATGCAAGAATGATATCCTTCAAAAATATCGTGACATCGTTCTTGCTCAACTCCAATCTTTTGATAAGTTCACCATCCAAGCCATTCCTCGCACTGCAAATCGATTCGCGGATACCATGGCCTCATTAGCCTCACTTATCCCGCCTTTTACCGAAGACTCGCGTCTTTATGTGGCTGTGCAACGATTAGATCAACCATCTTATCTTGGGCAACTAACTTCAATCAATGCTGTCACAACCCATACCCAGGATGAGTGGTATCAACAGATTGTTGATTATCTATCTCATTCGATCCTTCCTCCAGATCTGACTTCCAATGGTAGAAGGTCTTTTGTCCAACGCACCAATCGCTATACTATCCTAGGCGGGATTCTTTACAAACGCGGCTTTGATGGTATTTTGCTTCGATGCCTCAAAACCCATGAATCATCTAAAGCCATCCAGGAGGTCCATGACGGTATCTGTGGTGGACATTTTAGTGGTTTAGCTGTAGCTAAGCGCATTTTACGTTTGGGGTATTATTGGCCTTCTCTTAATCGAGATTGTTGTGAATACACTAAGAAGTGCGTCAAGTGTCAGCAACATTCCAATCTCACGCACATCCCTAGTCAGGCTTTGCAACCTGCGGCGGATTTGTGGCCTTTTTCGCAGTGGGGTCTTGATCTTATTGGTCTCATCAATCCCCGTTCTTCACAGCGTCATCATTCTATCATTACTGCCACTGAGTACTTTACTAAGTGGGTAGAAGCTATCCCTCTTTCTTCAACAAAGGCTAAACCCATAGTTGATTTCGTCTATCAACACATCATTTGTCGCTTTGGCGTTCCACATAAGCTAATCACAGATAATGGTAAGTCTTTCAAGAACGCTGATTTGCAGAATCTCTGCAACGCTTTCAATATCAAACTCAGTTTTTCTTCTCCATACTATCCTCAAGCTAATGGTCAGGCTGAAGCGTCCAATAAAACTTTGCGTAGTATCCTCGCAAAGGTAACTAGTCGAGCTGGCAGGGATTGGCATTTACATATCCCTTTTGCTCTCTGGGCTTATCGGACTAGCATTCGTACTCCTACTGGTGCTACTCCCTTCTCTCTCGTCTATGGGTCTGAGGCTGTCCTTCCTTTGGAAGTCCAAATCCCATCTCTCCGTGTTTCTCTCAGAGAATTTGTCTCCGATGAGGATTATCGTCAAAATCGTCTAGCACAACTTGAATTATTAGATGAGCGGCGTCTTAACGCTCTTGAGCATCATCAGGTCTATCTTGAGCGTGTCAAACGTGCTTACAACAAGCACTTGCAACACCGTGACTTCAAAATTGGTGACCTTGTTCTTAAGGAAAATCAAAATGTCACTACACTCGAAAGAAGTCAACGTGGTAAGTTTGCTCCCAACTGGATGGGCCCCTACATTATCACTCATAAATATGGGTCTGGGGCTTATCGTTTATCTTCCATGGATGGTGTACCTGAGGCGGAACCTCTCAATGCCTTGCATCTACGGCCCTTCTATTGTTAAAATCTATCTTACACAAATCTAGTCGCAACTCAGATCTTCCATCCGTCCTAATAACCAGTCATCTACTTTTGTGGTGATTTGAAATCGTGTGGTTCTCCGCCTATTGCCTCGTCTACCTTAAATATGAGTATCGCGGCTCTACTCATTGCACGTTTCTTTTGGATATGTTCCTCCTCATGGTAGGAATACCTTAATCACCACTTCATCTGTCCCAAGTACTTATCTTAATTGGATCTACTCGGGGCATGAGTACATGTTCTTCTATGTTCTCTTCCCCTCCATCTGATCTATCTAGGTCTAAACTCAGCTTCTTCCAAAGAGTTTCAAAAAAAAAAAAAAAAAAAAAGAAGATGCTATCCAAAAGATAGACTGATCCCTTGAAGGACAGCTATCCATACATTATCAAGTGAATCAAAAAGAAAATAGACCATACCCTCGAAGGATGGCTATCATTAAAATTCAAAATACAGACCGCTCCCTTGAAGGACGGCTGTTTCTCAAAGAAATATTCAAGGCTTCTTGTAATCAATCAGCCTTCCAGTCAGTTTATACACTTTTTAGCATCACTGAAAGACTTCCCGCATCGATCAGTCTTTCCATATCAAGCAAACTTCCCGCATTGATCAGTTTGCTTTTCTGTCAAAGTCATGAAGCTGAGATTTAAGACCTTTTGTCGATCATATGGAGAATCCTATTTTCCTATCATGGACATGTATCCTGTCCCTTGTAAATTCCGACAAGATACTTACTTTTCTTTCCATTTCTATCCTAGATCTGGTTTGCGACTAGTTAGTGTCAGGTTTATTTTAATCTTATATAGGGCCTTGTATGCTTGGTCTTTCGGTTTCTTATCTGGATTTTATCTATGGTCGGTTGGAAGTCCGACTTATCATTTCCCTTCTTTTCCGAGTGTCTTCTCTTCTAAGTCACGGTTGTTTCCATTTACATCTTTGGCTCTTGCATCCTGTTAAATTGACATTTCACATGTTAATTCAATCACAATTTATCTTCTATCAAAATTCCTCTTATCTATCAAAACATCTATCTTTATTCATTTCTCATTAAAATTACATCTATCTATACATCAAACACATCTATCTATTTATCCATCAAAATATTTAAAATATGTACATCTAAGGTACATTATATCTAATCTATACATCAATCACATCCATCAATCTATCCACCAAAATGTACATCCAAGGTACATTATATCTATCCATATCTAATCCAAACATCAAACACATGTACATCCAAGTTACATCACATCCATCTATCAAAGTTATATCCACATCACATATATTTCTATCATCTATCAGTCTATATCTATCCAATCACATCTATTTTATCCACATATCAATCTATCTAATCACATCTATTTCTATCATCTATCAGTCTATACCTATCCAATCACATCTATTTTATCCTCTATCAGTCTATATCTATATCCATCTATCCATGTATATCCAAAATTAAAAGCATGAGTACAATTATATGACAAATAATGAATCTATATATACATATGTGTCTGTACAAAAATGGGTGGCTTTCAATCAAGCCATCTAAACAATGCCTTCCAATCGAGGCTACATCACTATACAGATACAAAATCTATCAAATCTCTATATAGTAAAATCTGAAGCGTGGAGGACACTATCCCCTCCACCCTCCTCTGCACCTGGCTGTCTCTCCTGGCCGCCGCCTATCGAGCTCGATGCACCTGCTGCTGGAGGTCTCGGCCCACCTCGATCTCTCCCAGTACTCCCTCCACCTGAGGCTCCGCTCGCCGTAGCCGTCGCTGCTCTCCTCCTCGCCCCGTATCGAGGCACATCTGGGGCATGCTGCGCTAGGGCATCCTCGTAGTATCTCACCTCAGCGAGGAGAGACTGGTACGTGCTCAGGCTCACAGTACCCGGTGCTCGTAACGATGCTGCTGGTGCTGCTGGGGCTGCTGGCGCTGCTGGTGGTGCCCCTCCTAGGGTCGTACCCTGTGTACCAGACTCTGATGTGGCACCTGTCTCCCCATACTTGGCCCTGAGGGCCTCCCTGTGCCGAAAGTAGCGGTCCCTCTGCTGGATCGCTGTATCTCGCTCCTGGCGAGCGGTGTCTCTCTCCACAATCAGGGCATCCCTCTCCTCCGTCAAAGCCCTGATCTCCTCCAGAGCTACCTGATGTGTCTGTGTGAGGGTGGCATGCTCTCCCTCTAATCTGTCCAGCGTAGCAGCTATGTCCTCCTCATCAGCATCTATAGAGGGCGGGAGATGTCGTGGAAGCTCTGTGTCGTACCATGCTGCGTAGCCCTCATCCACCCCCGCGTCATCATCACTGTCTGTGGAGGGTGGGGCCTCTCTCAATGGGTCTGCCGGGATCAAAATCGGCAAATCCGTCTCTCTGCTATCCCGCCTATATGGCGTGTAGGTGGCCGGCACTGTCTGTACTAGGCCGAACTGCCTCAATATCCGCATGAACGGGACCCGCTCCCACATATCTGGCCTCCGGCCCCTGACCACCCGGCTCCGTCTCAATGCTACCAAGTGCGCATCCTGACCGGCCCATGTCGGGAATGCCCGATATGGTCTCCAGATGACCTGATCTGGTGTAAGCGTCCTGAAACGCTCAGAGTACCACCCGGCTGGTCTACCTGTATCTCCTGCGGCCATGTCAGCCCGCCATCTCCGAAATCCATAATCAATCCCTCCCACTGCTGCTGGCATCCAAGGAAGCCCGGATGGCCTGATCACCGCTATGTGCTCATATGCCCAGCAATGGAGCACAAAACTGACGTCAATCCCTGTCCTCCGGCCAGTGGTGTACATCCATAGCTCATGGTAAATCTGAGCTATCAGGGCATCGGCGAAGGCAAAAACCTGTCTGTACTGCAAGATGTCGCACACACAGTCTAATAGTAACAATGGGAATCTCCCACCTCCTGAGTCTGGCAGGGCAAAATAGGATATCGCCATCTGAATCAAGGCTATCCGCCTGCTCCGAGGGCTATCCTGCCTGTACTGTGAGGCTATCCTCACTGCCCCAGATACTATCTCAGAATCGTCTGCCCTACCTCTGTATAATCGCACCAGGGCCCTCTGCTGCTGCTCCCGGGGTGTGATCTCAATCGGGTCCCCAGCAATCGGTAATCTCAGGATCCTGAATATATCCTCATGGGTGATAGTCATCTCACCCGTCCTGAACCAAAAAGTGCACGTGTGGCTGTCCCACCGTCGCACTAATGCCCGCATGAGCTCCACATCTCGTGGCACTCGTCTATAATATCGGAAACCCCCGAGCCCGGCTAGCTCTAAATGCTGCCAGTCTGCATCTGTCACATCAGGAAGAATCGTCTCCAATAGCTCAGGGATGGCATCCCTCATATGTAGTACCTCTCGTGCCTGCATCCACGACATCAAAAACATAATTAGTCTCTTATTTCCCCAAATCACATCTTCCAAAACCATAAAAAAAAAATGAATATCTTTCAATCGGCGTCGATTTGGTAAAATCGGCGTCGTTCATTTTAGTCGGCGCCGATTAATACCAATCGACGCCGATCCAAAACCAATCGACGCCGATTAAACCAATCGGCGCCGACTGCCTGGCCGGACATAAACCGGACCCCGGCCTCCCATGCAAGAAAAAAATCAAACAAAAAAAAAATTTAAGAAAAGTGGGTTCAAGAATGACCACTTACCCCAGGTCGTGTCCTCCTGCGCTTCTGACC
This sequence comes from Taxus chinensis, assembly GCA_019776745.2. Lineage (NCBI taxonomy): Eukaryota > Viridiplantae > Streptophyta > Pinopsida > Cupressales > Taxaceae > Taxus > Taxus chinensis. Next base: position 249,327,744 of record CM034146.1, on the reverse strand, counting down.
GCTCCCAGAGGCTTCCATGATGCTCAAATCACAAATCTGTCTCTCTCTGAATCAATCGTCACGTTGAAAATAAATCGTTTACGTTTTCCGTTCGCATATTTATATGTGCCTGGATTGGTCGGCGCCGATTTTTTGGGTCGACGCCGTTTGTTCTAGTCGTCGCCGATTAGTTTGGTCGCCGCCGATTTTCTATATCTGTTTGCCATAGTGTTGATGCTTGGCTTACTTATCTATCTGATCATTGTTGTGTGCTGAATTTTGCCTTTTGGCACATTTTTTTTAGATATCCTTGTCTATTTCGGGTTTGTTCCCTTTGCGTGGGACACTCGTACTTTCTGGCAGCTTAGAGTTAAACGGGTCTGTAGGCACTAACGTCGTCTGCTTTGCAGACCGTCTAGTTGTCCCTACCAATGTGTCTCTCTTTAGATGCTGACTATTTTGCAGTTCTCCTTACCCTCATGGGTCTGTAGGCACTAACGTCGTCTCATGAGGAGACCGGCTAGTTTGCCCTACCAATGTGAGTTCCTTAGGTTGCTGCCTTTTATTTATTTTTATGCGTCATCAATGATCAGATCTACTCCAGGCATCCGACTGGGGCACCTTGCATTTTTCATCTACCTTTTTCAAACTTGGGATCGTCTGTTCTATCATCCATCCCATCCCTAGTTTGAGGGGGATCACATCATCACAAATTCTTCCCTTCTTCCATCCCTTTGTTTTTGTCTCATAACCTTGCTTATCGCAAGTTACTTGACAAAAAGGGGCAAAATGTAGACACTTAAAATTGGTTACTCAATTTAGTGTCCCTCTCATCCATTTACTTGCTTAGGTAACCTGGGGCACGTTTTACGTCACCAACTATCCCCTTGGGATATTATCCAATTTGTGATTTAATCACTTATTCCAAATTTAATTCACCCCATCACATCTTACCCATGAGTGATTAAATATTAAATATTTGATTACGCTTCTTCCCATGCATCTTAATCACTTATCTACCCCAAATTTATTCTATCTATGTATCACATCTATTTTTCCTCTTCCCTAAGCGGGATATTTCCCGTATTCGGGATAAATCTTATCTTTCTTGAAATCGCTCATTTTGGCCATCTCGGGAGTCTATTCCGCGATCGGCGCCGACCCATATGGTCGGCGCCGATTTTCTAGGAGCGGCGCCGATTATAAAAGCGAGTCCAGAACTCAGTTCTAGGGACCGAAAAAGAGACCACGAACGAGCGAAAAGCGAACAGACGAAAAAAGGAAGCACTTACGCACGAACAGAGAGCGAGAGAGATACAGGTTGTGAGAAAGAGAGATCTTCTTAGCATCAATTGTATCAAATTAGGGCAGATCCTGTCCGAATCAATCCCTGAGAGGAGCACCGTTACTCTGTCCCTGTCACATCAGCATCGCACACCACCATCTATCATCTGGTGACTCTGTTCCAGTGTCTCGCCAACTTCGGCACATCCAGCAGACCACATTCACCTTCTAATTCCCGAATCTTATCGCACAGTCTCTGATTGATCGATCTGCCTTCAATCGACGTCGATCCGTCTCAATCGACGCCGATCTTAGTCAGTCGACGCCGATCACATCTCAATCGACGCCGATTCTACCCAGTCGACGCCGATTTCCCTGCAGATAGGTAAAAGGACACAGGTAACACAAATTCAGCATTATTTCATAGTTCCCTGTTTTCTGTACTTTCTGTCTGCTGTTTAGATTCTGTCTTATTACTGCAATCAGAAGATCTAGCTTTTTACTTACATCTTTTATCATGTATGCTTCTTTTCTTAATTGAAAACGTGGACTGACATCCGCCGAGGAAGCTTATCGCTTCCCGGACCCGCTTCTCGGGCAGTCCACCTAAATATCTTTTAACGTGGTCTTTTTCTGTCAAGCATCGGTGTTTTGCAGGATACACGGATCTATTGTGCGAGTTGCTCGTGTGCGCCCGTCTTATCTACATCGGCTTCCTCATTTGTCTACATCTTCGGATCTTATCCATCAGGTATCGATTTTATTGGAGTTTTTCAGGGTTTTTGTGTTTAGTTTGGTGCATTAACTTGGACAGGTAACAAGCGCGAAATTCTTGAAACAACTTGATGTAAAGACTACATTTCTCCATGGTGATTTGGAGGGGGAACTATATATGCAGGAACCAGAGGGCTATGAGGTCAAAGGTAAAGAGGATATGGGTGTGCAAACTGAAGAAGAGCTTGTATGGCCTGAAACAAGCTCCACGTCAATGGTATAAGAAATTTGATAGCTTCATGATGGAGCAAGGTTATATTAGATGTCATTCTGACCATTGTGTGTATACAAAGAAATTTGAGGATGGCTGTTATATTATTAACCTTTTTCTGTATGTGGATGACATGTTGGTTGCAGGTAAAGACATACAAGAAATAAAAGTACTCAAGAAGCAGCTAAGTGAATCCTTTGCTATGAAGGATTTGGGGGTAGCCAAACAAATCCTTGGTATGAGGATATCTTGGGATAAGAAGGAACAAAAGCTGAATTTATCTCAAAAAGAGTACATTAAGAAAGTCTTGGAGAGGTTTAACATGCAAGATGCCAACTGGTTGGGACTCCTTTGGTAGGCCATTTCAAGTTATCAAAGGAGCAGTGTCCCAAGACAGAGCAGGAGAGAAACCAAATTTTCAAGGTACCTTACTCATCATCAGTTAGTTCGTAGTTCGATGTATGCCCATGCAGTGGGAGCGGTGAGTAGTAGATTTATGAGTGATCCAGGTAGAGATCACTGGCAGGCAGTAAAGTGGATCCTTCGGTATTTGCGAGGGACCATGGGGACAATTTTGTGCTACAGTGGATCACACACCATTTTGTGTGGTTATGTAGATTCAAATATGGTTGGAGCTGTAGACAGCAGGAGGAGCACGACAGGTTATATGTTTGCACTGTAGGTGGAATATCAGTAAGCTAGATTTTTCACGACTACAGAAGTTGGAGGCTTTTGTCAACCATGGAGGCTGAGTATGTTGCTGCCACAGAGGCAAAGCAAGGAAATGATTTGGTTACAACAATTACTTGAGGAGTTGGGGCATAAGCAAGAGGTAGGAAAGTTGCCATAGTGATAGTCAGAGTGCTATACACCTTGCTAAGAACTCTGCTTTCCACTCTAGGATAAAGCATATACAGTTAAGGTACCATTTCATCAGGAAGACTTTGGAGGAAGAGAAGTTGAAGTTAGAGAAGATTCATACCAGTTAGAATCCTGCAGACATGATGACCAAGGTGGTCACAAGGGAAAAAATGAAGTTGTGTTCAGCTTTGGTTGGTCTTCACAGAAACTAGTGAAGGGTTGAGAAGCTTGCTTAGAGGAAAACTAGTCTCCAAGTGGGAGATTCTTAGGTTGTGGAGCTTGTTTTCATTTTTCATGTGTGAAAGTGTTGAAGACTATACACTAAGAGTACTGTACACTTTTCATGTATCCTCACGGTACTGTACAATTTTTTTAGCCGTAAATTTTTTTTTGGCCTAAAAAAAAAATGCACCTGACATATCGGGAAACGTGCTCTTCTCATATGGGAAATTTTTTTGAACCATAGGTTTATGG